>BSBM01000064.1:4992500-5520589 GCA_027924585.1 Larix kaempferi | reverse complement strand
TACTCCATGGAAATTTTGGATAAAACTTGCTTAAAAAAACAAAAAAAAAAAGCAATTCCCAGTAAATACCTTAATCAAATATGTAATAGCCATACAATCTTCATAATAAAATAGGGACTCATTACCTAGATAGTAATAGCCATAGAATCTGCTTTTTCTTCAATATCTTTGTCAACCGCCAGTAGGAGCCTTGAGGATTTTCAGGTCGCCAAAGATTACTACCTCGGTTCCCCATTAGCTGGGTCACTCACCTAAGGACATTGTGCAATAGACTCTTAATGTTGACATCTTTACTACAAGTATAGATGATGAGAGTGATCCATTATCCTTTTCTTTGTCTTTGTTGAAAGATGCATTATGCACTCCCTTTATAGTGTTATAACTTAGTACATGTTGTATTCTCAAGTCCCATTGACCTATTTTATCCATTTAAGGATAACAATTTCTTTTTAATTTCTCTAGGGCACCAACAACAGATGACTGCCCTTTTATCATACATCACACTTCTAGACAACTTTGTTGGATCCTTATGGAAAGGGTGATTTGGAGAGTGCCTCGTGTCACTGGGATCTTTGACCAGCTATGAGTGAAATCATAAATAGATAAACCATGTTGATCATAGATTTAAGCAAATGGTGTGAAGTTACCAAGCCACAGTGAGAACAAAGGCATCTAAGAAGCATGGAGTTATCAATTCCTAAGCTTTTCCAACTCAAAATTTTAAATTTACATCTAATTTAATCATCTCATCCTTCAAGCTAAAATCCTTGTTTATGTCCATAAGTAACAGTTTTTAGTTCATTTCATGTTTTTTATAAGTCCACAAGTGACAACTACACTGGTAGCAAACAGAGGGCCGTTGTACCATAGTAAACATGACCTCTCCAAGGTGATAAGAGGGAACCTTAATAAAGGTCAGTCCAAATGCTGACAAGCAACCATTTTCGGTAGGATGGCAAAGCTGCAAAATTTTTATGGGACACATTGAGACCAAGGTATGCCTTTGAAAATATTACAAGTTCATTTTACTTGGGGCAATGGAACTCAAATATTCTCAAATCAAGTCAAGCTTTATGTTGCTTTTGCACCTTAATAAAGGCCTCTCAGTTGAAAAAAAGAAGATGGGTTTAAGAACAATAAGAACTATGATCTCTTTCTTAATGTTGTTCTTTCACCCCTGAATATGGGTGATGTGTTCACCCAAAACATTTGGCAATAAAATCACAATCACATATGCAGTATCACTAAAACAAATATATACGAAATAAGAACTATTTCTCAGCTAATGTGGTCATTGTTATTCATCAATATACCAACAAGGTGATGATTGGGAGGAAGTAGATGCATGTTGTGTAACAAAAAGAAAATTCCTTATGTAAAACATGCAATCCTACATTTTCTAACCAAAAACTATATTCAAAGCAAGCCTAAGAGGGCTAAAAGCAACCATACAATACATAAGTACTCACAACAGATAATTACATAGAACTTAGCAATATAACAACATAAATCCTAGAACACAAACAACAATATCTTTGAAGAAGTGAAGAATTCCCTTTCTGTTTTTTAACCATATTTCTTTCTGTTAGGATATTTAGACACTTAGGAGTTAGTTAAGATCAACTTGTGTAATATATCCGTTAGGGATAGTGTGTTTCTTTAGTATGCATTAGTATGCATTTGTAAATACTTAATCCGACGGTCACGATATGTTTCCGACATAGAGTGATCCGACGGCTCAACTTCTCTTAGATCAAACCTAACCTTGATCCGTGGCTTAACACCCAATTGGTCCATGATCTCTATTTAAAGAGCATGGAGGGTCATTGTTTAGGTGATCGATTATGAGAAGCTCATTTGTAACTTTCTTTCTTTGCATAATAAATTGTCCCGTAGAAGCTATTTGGCCGGGGCCGTGGAGTGTTTCCCTCAAGAGGGTTTAAACCACGTCAAAACATCGGTGTGTTGATCTGTGATCTGTTTGTGTGAAGTGGTTGCTCTTGGTGTTCGGTCCTTTGGTAGTACCCTGTGTACCCGAACATGGTATCAGAGCTTTTATGAAGTGCCGCTTCCGGTTATGATCTAGATCTTGAACTGTTGTTGCCGAAACTCGAAAGGGTTTCTGGTTCTAGTATTTCTGTGCATTTTTGGGCTGTGGGAGGTGTTCCATTGCGTCCGGAGCGTCGTTTCCATTGGAAAATAGTTTTCGTTTGATCGAAAACGATTCCCGGTTGCTCCAGAAACGCGTATTTCATCAGATCTGAAGGTATAATGTTACAGTGACGCATTTTTTTATTTCGTTTTTTGAAAAGAAAAATCTCATATTTCATCTTTTTTTACTGTTAGATTTTTTTTTGTTCGGATTGTTGCTTTTCTGTCTACGTATGCTCTTTGCCATGCACCTTGAGCGATCTCGGCAAATCAGAAACAGAAAGGAAAAAGGGTTTTTCTTGGCTGCGTATGCTCTTTGCCGTGCACCTTGCGCGATCTCGGCAAATCAGAAACAGAGAGAAAACGTAAACTTTTCGGGCAAGCTAACAAGATCTAACTCCATAAGTGTGGAAAAGTTTTTTTTTGTTTCAATTTGTGGTCTGTTTTGCAGAAAAAAATGGCAAGCATGCAAACCGAGCAAGAAGAGTAAAAAAAAGAAAAAGAAAAAAAAAAGCCCCCTTCCTCATTTCCATATTTTACATACCTTTTAAACTAGCTCACTTGGTCCAAAGTTGCTTTATTCCTTAATAGGTCTTGAGTTCAAGTCTTAGGAAGTTACTTTTAAAATAAAAAAGTGCATGCAATTTCTAATTTCAAGTTACTTTATTGTAAAAGTGCATCTCACTTAAATAATAAAAATAAAAATACAAGTGAGTCACTTAAGTTTTTTTATTGTTGCACTATTTAAAAGTAATATCATTGTAAAAGTGAAATCACTTATTTTACAAAAGTGGTTCACTTAAAACAACTTTATTGTAAAGTGTTTGTCAAAAGGTTCATCTTGGGAAGAGGGGGGTTCTTTTTTTGCTGGATATTCTCTAGCTGCCACGTCACTATTGGGGATATCTTCAACAGTTTCTTTGTTCAAGCATAACTTCATCATACAGAGTCAGTTTTCAGTGTCGTTTTTTTTTAAACCGCCTATTTTTTTGAGCTCTTCATATCCAGACTATTGGTTTCTGCTTTTACAGCCATTAATTTAGAAATATGGCCGCCCATTGTGATATTCTACTTAACAGTTCCAACTATTTCTCATGGAAATCTCGTATGGAGGATGTTCTACGAAGTAGGGGACTTTTCAGAATTACCACAGGGAAAGAAAAGGAACCCATTGATGATGATAAGAAAATAAAATGGGCAAATAGATGTGATGAAGCTCGTGGATTGATTGGGATGTCAATCTCTACTGATTTGCGATTCCACATATCTGAAATAGATGAACCTAATACTGCTTGGGACAAGTTGGAAATTGTGTTTGGTAAACACAATGAAATTCGAGGTCACCAACTCGAAAATGAGTTGATTTCTTTAAATCCAAGTGACTTTTCATGCATTCAAGATTATTTATCTAAGTACAAAACTCTTAAACTCTTATGTGCAGAATGTAAGATTGAGAGGGAAGACAAATAGTGCATTTATCATATTCTTTCCAAACTTGGACCTGCATATTCTGTTTTTGTATCTACATTTTACTCCATGAAAGCATCCTTGAATGCAGCTAGCTATCAAGAGCCTAGTCTTGAATCCTTTTGTGATTCCTTGATTAGAGAACAAGATAAACTCATTCACCTTGGAATAATCAACAATGCAGATACATCTGGGAAAGCCTTATTGTCCCAACAGAAAGAAAAGTCCAAGCCTCCTAAGAAACAAAATTTTTGCAATAATAAGTCAAACAAGGGTCCCAAACCCTCTCAGTCAGCTCCTTCTTTAAAAAATGACAAAGGATCCAAGCCAAAAGGCAAGAAGACTGAGCGGCATTGCAACTATTGCGGGAAAGATAATCATGATGAATCAAAGTGTTTCAAGAAGATGGTAGCCTTGGAAGCAGCAATGAAGAAGCACCACATCAGCCTAGATTCGCCATCAGAATCTACCTCTCATGGACATGCACTTTGTGCTTCTGGTTATTCTTATAATGCATCTTCTTCTTCTACTTCAAATGAATGACTCATTGATTCTGGAGCATCTTATCATATGGCTAAGGATCAAGCCATCTTTTCTACTATGCATGAATGTAACACCAAACAAATATTTGTTGGTGATTATAGATCTCTAAGTGTTGTAGGAGCTGGAACAGTTCCAGTAGATAATGGTCATTTTAGTGATGTACTATGTGTTCCAAGAATTTTCTGCAATTTGTTATCAGTCTATCAGATCACTCATTCTGGTGAAGGTAAAACTGTGACCTTTACACCTCACCAAGTTGTAATCAAGGATTTTAAAGATCCTCAACAGGTTCTAGCTACCGGAATTGTTGATGATATTACCAGGTTGTACAAGTTTAACAACTTTGGGTCATCACCTTTCCCTTCAGTTTTTGTTGCCCATAGTGATAACTTGAGCAAACTTTGGCATGAGCGATTTGGTCACTTAAATTATCGCTCATTGCAACAAATATGTAAAGAAAATATGGTGACAGGTCTTCCGATGGTATCTTGCAGAGATGGTGTTTGTTCCGGTTGTGTACTTGGAAAACATCATCGGGACAGTTTTTGACAAACGTGCCTCTTGGCACGCCTCGGTTCCCTTGGAGCTTGTGCATAGTGACTTGTGTGGCCCTCTTCCATCTGCTTCCTTTTCTGGTTTCAAGTATTTCTTAACTTTCATTGATGATTACACCAGACACACTTGGGTTTATTTCTTAAAACTTAAGAGCGAAGTATTTAACATGTTCTTGGCCTACAAGGCCCTTATTGAAAAACAATCTGGTCATCAAATTATTAAGTTAAGATCTGACAATGGAGGAGAATATGTTAACAAACAGTTCACTACTTTCTGCACTGAACAAGGCATCCAACAACAACACACTGTTCCATATACACCACAACAAAATGGTGTAGCTGAGCGGAAGAACCACACTTTAAAAGAAATGGCTAATTGTATGATCCAATCTAAGGGGACTAAGTCTTCAATTTTTGGGCTGAAGCCATAAATTGTGCAAATTACATAGTTAATCGCACCCCCACAAAAGCATTACAAGGTATAACACCGGAAGAAGCATGGAGTAAAATTAAACCTGATGTAAGTCACTTTCGTGTGTTTGGTAGTGAAGCATGGGCTCACATTCCGGATGAAAAACGGAAAGCATTGCAACCTAAAAGTGAAAAGTGCATATTTGTCGGATATTCTGAAGATGTAAAAGGTTATAGACTTCTTCAACCACATTCTCATGCTATAATCATTAGAAGAGATGTTAAATTTGATGAAAATATCTTGGCCCGCGAACCTAACTCGGCGAGTGTGCCATCTTTGGCCTGCGAGCCTGATTCGGCGTTTGTGCCTTCTTCTTCTTCTTCCAACTTCCTTAACAGGTTTCCAACTCCAGTTTCTGATGATGACAGTGAGGATGAAAATCCACCTCCGCCTGCTCATGTTCCTCCAGTTGCACCAGCACAAGTGCTTCCTCAATGGGTCCGTTCAACATGTGAAGAAGCTGGTGATCTTGCCGGTGATCCTAGAGATCAACGTCGAACACGTTCTCAGTTTCAGCAAGCCTCTTCTCTTTTGGCTCAAGTTTCCGAGAATCATGATCCAGAAACTTTTGCAGAAGCTTCAGGGAATCCAGATTGGGATGCAGCCATGGATGAAGAATATCGTTCCTTAATGGCGAACGATACTTGGGATCTTGTACCTCTTCCAAAAGGAAGAAAACTTGTTAGATGTAAATGGGTCTACAGAACTAAGTATGCATCAGATGGAAGTGTTGAAAGATTTAAGGCAAGGTTAGTTGCCAAAGGTTTTTCCCAAGTTGAAGGGATTGACTACAATGAACCCTTTGCTCCCGTCGCCAAAATGAACTCCATCTGCCTTGTTCTTTCCCTTGTAGCCTTACACAATTGGGAAGTCCATCAAATGGATGTCAAGTCTGCCTTCTTACATGGTGATTTACAGGAGGAAATTTACATGGAACAACCTCCTGGCTATGTTCAGAATAACTCTAGCCTTGTCTGCCACCTTAAGAAATCCTTATATGGCCTTAAGCAAGCTCCTAGAGCTTGGTATGCCAAAATGGATAACTTTCTCCTTGACACTGGTTTTTCTAGATGCCATTCTGACCCCAATGTCTATACCAAGAAAGTAGGAAACCATCTCATCATACTTGTTCTATATGTTGATGACCTTATTCTTACTGGTAGTGACCCTAATCTTATAACCCATGTGAAATCCAGTCTTAAACAAACTTTTGAAATGTCAGACTTAGGACATTTGCATTATTTTCTTGGCCTCCAAGTTCTGCAAACCAAAGAAGGAATCTTTCTTTCTCAGTCTAAGTATGCTTGTGACCTTCTTCGTCGCTTTCACATGGAAGATTGTACACCAGCCCCTTCTCCCTTCCAGTCTGGAGTCAAACTTTCTGCCACTTGTACTTCACCTGAAGTAGATGCCACCTTGTATCGTCAGCTTGTTGGTAGTCTTTTATACTTGACTCATTCCCGTCTTGACCTTTCCTTTGCCGTTGGTCGAGTTGCCCGTTATATGCAGACACCTCATGAAAGTCACTGGAAAGCAGCTAAAAGAATACTTCGATATATTCGAGGTACAGTTCAGTTTGGGATTCATTACAGTATAGGGGGGAAACCTTTGTTGGTTGGTTTCACTGATTCAGATTGGGCCGGCGATCCTGATGATCGAAAGTCTACTGCAGGTTATGTTTTCAGTCTGGGATCTGGACCTATTACTTGGGCTTGTAAGAAACAACAAGCTCTTGCTCTTTCTTCAGCAGAGACAGAATATCGAGCAGCAGTTAATGCCAATCAGGAAGCTTTATGGCTTCGACAGATCCTTTCAGAGTTTGGATTCGAGCAGCAGCAGCCTACTCCACTTTGGTGCGACAATCAAAGTGCCATCAAGCTTGCCAAAGATCCAGTTCTACATCAACGCAGCAAACACATTGAGCTACATATGCACTTCATCAGAAATCTTGTTCATGATCGTGTTCTTGAAGTGCTCTTTTGCCCTACAGATGATCAAGTTGCAGACATCTTCACCAAGTCTCTTACAGAAGCGAAGTTTTCTAAACTTCGATCTATGTTAGGAGTTCAGGAACTTGTCATTAAGGGGGGATAGGCTCTAATGCCTCCTTCCTTCTCCTAATAGTGTCACTTTTGTAAATCCTTCAATCCTATCCCAAGTTGTTCTTAAGGGGGGATGTTAGGATATTTAGACACTTAGGAGTTAGTTAAGATCAACTTGTGTAATATATCCGTTAGGGATAGTGTGTTTCTTTAGTATGCATTAGTATGCATTTGTAAATACTTAATCTGACGGTCACGATATGTTTCCGACATAGAGTGATCCGACGGCTCAACTTCTCTTAGATCAAACCTAACCTTGATCCGTGGCTTAACACCCGATTGGTCCATGATCTCTATTTAAAGAGCATGGAGGGTCATTGTTTAGTTGATCGATTATGAGAAGCTCATTTGTAACTTTCTTTCTTTGCATAATAAATTGTCCCGTAGAAGCTATTTGGTCGGGGCCGTGGAGTGTTTCCCTCAAGAGGGTTTAAACCACGTCAAAACATCGGTGTGTTGATCTGTGATCTGTTTGTGTGAAGTGGTTGCTCTTGGTGTTCGGTCATTTGGTAGTACCCTGTGTACCCAAACACTTTCATCCCATGTTCAGAGAACTCAATATGGAAGCAAGCAATCTATCCAAGGAAGGACTCCTGCTGAATGCTGGTTCTTGTTCCTAGAAGGAGTCGAAAGATGAAATTATTATACAGGAGGTCTCCACTACTATCTTTGAATAAGAAGCAATATTTTTTGCTCTGCATAATGATGACTTACAACTGGTTTTTATTCTTCTTTTTCATTCATAATGGCTAAAAATATGGTTGAGGTCTGGCTATTAAAAGTAATACTTCTTTTTGTAGAAGAATACATAGGTACAGTGTGTGATCGAAAAGACTTTTACAATATACTTTTGGATATTTTACAATGCTAATAAGCATTTACAAAATGTACTTCTTTTCTTAATGAATAGAATAACGATTTTTTTTCTTGTGAAATTTGCTCATAGATAACATAAATAAAGGGAACACTATAATAAATGCAACAGATCAATAAAAACAACATTTTTTGTTTAATAATCAATCATATATAAGGCTAATATTTGTGTTGCCTGAAACCCAACTGATTTATTTTCTGCATATTGTTATCTTATATATAGAATGAGTATTTCCATGAAAGATAACAATATACACAATGTAGAGTGAGTATTTGTATTTGAGTGTGCAAAAAGCAAAGGAAAATTCTTTGTCTCATAAAATCTAATTTTCTAACATGAAATCATGTGATTTCAATCCACTAGGGTACGCAAATAGCTGCATCTCAAATTCAATTAGAAACCTTATTCACACTTTATAAGAAGCTTTCCTGTGTATCCTATTAAGCAAGAGTCAAACACATAAATTAGTGCCATTTCACAAAGTTCGAGTACTTTACTGCCCTGTGATTTCAATCCACTGAGGTATGCAAATAGCTAAATCGCAAGTTCAATTAGAAATATTTACTCTTCATATAGAAAGCTTACCTTTGTATCCTATTAAGCAAGATTCAAGATACATGAATTAGTGCCATTTCACAAAGGTGCAATACTATGCACTATGACTTACTCCAAACCACCCCGTAAGTCAAAAACAATTTTATATTGATGTTTTGCATCTGGCTTAGGATCTATCTTTTTTACATTTCTCTTTATTAAGTTGTCTAGTTGTTTAAACTAAATCATCTTTATGATCTATTAAAAGAACGTTAGGAGGCACAGTTGGGGTATATTCCCATTGGGTTTTATACACTGATTTTAATTCAAAATTAGTCAGGAGACGCACATGGATCATATTTCCTTTTGTTTTTATACTTTGATGAAACTCATTTTAATTCAAAATTAGTCTAAGGTATCTGCCTATGCAAAATGAGATGCAAGTAGAAACAGATTTTAAAAGTACCCGGAGATGTTAAAATTAAGCAATGGAATTCGTTAAAGAGAAAAATGCATTCAAACTATAGTCCAACATCCAATAAATCACCAATGTAACTGGCATGCATCTTCATACTTTAAAGCACATTGTTGAGTCTCATCATCTATACCAGGCTTCTCAAGATCTTCTAGGGTCGCATCAGGGTTTGTTCTCCAAAGTCGTTGTACTTAATTAATTTGTTGGCACTGATATGGTATGCCCTTAGCTGCTCTTGCTCTAAAGATATTTGTGGATACAAAATGTCAATTTTCAACTGAACAGCATGGCATTTTGAAAATAGTGAAGATATTGTAGAAATACAAAAGCTTAATTAACAAGAACACCTCTACAATGAGAAATATAAAAAAGAAAAAACTTGACAAACCTCTACAGAATGCATCTAGCATTGATCAACAAGCACCACTGGCTTGGATCCCAATTCACATTTTTGACAACGTTGACATCTTAGCAAGGTTCACAGCACAAAAGAACAACAAAGCTCTCTGCTTTGACAGAGATCAATATTGTCAAAAAACACATTTCTACAACCTTAATAGTCTCCCCCAGAGGACAATCCTTATGCAGGATAAATTCTTTATGTTTTGCTCGAACCAGTCCAAGACAAGAAAAATGAGAAAAACTCATTAGCCATCATAGAAACACAGAGCTTCTCATCATTGTAAGGAAGCTGTAAAACCCCTGCAAGTTCTACACATGAATCTGTTGGGACATGACTTCTTCCTAACTATGGGCTTCACATGAACATCCGGAGATAGAGATTCCTCTGTTATTCTCCACAATTTTGGACTCAGAAGTAGTGATCACATTTGAAGGGTGGGTCTCAATTTTTATTGGAAGGACACTTTTTCTTGGAGCTCTTCAAAGATGAAGGGCAATTTAAATAATTGTACTTCAATTGACAAGTATAAATTAACTAAACCCTTCCCCCCCAAAAATGCAAAAAACAAATATTGCCCATCTAAATTTTTACAATCTTAAACAATTGAGCACTCCTTAATATCTACATGGTAAAATGGCATCTTTTCAATAAAACTGAATTTGAATACATTAATTTGACATATATGTAACATTAATTTTACAGTTCATTAAAATAACAACTATTTTGTTGTATTTTTTTGGGTTAGACCACACTTCATTATACAAAAAACTACCTAGACTATGCAATAACCATAATGGGGTATCTGCATGATCATATGCATAGTGCAAGACGTTGTAACTAGAGATAGTCTTAAAATAAAACAAGGACCATGAGAAAAATTACTTACTGTTAACTATGTACAAAAAGAAGCCACTAAGCAAAACGATGCTATATTAAACCTACAACCAAAATATACATATAAAACCAACCAAATCCTTAATTCAAACCGGAGAGAGGGCAATCATCCAATCTTGAGAGGTGTAAGAATGATGGACATTAGGCGCCTAAGAAAAAATAATACATAGCTCAAAAAAACATTAAAAAAAAATCCTCCATACCAAGCAAGTTAGCAACGCTAGCATCATAGGGGTATGGGCATCAAATTTTGTTGTTTAACACTTGTCGCGACAACATACAGGTATGGGATGGAGGGGAAATGGAATCAAGCCTAAGTCAACTAGAATTTTGCGACTCGCTGCATGTTTGAGTCTCGACAATAACTTTTAAATTGAACCAGAACAACAAAAGAAGTTTGTTAATGGATCGATTTGTGAAAATTCTAGATACATGAGTAATTAAGAGCTCGAGGCTCTAAAATTTCATGTGTTTTTTACCAATCCACAATTCGGTGAATTCATAGTCATTGGCATGAAATTTAAGTTATTTAATGAAAGAATTAATGTATCTACCTCTATGTCGAAATTGTTTTCCATGCTGATGGGGGCCACTGCCCTCCTTATTGTCTTACCAAAAGGCATGAGAATGAGGAAGAAGACTTAAAATTATGGACTTCACCATCAAAGAATCCTTACAATCACATTGGTAAGGAGTGATTACAAAATCACAACAATCCAACGTGTCAAATCTCAGATGATAGTGTCAATTAAAGACTTATATGGTAAATTTAATATATAAGAATTACTTATAGTTGTCTGTTACTCTTTGAGTCTTGACACACTTGATAATTTATGGTTGTCTCTGTGCCTTGACCCAATTGATATTATGAGGTGAGGATGTGCATGCATAATAATCCTTATTTATGACTATGCGATGAGGATTTAAATGGATAAGGATGTAAAGACATGTTATTTTTATACGTATTTTGGTGGCGAGTGTCGAAGAGAAACATGGTGAGAAACCACATATGATTGGAAGGACGGAGGGAGATTATATGATCATGATCATGCCACCCATCAAATTGAAGACAATTCCTAAGCCAAAAATTGTTTTTTTAAATTTTATTAATAACCATTGTGGTACTTTGGTCCAAATGTTTTTTCTAACTCATTGTTTCTCCATATTGTGTGCCTAGTGCAACCTCTCTATATCAATGTATAAATCAACCTCTACTTGGTTTGTGGTTCTAGTTGCATGCCATTGAGTGTTGTTTAGAGTTGTCATGAGTCTATGACATTCATGCAATAAATGAAGTCTTGTAGAAGAGGACTCATCAAAGCGGCAATTTGAATTTCATTTTGATGAAAAACAAGTGGACATTGGTAGCCAGGTTCACATAGGTAGTAGGCACAATGTTTTGGCCTTGTTTTGGGCCTTGCAGTGGTTCTCTATTGTTACAGCCATAATCATTGACACATTGTCACACCTTATATCTCAGCCTGAAGTGACTCGGTATTCAAAGTCAAATCCTAGTGGCTAGTACCTCGTAGTCGTCAGTCATCACTTGTCACCTTGCAAAGCTAAGTAGTGAGTGCATGACATGAGTGAGTGAATGATTATAATTTATGATATTTCCAATATTTTGAATGACCAGTCGAATTTTAAAGCATAGGAATTTCAACATAGAAATTGAAATTTATATGAATGGGTAATTTCAAATGTTGCCCTTCTTTTGAAATGTTGATATAAATTATGTCCTTCCTATTGGAAAGTTAAAATTCATATTTTAAATTTTTTTTAAAAGACAATTTTAACTTTACACTTCTAAGAAGGGCTAGAACCCTTTGGAAGGGCCGGGAAGGGTTCAAATTTGAACGCTGGAAGGAGGACGTAAATTCTAGCGCACACAAACGAATATAGAGAAAAATTCAGCTTCACGTGCACGCACGCTATTGACGAGAATGCGACTTTGTACCGGTGCCAACCCCCAAGTTCTGACAGACAAGATAAAGACAAATGGTGGAACAGCAGAAAGACCAACAATGAATCGAACATGTGGCGGACAATGGTTAGATAGAAGGACGACGAAATTGGGAACGGTGCCTAAAACCATCCCTCAGGAAAAGAAAGCCTTCGATGTAATTAACGTGGAATTTAAATTTGAATTTTATTCGAATTAATAATAATTTGAGAATACTTTAGCCCCCACCGAGCGCGATCAGAGCGATCTTTCCTCGGAAGCAAGACATGTCGAATTTATGTAACAAATAAATAATATTTATACGTACAGTATGAGGCAGGGTAATAATTTGTAAAAAGATTCAACCCTGATCGGTTTCTTTGTTTTATTTGACGGGTATTTAAAATATAAACCGTCATGCACCACTAGTGGGTAATAGGGCATAGCTTTAAATTCTTCCTCCGTTGTCTTTCATGTGTAAATCCTACATCAATCCGAAATCCTCGAGAAAAAGTGGCTATCCATCAAGCGTCCGTCAAGGGGATGCGGACTTCTGTCCTGTTATCAACCCAAGAGAAATGAGTGAATGCATGGTGCCCGCATTTATATTGCGCTATAACCTATACACGTTCCCTTTAGCTGCTCAGCACCCAAGCCAGACTACCCATCCCAGAATGCCCGGCAATGTGAAGTAATAGGTCGTCGAATACAGCACCACCGTAGCCATAACAAGATCGAATTTCAGGCTCTCGCTGCAGTATTCTTTGTTCCTAGGCAAGTTCATCCTCCCACCACCCGCATTGTCACACAACAGATCGCTGACAAACCGCAAAGAATACAGAACAAGAAAAAATTCCACTTCACATCGAAAAAATATGAGATCTAATGGCTATTGAAATTACAGAAACTCTAAAATTACTTCCGGCTATAGCCCTTTAGCTGTTAATTTTTCAGCTGTTATCTTCAATTTTTACGTTGAAAGAACTAAAAAATCAAACAAATGTATCTGAGTTTCAAATCAGGCCATTTAGTTTCAATCTCCATGACATTTAAATATCGACCAAAACTCGCTGAGAATGACGTAGGCAACATTACAGCACCGTTAGTACCGTTACAGTTTATAGGACAACGGCGCTGGGTCCACCGGAGTGGAGCTTTTCCGGGAAAGTCCGTAATCTATGGGGACGACGGCTCTTTGCACGAGGAATCATTAGTCAATGGAAGTGATGGTTGACGGATGGCATCAGCATGATGCTTTTTAAAGAATGCCGTGTTTTCGGGGCTAAATACACAAAGATGCTATAGAAAAATAGTTAATTAATACTTCAGATGGTTCCTATGCACGAAGAAATGGTGAGGGATTCCAGGAAGAATATTTTAAATTCTAAAGAGTCAATGCTCAAAATGGTGGTAGATTTTATGAAGAATTTTTTTAAATTTAAAAACAAAATGGTGATGGGAAATAGTTGAAATTGCAATTTAGTGATTATGTAATTTTAGTAACCTGAAACTATCATTTTAGCAATTTTCATGGGATTTTGGTAAAAAAAAACCACTGATTTCGGTGTAAATCATCTAGAATTTAGCTTATTCCAAAAGACAATATTTGAATTGATTCATAAAAAAAGAAGTAGAATGATTTAGACTCCTATATTTCGTACCAAATCTATGTGCCACATTTTAAATCATAGTAATAACAGTTTGATATTAATATTAACCAATTAGAAATATTAATTTTAAATATATAATAACGTCCATTATCTTCTACAATCAAAATTAGAAATATTATTATTAAATATATAATTATGTTCATTATCTTCAACAATCAAAATCATATTTTTATGTGATCTCTATGTAGTAAATTAAATTTGATAGACACTCTTATCCATAAGTAAATTATCTTTCCAATGACATTGGAATGGAGTAAATTAAATTTGATAGACACTCCTATCCATAAGTAAACTATCTTTCCAATGACATTTGATACTTATCTTTTCTCATCAATTAAATATTATGTATCATATATATATATTTTAAATTGTTATCAATTAAATATTATATATTATATATATATATATATATATTTTAAATTGTTTTGAATATAAGAATGCAAGAGAAACATGTCTATTAAAATCCACAACTTTACAATTTCCAATATAAAATATAAAATAAAATTATTATGAAATTGAATTCAATACAACATTGTTAAAATGAATAAATTTGCCAAAAAAAAAATTGATATACCCTATATCATATAATATATAACATTATTACAAACTTAAAAAAAAAAATCCTTAAATATTTAAGATTCTTGTTTACTCAACATCTTTCCAAATTTTAAATACTCTATCCTTAGTTAATCCAAAGGAGTTTCATGTCAAGAAAAGAATGTCTCAAAGACTTACCTTTCTTCCTTATTATGTTTTCCTTGAAAACAAATACTCTATCCCTAATTAATCCAGGGGAGTTTCATGTAAAAAAAAAATGTCTCAAAGACCTACTTTTCTTCCTTATTATGTTTTCCTTGAAAACAAAGTATATCTCTTACACATATATATAAAAATAAATAAATTAGAATGGGTTGCCTTTTAACCATTTGATAGAGAAAAGATATAATCCAATTGTCGAGAACTTATTATGTTTTCCTTGAAAACAAAGTATATCTCTTACACATATATAAAAATAAATAAATTAGAGTGGGTTGCCTTTTAACCATTTGATCAATGAAAGATATAATCCAATTGTCCAGAATTAATAGAAACTAACCCTATACTTTCTAAGAAAGAATATAAGTTCAAGTTAAAAATGGTTGATATATATTATAAAAATACAATTTTTTTTCATAACGTAAAAAAGATTCAAAGCTAAACTTAAAAAGATTGAAACTAACCCATACTTAAGAAAAAATATTTGTAAAAGTAAAAAAATGGTTAGTGTACATCCAAATAAACTGCCATTTTAGAAACAATTTTTTCCATAAAATATAAAAGATTGAAAGCTAGATTTGCGCAAAAGAGTCGGGTTGTCCAAATCTTTATGTCGAGGCCATGTTGGAATTGTCTTATCTTACCTTTAGGTATTAAATTTTAGAGGCATTCCTATTTATCAATTTCTATCTTACCTCTACGGAGTAAATTTGATAGGCACTCCTATCAATTAAGTATATTATCCTTTTCAATGATATTTGATATTTATTTTTGCCCATTAATTAAATATTATGTACTATATTTATTTTGTTCAAAATTTGTTTTGAATGAAAAAGAAGATGTTTATTGGAATCCATACAATGCATTGTTTTATGATTTACAATATAAGCTATAAAATAAAATTATTATGATATAAGCTATAAAATAAAATTATTATGAAATTGAATTCAATATAACATTATTAATATGAATAAATTTATAGAAAATATTTGATATGTCCTACATCATATGCACACAACATTATTATAAACTTAAATAAAAAAGAAAAATTCTTAAATATTTAAGATTTTTTTTTTCTTAACATCTTTCCAAATTCTATATACTCTATTTCTTGTTCTTCTGAAGGGTGTTTCAAGTTTCAGATAAAGAAAAACTTATCTCAAGACCTATCTTTCTTCTTTAATATATTTTTCCTCGAAAATAAAATCTCTCTCTATCTCTCACACATAACAAAAACAAGTAAAAATTATAGTGAATTGCATTTTGTATATCGAAAGGATATAATCTAATCGTCCTATACTCCAGAATTAATAGAAACTAACCCTATACTTCCCAAGAAAGAATATAAATTCTGTAAAAGTAAAAGGATGATTGGTATACATAGAAACAATTGTTTTCATAACATAAAAAAGATTGAAAGCTATACTTCTGCTCCATAATTAATAGAAACTAACCCTATACTTCCTAAGAAAGAATATAAGTTCTGTAAAAGAAAAAATATGGTTGGTATACATCCAAACAAACCGCCATTTTAGAAACATTTTTTTCCATAACATATAAAAGATTGAAAAGCTAAACTTGCGCAAAAGAGTTGGGCACTCCAAATTTTTATGTGGGTAAAATGATCTTCACGAGGCATTTTGACTGTCAAATAACTTTTGTGAAGGGTAAATTTATCATTTAAACCTATTTTTGAAGGGTAATAAAATTTCTAAAACTTCATTATATTTACTATTTTTGAAGAATAACAAAATTTATAATACATCATTATTTTACTAGTATTATTAATATCTTTGATCTTATATCAGTCTAGATCCAAATGCTAGGCTCTATCAAGTGTATTATTCTTTTTTGTTTATGGTCGACATAATATTTATTACTTTTTACTTTGTATTATTATTTTTTGTTTACTTTGTATTATTTTGTTACTCTACAAACACTCAATAAAACTATATTTTCCAAATTAGAATTTCCATCCATACTTTCACTTAATAAATAGAAAAATATATTAAATTAGTATTATTTCTATTCCTTTCCAATGCAAGTTGTATTGATTTTTCATAGAAAGAGAAAAAAGAGTCATTTAAGTCAATGATGTTTCCATTACTTTTTTATTTTATTTTTTTATTATTACAATGAGCATCTACATACTACAAATTTCAGTGCTCAATGATCATTGATTACATTAACATTCTACAAGCCTACATCAACTAAGTGACTTGGAAATTGGGGGTTTGAAGTTGGTGCACAGAAAGTCAAAGGTAATTCTTGCACGATCTTTTGGCATTATATTTAGTGATAGGTTTAGATTCAAGATTTGTTTGAAATCTACAATTTTGAAGAAATGTTAAATAATTTTTTTGATAATTTTAAATAGCTATATGATATATGCACAGTGAATTATCTATGTTGACATGATATTTAGTGGTTTATCTCATAATTTCAGTGATTTCAGTAACGTATATAGATTTAGATGTTGAAATTGAAATGAAAATCTCATATATTTCTATTATGGTTCAATTTCAATGAAAAATGCAAAATTTAATGAAAGCAAATACTAAATAATCCTACATTTTGCAGAATCCTACATTCATCATTATATATAACAATCTGTGATAATAATCTAATTTAGAGAGACTTGCAACTATCTAACAAATTGGGTTTTCGGAAGATCAGTTTTCTTTTGATATTAACATGGACTGCTCCATGTATATTCTTTTTTATACATTATTTTTTTAAGATAAAGGTTTTTTTTTTTTTTTGTTTTTTTGTTTTTTTTGTTTTTTTTTTTCCGAGAAATATATAGGATTATACATAAATAATAACAAAAATATATCTAATTAGTCTTACAATAATTTATAATATTTCACATAGCATTTCCATAAATTTTCAAAATATATTATTTTTCAACTTATTTCTTAGTCATTATCTTAAAAGTTTTCAACCATTTTATGTTCAAAGTTTATCTAATTTTAACAAATTGACAAATATATCCAAATAGCTTTGCAGTAATGTATAACCAAATAGTTTTGAAGTAATATATAATGTTATGTACATAGCGTCTATTTTTTCCATAAGTTAGATAAAACTATATTATTACTCAACTTATTTCATACTCATTATCCCAAAAGTTTTCTACCATTTATGTTCAAAGTTTGTTTATTGAAATTTCACTTTGTCAATTTTAACTGAAAGTAAATGCCAATAACAAAATTTACCACTTCATATTTTCAGTGAATCATCTTTTCACTGAATCAATATAAGGGTGCATATTTTTAGTAAATCACCTGATTATAATAAAAGACAAAATGTGAACTAGCATTGTCCAAGGTTTTCAAAGGTTTTCAAAGCAAAATGTGATCAAAGATATCAGAAGAACAAAATTGTCAATAAACAAACTTGATGCATTAATGGACATATCAGAAGTGGAGTAGCAATGAGTTTATGAGATTTGACATAGTGCAAAAGAAAAGAGAATTCATGATATTTGCTAAAAATATCAAACTATGTATTTGTTAAGTTTTATCACATCAATTTTGCAAAAAAAATAATTATGTGATATTTATTTTCTTTTTATATACACAATTGTATTCTCATCATATTTGCTAAAAATATCAAACTATGTATTTGTTAAGTTTTATGACATCAATTTTGCAAAATAAATAATTATGTCATATTTATTTGATTTTTATATGCACAATTGTGTGAAATTAAAGAACCATTTTTATGTTTATTTATGTTTTATTATTATGTGTACAAAACATTTTAGGGGTGATGTATACAACCAAAACTTAAAAAAAAAAAAATCCACATGTAAAGTGAAAACCAAATTCCAACACTATTGGAGGCCATGTTGCATAATAATTATTTTATAATTATTATGTTTAATTAAATATTATAATATAATAATATTGTTTAATTAAACAATTAAATTATGTATTTCATTAAAATTATTTAACAATATTATTCTATTAATATTTCAGAGATATGTGTATTAGCTCATCCGTTACTAGCAACAATCACATTAATAATATTAATATGTTCGAATACACCGATAGGCTTAAATTGGGCACATACTTTTCATATTAATGTTTTTTTCCTATAGTATGTGTCTCATTTACGCTTATCGGTGTATTCTAACACATTAATATATTAATGTGGTTGTTAGTAGTATTAGTATTCTATTTTCTTTTGAGTTTGGTTTGTTGTAATTGTGTTGATGATTTTGAGATTTTCACACATATGTTTCTATTTTCAATGTGTTGTTGAGATATTCCCTTGGGTCAAATAGTGTATATGTTGAAGGAAATACAAATGTGAAGCTTGTGTGTTTGAAACATGTCTCTTCTTCAATTTCATGTTGATTCACTTGTTATTTTGAGAGCCGTTTTTAGTAAGAGTGTACATGGGATTGGGGAAGAGACCATCTTTAGGAATTTTGTCATTCTCGATAGTTTCCTTACACAACATCAGATCCCACCCTAAGAAAGATCCGAATGAAAACTATGACAAAGTTGTTGTAGTTGCATGTGGGACGTTGTACTCCTGCCTATGTGGAGGTTGACTCGGAGCTAGTCTCTTGAAGTCTAAAAAGAACCTTTTTTTATTTCATTCTGGTTTATTGGGATTTTTGAGTTAAATGCCCTCAGGATAGTGTTGGAACTTGGGCGGCAGTTGGACCACTCATTGCCAATAGTAATCAAAATGAAATAGTCTCTTCCTAGAAGATTTAACAGAGAGATAAGTAGAGAAAAAAGCAAGCAAAGAGAGCACTGTTGGAAATCATTCAAGCGAGTTGAGGTTCAATCCACATGGGACTCAACTTCTCCTACGAAAACGACCTACTCGGGCTAATGTTGATAGCATGCAAGGACTAGTCCAAACTGAAGGTACTTGTGAGCATGGTCTCAACATTGACCAATAAGTTACACCTTGATCAATTGTGTGTGGATTCCAATATGCCTTTTGTGCAAAAGAAATTGTAACTCAAAATTGGGTAGTGTGAATGTGTGCGTTGGCACATTGGATGATGGTTTCTACAAAGAATCTTAAAAGTGTTGAGCATGGACCTTTGATGATGAAGGCGACTGTTGATTTGTGGTAGCAGAATATGGTAGATCATGTGAGTATGGGTGGATAACGGACATGGAGAGAAAAGGCAAGACTATAGAGTATTGATTCTGGTGTACATGTGGGTGTTGAGAAGATGGTATTTTCTAAATGTGTGAGAAAATCACAAGTTTTATAAATTGTCTTTCGATATGGAGAATTTTAAACCTAGCAATTCCAAAAAACTCGAAGACATCTCCAATTATTCCTCCTGTAAATATTTAATGGTGGTCATTTTAACTGAGTGAGATGTTTTTCCTATAGTTCACATAAAGGAAACAAAACCATTATATGTTCCTCAAAAATTTGAGTGGGAGATGAAGGATGTGATGTCTCGTATGATTATCTCATAAAATATGAGGTCATCTTTGGTTGTGCATGCTAGAGGTTGTACGACAACTAAAGACTTGTGGGATAATTTGAAGTCCTTGTATGAATCTTCGAACATGGCATGGAAGATATTGCTCAAAAACAAGTTGAATGCATGCAGGATGGTAGAGGAATAGAGTGTCTCATCCTGGCTTGATAGAGTGAAAGAGATTTGGGATCAGCTACATGATGTTGGTGATAAAATATCCAATGAGAAAATGGTTCCTATGATCTTGAATGGTTTTTCCAATAACTATGAAATGTTTGTCCATAGTGTTGTAGGTAAAGAGAATGTTCCGAAATTTAAAGATCTGTATGGGATGATTTTCCTATCCAAAGAAATAAGGAGGAAGGCTACAAACTAGAAAGAGTTAGATGATGTTGCATTATGGTCAAAATCAAAGAAACCCAATAAGAAGCGGTGGAAGAAGAAAGGACCAAAACACCCTTGTCAATAATTTAATAGGGCAAAGCTTCTTCATCCCAAGGACATTTTTCCAAAGTCACATGCTTATTGTAATGGCATAGTCCATTATGCAAGAGATTGTTATAACAAGAAACCAGGCAATGCAAAATGCAAAAAGGGAATTTTCAACATCATGGTTAGAATGAGGATCACCAAGGTAATTTGGTTGATGGAATTGATGATTTGTCTAATTAGTTAGAAAAATTCTAAAATTCTCAATGTTATCTACTCTTTCTTCAAATGATTCTTGGAAACATGATTGATATGTTGATTATGGTGCAAGAAGGCACATGCCTTATAATAAAATACTATTTATAGAAGTAGAAGTTATAGAAAGTAGTGTTGGAGACTCGGTAATTTTGGATGATGACCAATCTCACAAGGAGTATGAACTATTCATATTCGAATGCCAAGTGGAGGTATAACTCTCATAAACAATGTTTTGTATGTTCCTAGCTTAACAAAAAAAATTATTTTCAATGAGTGTTGTTGCTTATTAGAAGATTCTTATCACTTCTTCAAACGTAAGTGAAAGTCACACAAGGATCAAACGTAACTGAAAGTCACACAAGGATCAAAAGGGGTTGGACAATACCTCAATGCATTAGTTAAACCATTGATGGATAATGGAGGAGCATGTCTTCCAACGTGTAAACACTTCTAACATACTAAGTTCAAAAGTAAAATATGGAGCGACAGGGAGATAAAATGAGTTGAAATAATACGAAGAATTCATTAAGGCCAAGCTCAAGCTCAAGCATAAAAAATATCTTTCCATTATTTGTAGCTGAAAATAAGTATTACAAAGATAAAAACAAACTCATGTGATCTTAATTAATATCAACATATATCCCTCTTAAGTATGGGTTTATAAATCGTTAAAAGGAAATCAAATCTATCAATGTGAAAACCTTTCTCAAGTTTTTCTCTCTCATAAAGGTTTTTACTTCCATAGATTTGATCCCTTTCAACCTTCGATAGAACTTAAATTAATATGGATATATGTTGGTGATAATTATATACTATATTGTTGTCATTTCCATTATTCAATAGATCCTTTGAAGTCATATGCAAGACATCACATAATCTATCTTTATGCATATTCAATGTGCTAAGTCTTTGTGCATTACATACGAATACAAGATTGCTAAGTAATTTGGTACAACACAATATAATAATGTAGGTAATTTTGAAATCCTTCATGATCCCTACTATTTGAAATTCTGAATTGAGAAAGACGAAAACCATTATGTTATAGACAATACAAGATTGGATGGTAATTCACACCATCCTAGCATATCAACTCTCTTTTTCTATTTCTATTGGTTTATGCCAATGACAACTGAAGAGCATAACTAAATGGAATCTTACAATCATTATATTGTCTCATCATGTTAATCAATACCATGTTCTTTTCATTTTAAAACTTCTTGTCATAGTCATTGTAAAACATGTAGTTAGTGAGTTGTAATGTAATTAAGTTGCATATATAATCATGTGGGTTTTACATTTTTTCAGCTAGTGATGTGTTCATCCATTACGTTGTTAGATTTCATCACCTACTCCCTAGTGAACCACGTATTCTATAAAGCATATACATTTTCTCCTACATGGATAAATCAAAACAAACCACAAATCTATTCCATGGGAAATCCAATTCTATTACAACTTTATATGCAATAATATTACATTGAAGACACCAATATGTGAAGATTCACTTGGCATTAATTCATTCACTAACACCCTTTCTACATGAGAAACAAAGTGTGTGTGTATGTGCGCGCGCGCACATGTGTGTGGGGGAGGTGTGTGTGTGTGTGTATGTGCGCGCGCGTGCACATGTGTGCGGGGGAGGTGTGTGTGTGTGTGTGTGTGTCTGTGTGCAATTTATATTCCATTATAGAATGGAAAACACATTCTTCAAATGCTCATAACACGATAAAAATAATAGTAAGTATAGTTGCATATTGCACTTACAAAATTAAAATTGTATAATTAATGTAGTAGTAATTTCTTTCCCTTTAAAAAATAATCCTCAATCTTTCCCTTTTTATACCTTCTTCTTGCTGACTTCTTTCCACCCCACTTAAAAGGAGTTATAGTAATTAATTATAAGTCAAAATGTGGGAGATCCAAATGCCCAGAAGGAACTAGTTCTTTATGTGAATTAGAGGTATCAATTTCATGATTTTTTTTCATTCCACTTAAAGGGGTTTTTTTCATTCATGATTTCGGTTACTCAAGATGATATTTCCCCTATAATTTTTTATTTGTTATCATTTTTCTTCCAATTTGGGGTCAGGTGGTGGAGCTTGTTCTCTTTTACTAACAATATTTATTGAAATGCCCATATTTGTGACATAGGATGCATTTTAAGGGAATAGTTTCATAGTTCAAGAGTTGCAAATGTTGATAGTCATCTAGGGTGAGAATAATGGATTTTGAGAGGAAATTTTCCAAGTTGACTTAAAAAATTCTTGGTGTAAGATAAAATTCCTACTTTGGGATCTGATCTATTAGTATGTTTTCCCTAGGTCTTACCTAGGATTCCAAGCATTCAAAATTTAGGCATTGAAGAGGAAGAGGAAGGAGTCATACCCATACTAGAATAGATATTGGGACATCCACATGTGATTCATATTCCAAAGTCTATTGCTTGAGGTGCAACCCTCGAGGATTGATGAAATATGGTCCATCAAATTGAAAGGTTGAATATCTATATCCTTGTATTTCAAACAATAAGTATAATACCCTATACCACATAATTAATAGGATATCTTATCATTGATGAGACCCATCTCGTTCTTTTGAAAACATTATTTTACTGCATGGTGGGAGGGTCGTAGTCCTACAAATTGTCACGTAAATCATCTCTCATATAGATTTAATGTCTTTGTTCTGGATTCCATTTGAGGGAGGTTTACTGATGGGTGAGTGCAAGCTAATGAGGGTCACATTTGGCGTGTTAAATGCAATAGAAAAATGAAAAATCAAGCATCCCTCAACTTACTTGGATTTTTTGAGATACCCACACAAAATATCATGCATTGAGTAAAAAATATGAAATGTAGGAAATTGAATCACATTTCCGAATATATAAATTTCATTTATTGAAAATTTTCATAACTATGTCAAGTTTAATCTTTTCTATCAGTCACATTTTATTTTTTTGGCAACTGATAAGGTATATGTGTTTGTGGGTGAAGCCTTTGAGTACCTAAATGATGGTTCCATACTATGAAAATTGGTAGACATGTAGAGAACAAGTAGCACTAGTACAACACTATTTATCCAAAATTATTATTATTATTATTATTTAATTATCTAAGTGATCATACCTCAAAAATGATATGCCAAATTTCAGTGCATCTTTTGATGTTCTTAATGCAATGATTTCAGAATGGATTTTTTATAGCACGTAGAGGTTGGTGTCTAGTAGTGCAACATATAATTTTTTTTTTAAATGCTTGTGAAATGAAAAAGCTATGGAAGAAACACTAATAGTGTGCTTTTTGAGTTAAGGAGTCATGATATAAGAAAATTAGGAAAAAAATAGAGAAAATCAATATTTTTTTAAAAAATACATATTTGGAATATGCACAAAAAATGCTATCTGTGTCTAAAATTTCGTCAAAAATGATTATGTCTATCATACTGTAAAGAGTAGCGAAACATAGGCATATTGAGAAAATGGAGGAAATGTCCAATTAGTTATGTTTTAACATATTCCATAGCGCAGGGTTGGTAACTCTGAACCAAAATCCAAACCAAACATGTAGGAATACGGATGACACGTGGATGCATGTTTTAGGCGCTAAGAAATGCTCGTGCCTTATCTTTAAATTTAAATTTTATTCCCGGATTTGGTGTCAACAAAAACGCTCGAGCTTTTTTTCTATACAAAACGCATGAGCATTATTAATTACAAAACACTCTAGTGTTTCATTGTTACAAAATGCTCTAACAATTCTTTGTTACTAAACACTCTATTGTTTCTTGTTTATAGAAGGCTCTAGTGTTATATAGCACATAAACCATGTACTTTAAGTAGTGGATGGAGATAAGGGGTTTGAGAGAGAGAAGGGATACAAGAGGTGGGGAAAATATATGATAAGTAATGGATGGAGTTAAGGGGGTGAGAGAAAGGGGGGATACGAGGGGAGGGTGGGGGGCGGGGACATAAATTGATGGATGGGGAGAGAGGAATGAGGACGTTGGAATCTTATTAATACTAAGAGGGGGGGTGAATCAATATTAGCACAGTTATGAACAATTTTTACTCCTTATCAAGTTGAACTGGAACTTAAATTATGCATTCACCATAAACAATAACATTTATCCATATATGTGCAAAACACAGAACAAAAATCATTTATGTGGAAACTAAAATGAGAGAAAACCACATAATGATCTCTTATATTAAAAATATTACATTCATGGAAGCACCAACTTTCTGAATTTCTCCATCACCAACTGGAAGGAGGCTTCAACCCCCTAGTTTTACAGGCTACCACCTGAAGGAAGCACTGAATCCCTGATTTACCATCTTCGACTAGAAGGAGGCATCGATCCCCTGGTTTTACAGGCACCAACCTGAAGGAAGCACCAACTCCCAGTTCTTTGCCCCATCCTGCCATCGTGATATGTCTATTGAGTATAATTCTTTGTTGTTCTATTGATCCACACACTCTTCATATTTTTTGCAATACTTTTTTTTGTTTGCACCTTCTATATAATGTGATATTGCAATCACTGAATTGTATCACGTAATTCACTTTACTACATCAACATTATACAATAGATTCCATACTTCATAACCTTCTATAATTTGCATGTTGTTTCGTTATACTGTTCAGTTTTTGTGCTTCTGCATGTTCATTTGATATTGCAAATCCTCCATTATTCTACTATGTTGTTCTTGCGCATCTATAGACCACAGTCTACAACTTTCTACGCATCATCTGTAATATTTCCTTTCCGTTCTTGCGCAGTTGGTCCATATACTACATCAGTATGCACATTATCTGTTGTGCTTCATATTTTTCTTCACACATCTGTCTTAGATAAATCTCATCCTACACATCATCCGTTGTTCTACATTTTTGTCTTTGCGCATCTAGCTCTTCTACTAAATCATGTTGTTCCAGTTCAATGAGCCATTGATACCCCAATAATTAGAAGCTTTCCAAATTAGAGTACTACCACAATTGCATCTTCAAGCTTACCTCAACTCTATAACTTGGATTCTTATTTATACTTATCCTGCGTGGATGGTATGTACACAAGTTGGTTGTAGCATCCCTTATTCCTTGCTTCATGGTGAAGCTTGATTCACGATTCTACCACTTGTCGTTATCTATGCCACTAAGGTATCATGCCATGTGAGTCTTGTGCATACTTGTTCCTTTGCACACTAGGTCTTGCGCACTTTGAGCCACTTCATGTGGGGTCTTGCACCCTTGAAGTACCATCTCTTGTGGGTCTTATGCACTTGACTTCTTCGACCACCACTTACTTCTAGGACTCTTGCGTACTTCTAAGACTTGTATCCTCTTCTGCTTGGCGGATCTTGCACACTTCCAGGACTTGCATACTTGTCCAACCACTTATTTCTCCCAAGCCTCTTGCGCACTCCCGAAACTTATCCAACCAACTCTTTTGACTTTACCTTTGAATTATCATGACTAGATGGATTATGACTAGCACACATACCTTATGTACTTCTTCAAACTGGATGTACTTCTGCAATTTGAATGTACTTCTTCAAACTGGATTTCATATACTTCTTCAAATTGGCACAAGGATACTGAATCTTCCTTAACATTAGTTTACATTAATGAAAACCAATGTTCAACAATATCGCCCTTTGGCATTAATGTTAAAGCCTCATGAAGTTGTGCATTTCAATACCTCATGAATTTGTGCTCTTCCTGATTGTGAATTCCTCTGTTATGTTCATACACTACGTAGTACTCCCCCTGTGTTATTTCGAGTTTGAACCTTTGCTCTTTTGCACATCCTTTTGTTAGTGCTTTTCTGATGTCTTTCATTTTTGCGTGCTTCTCTTCTATTGTTGCATGCTTCATGATCTTCCTCCGTTGTTCCTTTGTGCGACAAATATTAGTACTTATCTGTTGTTTTTCATTTTTGTGCATATCATTGTCATTGATGCATGCTTTATGATCTTTCTCCTCATTTGACATCAATGGAAAAGAGATTCCTTGAATGCACACTATCAATTTTTCCTTTCTTTGGTTTTACGCTAACCTTCATGTAGTTTCTTGCTTCGATTACTCCCCATGTCTTCATGCTTTATTCTCTTCCTTTTTTCATTGCTTGTGCATAGAGATTAGTCACCTTACAATGTATAAATTCAACATTGTCTCTATAGCTGTCTCAAATATGCTCCCCCTGTACAGTTTCCAAACCTTTTGTCTTGACCTTTTGTTCCCGTGACATATCATTCTTCCATGCTTCTTTAACCATATTCCTATTGCACTCGTTTTGCACACTACAGAGTTCCATCTGCTTTCATGTCCTCCTTTCGAGGCTCTCACCATGTTGTCGACTGGGAACCACACCCATTTTCTGTTTGAGATACTCAAATGCGTTTCTAGGGAGTATTTTTGTAAATATACCCTCAATATGTTCTTTGGTGTCAACATATTCCAGTTTTACAGTATCTTCAATGACCTGTTCTCTCAAAAAATGATATTTGATGGGAATATGTTTAGTTTTGCAATGCATGACAGGACTTTTTGAAATTCTTACTGCGCTTGTATTGTCACATAAACTTTGTATGGGATGATCAAGTTTCACTTGCAGATCCTTTAGGGTTTGTTTCATCCATAGTACTTCCATGCAACAGGATATTGCTGTGATATATTCAGTTTCTACTGTAGAATATAGTGCGACTGATGGTTGTTTTTTGCTAATCCAAGATACTATATAATTTCCTAGGAAGAATGTAGATCCACTAGTATTTATTATGTCATCAACACTACCTACGCAGAATGTGTATGTATATGCTACTAAGTTCAGATCATTACTTCTTGTATACCACAAACCAAATTTTATGGTCCCTTTCAAATATCTAGAAATTCTCTTTACTACTTGGACATGTGTTTCCTTAGGTGTTGTTGTAAATATTGCAATGAGTCCTACTGCATGCATTAGGCCTAGTCTTGAGGTTGTTACATATAATAATTTACCAATCATTGATCTGTAGAGTCTTTTATCTACTTCATTTTCTTCATCCTCTTTACTTAATTTGCCCCCAGTGACCATGGGTGTACATACTAATTTGCAGTCTTCCATATTGAATTTATTTAACATTTATCTCACATATTTGGTTTGATAGATGAAGATAACATTAGTAAGTTGAGATATTTGGATTCTGAGGAAGAAAGACAGTTCTCCGAGCATAGACTTTTCAAAGTCCTTATGCATGTCCTTAGCAAACTGTTGACTCAAACTATCATCATTGCTTCCAAAAATGATATCGTCTACATATACTTCAATAAAAATCACATTTTCATGCTCAATTTTTATGTATATATATTATTGTCTACACTTCCCCTTTTGAAACCTTGTTGTTGCAGATATTTGTCCAATCTTGAATACCAGGATCTGGGTGCTTGCTTGAGTCTATACAGAACTTTCTTCAATTTGCAGGCATAGTATTTATTATATGAAAGAGAGAATCCTTCCGTTGGTCTATGTATACTTCTTCTTCTAGATCCCCATTTAAGAATTCCGACTTTACATCCATTTGATATTCCTTGATATTTTCAGCACAAGTATAGGCCAGGAGAAACCTAATTGCTTCCATTTGTAATACATGAGAGAAGGTTTCTTCAAAATCTATTCCTTCAATATGTGCATACCCCTTTCACACCAGCCTTACATTATTTATGAAAACTTGTCCTTCTTCATTAAGTTTGTTCCTGAATACCCATTTTGTACCAGTAAAATTTTATTTTTGTGTCTTGGAACAAGTTCCCAGGTCTAATTATTTTCAATCTGATTTAATTCTTCCTCTATGGCCTTAACCTAGTGCTCATCAGTGCTGGCTTCCTCAAAAAATTTTGGTTCTATTTGGGATATAAATAAAAATGAACCTCTTCAATCATATCTCTTAAGCACCTTCTTCTGGTCCTTACAACAACATTTCTATCTCTAATAATCAAATCCTCAAAATGATTCTTTTGAACGTATAAGGAGGGGCCTTTAGTATCATACCTCCCTTCTTCCCATTCATGTTGATATATCATTTCCTGTGATTCTCGTGTTTATTTGTTTTCTTGCAGGTCCTTAGATAATTGTTCAAATATTGGATGATGATCATCATCCTCTACTTTCCTGTGCATGAACACTTCATCTACCTTTATGTTTGGACTTTCTACCATCTTTATTAGTTGTAAATTGTAGCACTTGCATGCATTTATTCTTGTAGCATACCCAAGGTATATTCCTTCATTAGATATGGAGTCAAAATTTCTCAAGTTTTTCATCGTTTCTGTTGATATAGGACTTGGTTCCAAATACCCCAGAGTGCTTGACGGTGTCTGGCATTCTCTTCCAGATTTCATAAGGCATCGAGTTACTTTTTTTCCTTATCTAAAATTTGTCAAGGATGTGTATGGCTGTATGAATGGCCTGAGTCCAAAAGATATATGATAACTTTGAATCGTTCGACATTGTTTTGGCGATTTCCTGCACAATTTGTTCTTCCTTTCTACCACTCCATTTTGTTGCGAAGTTCTAGAAGCTAAGAATTGTCTCCTGATTCCTTGTTTTTCACATAAATTTTCAAATTTGTTTGAATTGTATTCACCTCCATTGTCTGATATTAAACACTTAATCCTCAATTCAGTTTCATTCTCAACTACTTCTTTAAAAACCTTGAAGAATTCAATTATCTCTTATTTTTCTTTAAGGAAGAACACCCATGTCATTCTAGTATAATCATCATTGAAGAGTAGAAAGTAGGACTCATCATTTAGCCCTTTTATTCTCATTGGGACAGAAAGATTAGTGTGCACTAGTTCCAAAGGTTTTGCTGTAGAGTACTCTTTTTTTCTTAAAACTAACTCTTGTTTGTTTTCCATGCAGGCTGTGCTTGCAGATGGAATTCAATGGTTTCGTGGTTTTCGATTATCTCTTACAACTTGTTTATGACTGATTCCAACCAAATTATCAAAATTGATATACCCCAATATTCTATTCCAAATCCAACTTTCATTTATTTGTCCCATGCAAAATTTTTATTCATCTCCCTTCATCCATAGTGTATACATTATTAAGGGTTCTAGTTGTCGTTGCAACTAGTCTGCCTATATTATTGTTTCTTATTTTACATTTTTATGAGTCAGAGGTAAGTTTATGTCCTTGATCACACATTTGGCTTATGTTGAGGAGATTAGGTTTCATGTTTTCAACCAATAAGACATTCTCTGCTTTGGTTCTTCTATTCCCCAAGCTTACTAATCCATTTCCTAGAATTTTGGTAGAACCATTATCTCCAAAGTAGACACTGCCTCCTTTTTCTTCCTTGTATTTCAAGAAACAGTTTTTTCCCCCTATCATGTGCTTAGAACAAGCGTTATCAATGTACCATTGTCCCTTTTTATTTTGTGCATGTAAAGCTAGGCTGCATCCTTCATGATGAATTTGATCTTTCTGTAGACTCTATTTTGCAAAGGGATGTTTTTGACTTTGTCCAATTGCACAGGTGGTAATTGATCTTTGCAGTCCTAACTATCATGACCGTGATTGTGACATTTATAGAATTCACTATCTTAGTTCAAGGGGATGAATGGATTGAAATTTTATTTTTGGGTTTCACCTATTCTTCTGACATTATTTTGTCTGGGACTGGCCTGATTACAATTTTTAATTCTTCTAGCATTCATATGTGCATGTGATTTACATTTTATTTCCTTATGACCGAAATTATGACAAAAATAATAGTTTCCCAAAAAGAGAGTTTGATACCTGTTTCAAGGAATTCTTCTAAACTGTGCAAATCCAATTTCCATGTGGATTGAATCCCTATCCTCCTATTCAAACTTCTGATTTTTCTTTGGAATATAAATTTTGAGCACATTAACATAACTCTTTGTTTCATAGACTGAGTTCAAACCTCCATAGTCAATTTTTGACAGACTTTTGGTGTTGCTTCCGAATTTTTGTCCATATTCCAATTGTATGTTGATATTTTGTAATTCTTCTTTTAGATAAGTGACCTCAGCTTCTAGATTTTCACACTTTTGTTCTTTAAGTTTCAACTGCCTTGCTGTAGCTACTTCTAATTTGAATAGTGATTCATGTAGATGTTTGCATTTCTTTATTTCTTTCAACGCACTGATAAACTCTCCTTCAAAATCCACTTCATCCATTCCTTCATCTTCTATGTCCATATTTTTTAGATGCTCTTCATTAGCCATAAATTATTTTTCCTGCATGTCCATATCTACGCAAGGATCTATCTTCCATATGTTGATATGTTACTAAAGACACCGACTCTGATACCAATTGTTGGAATCTTATTAATATTGAGAGGGGGGTGAATCAATATTAACATAATTGTGAACAATTTTTACTTCTTATCAAATTGAACTGGAACTTAAATTATGCATTCACCATAAAAAATAACATTCATCCACATATGGACAAAACATAGAACACAAAATTTTTACGTGGAAACCCAAATGGGAGAAAACCATAGAATGCTCTCTTATATTAAAAATGTTACATTCATGGATGCACCAAATTCCAAAGTTCTCCAACACCAACTTCCAAATTTCTCCAACACCAACTTGAAGGATGCTTCAACCCCCTGGTTTTAAAGGCTACGACTTGAAGGAGGCATCGACTCCTAATTTACGATCTTCGACTGGAAGGAGGCACCGACTCCCTGTTTTTACAGGAACCAACCTGAAGGAAGCATCCAATCCCTATTCCTTGCCTTATCGTACGACCCTGATACGTCTGTTGAGGATACTTCTTTGATGTTTTATTGATCCGCACACTCTTCAGATTTGCTGCAATACTTTCTGTTGTGTGCACCTTCTATATATTGTGAGCTTGCAATCGCAAAACTATATCACACACTTCACTTTATTACATCAACATTATACACTGGATTTCATACTTCACAACCTTTTGCAATCTACACATTGTTTTGTCATACTATTCATCTTTCACGCTTCTGCATGTTCAACTGATAATACACATCCTTCACTGTTCTTCTATGTTGTTCTTACACATCTATAGACTACAACCTTCACTGCATCATCTGTAATACCGCCTTTCTGTTCTTGCGCACTTGGTCTATATACTACAATAATCTGTGCATTATCTGTTGTGCTTCATATATGTCTTTGCGCATTTGTCTTAGATAATTCACATCATCTTGCACATCATCTATTGTGCTACATTTCTATCTTCCCGCATCTATCTCTTTTGCTAGATAATGTTGTTTCGGTTCAACGATCCATTGATACCCCAATAATTAGAATCTTTCAAAATCAAAGTACTACCACATTTCCATATTCAAGCTTACCTCAACTCTCCAACTTGGCTTCTTATTTATACTTATCTTGCACAGACGATATGTCCACAAGTTGGTCGTAGCGTCCTTTATTCCTTGCTTCATAGTCAAGCTTGATTCACACTTTGGCAACTTGTCATGATCTGCACCACTAAGGTATCATGCCATGTGGGTCTTGCACATACTTGGTCCTTTGCACATGTCAAGTCTTGTGCACTTTGGAACCACTTCGTGTGGGGTCTTGCACCCTTTAAGTACTGTTGACATAGTGACTGTTGAAAGGGTTTCACTGCACACTGTCGTCAACAAACCATCAACCAAACTCCCTTACGCACCGACCCAGAAAGGTGTTAATCTTTCCAACGACACTCGTAGAGCGAGTGAAGTCTCACCCAATATGCACAAGGGGGATGCGGGAACGAAGTTTCCACAGTGGAGTTGAGGACATGCATCAAACATACATTGCACTCACAGAAACCAGATATTATGTCATTTGCTCTACGCTAACATTTCATCATTTGCATATTCATCAATCACGGAGTTAACATATAATAGGCATTCACATTAACATGATCTGATTACTCATTAGCATAAACAACGATTACTAAACCCATAGAGCATTAAACATCTCATCAGACATTCGCATTCATCATTCAACATGAACAAAGATAGAGATAAAACCATAATCGAACATCTTCATGCATTCATTAAAGCCTGCGGAACGAACTTCGCAGAAACAGTCAATAAATCATATCATGGATACAAAACAAATCAAAACTCTCAAATTTGATCGTTCTATTCATCATTTGATCGCTAGATGCCCTTAGGATTACAATCATACTTCTATTTATACCAAACTAAGTGGTTACAAACTGGTCCAAATGACCCTTATATAACTAACTATATACTTTTGCATTCTTCGCGAATGACCCTTCTTTCGCGGATTATCCTTTTCGCGGATTTCGGCTTCCGTGCTTTCTGCGGACTAATCCCACATCTAACTTATAGATTCGCATAAGACAATGCACTACTTCCCTTCATGGATTTCCTATACTTTGACTTGCGTTCTTCAATCATGACGCTGGTATTTATGCTTGCTTCTTGACACTTGTTCATCATTTGCAAAATCTTATCCACAACTTAATCAAATATGTCATCATACTCCTCTATTGTCTGCTGGTGATGCCGATCTGCAGTAATCATACTCAGATTTGACTCTCGCGTGCTAAACCGTGCGAAGCATCGGCAAGCAACCTGGCTAGCCATGCTTTCCGCATGCTAACCTGTGCGAAGCATCGACAAGCAACCTGGCTGGCCATGCTGCTCGCATGCTTTCCCCTTGTCATCATTTTTTTTTTACTGTGTTTCTCAACTGCTATGTGCGTGATCATGGCGATAGGGTTTCAATCGATTCCCGTTTACTAGCTTAGGCAACAGAATGCCATCTAAGCTCTTCAGCTGTACCGCACCTCCATCAGTAACCAAATTTATTACATAGGGACCTAACCAATGCATCTATAACTTACCCGAATGCTTAGAAAACTTACTGTCATATAACAGAACTGTATCTTCGCGCCGAAAGTGCTTTTGTTTCACATGGCGATCGTGCCACACCTTTTGTCTTCCACCTTCTGATGAAAGCCTGCGATGAACCTATCCTCATCGAGGTGTACTAATTGGGCCAATCGTTCCTCTAGTTCCCCATCGTCGCTCATGCCGGTGACAATTGCAATCCGCAGACTAGGGACGATATACTCCATCGACATTACGGCTTCGTGCTCGTAGACGAGTTTGAATGGTGTTTGTCCAGTCAAACGTTTGAAAGTTGTGAGATATGCCAAAGTATCGCAGGTATCTTCAAATCCCAATCATCCTGATTCGTGTTGCATACCTTGGTGAGCACATGTTCCAGGATTTTGTTAAATGCTTCCACTATTCTGTTTGCTTGCGGATGGTAAGGGGTGCTCTTTCTGTGTTGTATATGAAATTCCTCTGTCATTGTTGTGATTGTCTGATTAAAAAAATGGGTCCCTTGGTCACTCATCAGTACTTTTGGGCACCTGAACCTGGAGACCACATTATCGAAGAGGAATCTTGCTTCCGTCGCAGTTGAGCTATCCTTCACTAGCGTTGCTTCTGCCCATCGTATCAAGTAGTCCATTGCTATAATTATATAGTGTGACCCTGTTCTTTTTATTGGTGGGTTGATGGTTCCCACAAAGTCAACTGCACATTTTTTGAAATCCTACAGCGTCAATTGAGAACTAGTGGAATTTCATCCCTTCTTGATGGCTTCCCTGTCCGTTGACATACAGCGCAACTTTTGGCACAGTCCCCAGCATCTCCATGCATTGTTGGCCACCATAGTCTTGCTCGCAGAATCTTCCTCGCAATGGCGCGTCCTCCATAACGTCCTCTAGTGATCTCGTCATGAGATTCCGCGAGAATCTGCTCCTGTTCATGCGGAAGGACGCATCATCGAAGTATCTTTTCTGGCCCCATTTTGTACATTTTTCTTGCAATCAACTGAAAATCTGCAACTCTAACAACCAACTGCTTCTTTTGGTTGGTAGTGAAGCCTTTCGATGCTTCCCTTGTTGCCAAAAACTGAATGACGTGTTCGTAGTGGTCGTTGACCATGCCAACCCTAAACAATTGAGCATTCGACAGTCCTTCGTCAATGCTCCTTGTTTCTTCTCCTGAATCAACTCGTGACAAGTGGTCTGGTCTTGCATTTAATCGTCCTGGCTTGACAATGATCTCATAATCAAATTCCTGGAATAGTAACAACCAGCGACAACATTTTAAAGTTCCCCCTAATAGGTAGTGTCGGAATTTATGTAAGGCGTTACCATAGCCAACCCTTCTCGTTCCGTGGTTGTATAATTCTTCTATGGAGTAGACAACTTCCTACTTGCGAATGCTATCGGGTGGTCGATGTCGCCTTCTCCTGGTTGGGACAAGATGACTCCTAATGTGACAGCTGATGCATCGACGTGAACGTGGAACTCCTTGGTCCAATATGGGTGCGGCAACCATCTTTGCTTTTAATATATCCAGACTCTTATGGCATTCTTCGTTCCACTTGAACTTGGCATCTTTCTTCAACAACTTCTCCATTGGTGCTTTGTTTGCTGCATACCCTCTGATAAACTTCTTGTAGTATCCTGTGTGGCCCAACGTCGCTCTCAATTGCTTGACTGTCATCGGCGGTCGAAGGTCGACAATTATTGCAATATTCACTGGATATACCAACATTCCTTCCCTGTAGACAATGTGCCCCAGCAAAATCCCGAACGGAGCACAGAAGATGCACTTTTTCAGGTTCAATGAAATCTGGTACTGTCGACATCTCTCCAATATCAATCGCAGATTTGAAACATGATCCTTAACCAACCCGTATACTATCCAATCGTCCATATAGACCGCAAGAAACTTATGGATGTAGTCTTTAAATGCATCAACAACCATTCTGGAGAAGATCGTTGGCACATTCTTTAGGCCAAATGGCATCACTGTATACTGAAAACATCCCCATTCAGTGACAAAAGTTGTCTTTTGCCGATCTTCCTTTGCAATCTTTATTTGATGGTATCCTAGAAACCCATCCGTAAATGAGTAGATTTCCTGACCTCTGACTCCTTCAAGCACCTCATCTTCTCTCGTCGGTTCAACGTATCACTTCCCTTCCATAGGATCCAGAGGTGCAACAACCCTCATCTCGCGATTCTCAAATGACATTGTCCGCTTCTTGAAGTTGATAACCGCTAGATTATCGATTTCCCAGTCAATCCCTAGCAGCACTGGGTAGGGACTTGAGTTGTCAACAATCTCAATTACATCAAAATCTACATAAGTCTTAAGGCCCTCAATTTCAACAAGAAGTTGGTACACTCGACCAAGTGGAGTAACCTTACTCTTATTTGCTAGTTGCAATTGCACTAGTGACCAGGCCAACTGCGGTTTCCCCAGTGTTTCCCATGTCTTCTTGGTCAGGATGTTGACATCCGACCCCAGGTCAAAAATAATTGAGTCCACATCAAATGCTATGATTTGTGCTGACATTCAAATCTCTCGTCCCATATTCCTCTTATGTATGTGACTAACCTTTTCGTCCTGGCGTGCACCCTCCTGTCGTTTCAATAGGTTGGATATTTCTTCCAGTGCATCCTGATATTTTTCCAACTCCAGGAAACTCTTCAAAAAGGATTTTAAGGTGTTAGTCTTCCCTCGCGACTTCGTCCCGTCAAACGTTGGTGGCATATCATAGATAGTTACTTCGTGAAGAGGTAACTGCCTCTTCTGTCTCAACGCCTCTGGCGTTTCCAAGAAGATATCGCTTTCGACCTCCACATCAAAGGTGACATGTTTCCATGCTATTGGTCGAACGGTATCTCATGGCTTGTCGTCTCCTGTCGTATCTCCTCCTCGGGTCACCACTCCAACAGTCGCATGTTGTCTTCGAGCCTCTGTCGATATCATCTATACCACTCGTGGATTCTGATTCTGGTTTTGTGGAGGTGGTGGTTGATTCTCGGTCTGCCATTTTGCAATGAGCTACGGATAGTCTTCAACACCAAGATCCACAACGTTGCAATAGGTACATTGCCATGGTGCTGGATTCAGGCAATCCCTTTAATAGTGCCCTTGCTTCCCATAATTATAGCATATAATCGGTCTTCGTCCTCGTCCAGCAGCTCCTCCTCATCCTATGTTAGCACCTCTCCCTTTGCGGAAGCCTCCTCTAGCACCTCCACGCGGTGGGACATATGGTGGGTACTGCGGTTTCCCATACTGTGGTTGCTGCGGTGGTCCATATGTTGGGTACTACGGTGGCAAATATCGCAGTGCCAGATACTGCAGTGCCGGATATTGCGTTTTCACATACTAACCCGGATCATACTGCTGCGATGGGTGATTATATTGGGTTGGCGGTTGGTTATAATGTTGTTGTTGCTGACCCGATGCCTATTCTTCTCCTGCCATGAAGTATGCAGCTGTAGTCCTCTCCTGGAGTAGGCCATAAGCTCTGCAGTTGTTTTCATCGTGGCCAGCCGATTCCCAGAACTTGCAATAGAAGTTGTCTGGTTTCGACACCATCTTTTGCAGATATACACATTCTTCTAGTCGATGGCCTCTCGTTTGGAAGATATGACACCAAAGAAACCCTCCCTGACTAAGGGGATTTGGTGCACCGGATTGCAAATAGTCTCGGATGTCTGGGCACTGGTCCTTGTGGTGTCCCTCTATCCTACACCTATTGCACCAGATCTCTTTGCGAGCCTCTTTCCCTTTCTTCATGTCTTGCAATTGGATCGTCAATTTTTCCAGTTGTGCTTGAATTCGATCCATACCCAACCCCGTTTCACAGATTGGTGAAGCCTCCATCTTCATCGCAATATCTGCTTCCACTTGGGTCGCAACCTTTTGTTGCATTAGTGGTTTGTGGATGTGTGGTACCAATCCTGCGATGAACCACTACTTGTGCTTCATATCATTTATTCCAAAACTTACCTTTGCTATCAGTGTTTTGTATCGCGATCAAATTACCATACTGGCTCATTTGGGTATTGCTTGATTTCTTTGAGCTCGGTGACAAACTGCGATTCCAACTTTGGATTCCTAAATTCATAGATCATTCCTGCTTTGATTTGCGCAAACAACTTGGCTGGTGTTCCCAACTAGTTTTAATTTTAGGTGAATATGTAAAAAGGAGTCAGGTGGTAGAAGTGAGAGCGGAAATTTGTGCTAGGTACATGTGCCTAGGTTTCATACATTGGTAAAAGGTTGGTTGGTATTCCACTTGAAAGCTAAAGAAGATGTTAATATTGTGTGGTCTAGATGGTTATAGATTAATGCAACATGATTTTACCCTGAAGAAATGGATGCTTAGTTTAGACCCCAGCTCAAAGAGAAAACCATGCATCCTATGTGTGTAAAACTTGTTGGTTTAGTGGTAGGCCTCCATACTGTAAAAGTATTTAGGGCTATTGGGAATAACATAGGGAATTTTTTAGAAGGTAGAGGTTTTGGTAGAGCAGTTGTAGGTGGATTAAGTAAATATATATGAAAATAAGTTTCTTAGATTAGCAAGGGTAGAAAATGTTGGATATTTATGTTTCTTATAATCATTCCCTTCCAAATATTTTGGAAGGAAAATAAAAAAACCTTGAAAGGTATGGTTACCTTGTGTTATTAATATACATTAACATATAAGAGGTTTGGGTAAGCACTCTAAAAAAATTTCCCTTGGTAGTTTAATTGACCTACATAAGCCTAATACTATATTGATCCAAGAGACAATGACAGAGAGTAAAAGAATAGTGGAGGAATTTGCAAAGACATGGAAGGAATAGGAATTTTTAGTCATTTGTTCAGCAAGATGTTCTAGTGGTTTGTTAATTTGTATAATTTTTATGGCATCCCCAATATTCTATGATACAAAATTTATGCAACCCTTGAGTGATATACTCAACATTTGTGAACCCCTTCATTTTCAAGTTGGATTTGGTACATAATTAGACTATGGATATGCATTTAGTATGTAATTTGGTTATAGAAATTTAGTTTTTGGTTTCATTTAATTGGATTTAGAAATTGGGGAAACATAAAAAAAATTATATGTTTAATCAAATGAGACAAAATTTAAGAGCATAGTTGCTTAAGGAGCCATTCCTACCTCTTACATTTTCCCCTCCTCTTCAAATTTACCCCTCTAGTAGTGAAGAACGCTTGAGAATTCCTTCTTCTCCTCGTCGATTTCTGTGACTGTAATTTACTGTTAGATGTGGAATGGAGGTTGGTCGCGGCTCCTTTTGGGGTTTATACTATGCTAAATAAAATGCTCGAGCATTTATGGACTAAATAATGCTTGAGCTTTATGTAATACATAAGGCTACAATGTTATGTAATTACATAATGCTTGAGCATTATGTAAATATAACGCTTGAGCGTTATGTAGTTAAATATCGCTCGAGTGTTTATGTTTCCTATCCTACATGTTAACTGACATGGTAATCTCGGGCCCGCCCATGCCTAGATGAAAGAAATGCTTGCGCATTTTTTATTTACTAAAATCTTGAACATTTCTTGAATCTACAATTGCACCTAAAAGGTCCCTCATCTTTGTTCGAGGACCTTGATGATACATTCTTTGGTTTTTATAAAAATCAATTTGTGGGTGGCTTGGTTACCTAATTTTTTTTGTTGAGCACACTAACTAGGGTTTTGAAAGCTTGTACTTCAAAGGAGAGGGAAGAGGATATGATAGACTTTCCTAATTTGAAAATTCTACCATGGAGGGTAAGGAGGAGGAGTGCTACTTTCTTAGACCTTAGCTCACTCAAGTAGGAATAATTTCATTTTTGTAAGTATCTCACATTTGATTTTTATCACAAGCTAAATTGAAATCATAGTGTTGAAAAAGGAGTTAATGGAAGATGGTAACATTAATTTGGTGTTGATAATAATTGTAAAACCTTAGATCTATAGAATAAAAGTACCTCTTTAACACCCTGTTACCCTAGTGATGTATGGCTATGAGATTGGGACTATATATTTCCAAGGAAATTTTAAGAGAAATATAGAAAATCCAAGAGTCATTTATAATAAAATTAAATGATACAACCCTTATCCTATCCTATTTTTAAGGGCTTTGCTTCAACCCATTAAGACCAAGGAAATGATCATGTACTTAATGTACAAACACAAGTTAATTACCATGAAGAATGCAAATATTATTATCACTTCTTCAAACGTAAGTGAAATTCACTCAAGTCTCATAAGAGGTTGGACTATACATCAATGTATTGGTTAAACCATTGATGGATAGAAGAGGAGTATTTCTTACAATGTGTAAACAATTTTAACATAAATAAGCTCAAAAGTAAAATGTGGAGTGATAGGGAGATTGCGAATAAGAGAGTTTAAATAATACAAAGAATTCAGTAAGGACAAGCTCAAAGATCAAAATTATCTTTCAATTATTTCTAGTTGAAAATAAATATTACAAAGATAAGAACAAATTCATGTGATCTTAATCGCTACCAACATATATCCCTCTTAAGTATGGTTTTATACAGTGGTAAAAGGCAATCAAATCTATCTATGTGAAAACATTTCTCAAGATTTTCTCCCTCAGAAAGGTTTTCAATTCCCATGATTTGATCCCTTTCAACCTTTGATAGAACTATAATTAAGATAGATATATGTTGGTGATAATTAGATACTATAATGTTGTTATTTCCATTATAAAATAGATCCTTTGAAGTCACAAAATACATTACATATTCTATATTTATGTAGAATCAATATGCTAAATCTTTCTCCCTTACATAGGAATACAAGATTGCTAAGTTATTTGGTACAACACAAGTTATACTAGTGTGAGTAATTTTGAAAACCTTCATGATTCCTAATATTTGGAATTATGAATTGAGGAAGACGACAACCATTCTTTTATAGACAGTAGAGCATTGGATGGTAATTCACACCATCCTAGCATATCCACTCTCTTTGTCTATTTCTATTGGTTTATGCCAATGACAACTAAAGATCATAACTAAATGGAATCTTACATCCAATATATTGTCTCAATTTGTTGATCAATACCATGTTCTTTTCATTTTATGACTTGTTGTCTTGTTGTCACAATAATAGTAAAAGATGTAGTTAGTGAGTTGTAATACATTTATGTTGCATATAATAATGCAGGTTTTACATTTTTTTTTCAGCTGGTGATGTGTTCTTCCCTTATGTTGTTAGAATTCATCACCTACTCGTTAGTGAAACACTTATTCTATAAATCATATAAATTATATACTACATGTATAAATCAAAACAAACCACAAATTTGCTCCATGGGAAAGCCAATTCAGTTACAACTTTATGTACAATACTATTACATTGAAGAAAACAATATGTGAAGATTCCCTTGGGATTAATGCATTCACTAACACCCTTTCTACATGAGAAACAAAGTGTGTGTTTAATTTTTATTCCATTATCGAATGAAAAACACATTCTTCAAATGCTCACAAAAAGATAAAAATAATAACAAGTATAGGTGCATATTGCACTTACAAAATTAAAATTGTATAATTAATGTAGTAAGCATTTCTTTCCCTTTAAATAATAATCCTAAATCTTTCCCTTTTTCTCCACTTCTTTCCACCTCACTCAAAAGGGGTCGTAGTAATGATCTATAAGTCAAAATGTGAGAGATATAGATTCCCAAAAGGAACTAGTTCTTTTCCTGAATTAGAGGTATCAATTTCATGTTTTTTTTTAATTCCACTTAGAGGGGCTTCATTTACCATGACCTCCCTCAAGGAGGAAATCCGTATATCGATTCTTCTACTCTATATCTCATTTTGATTAATAACACAATGTTATTATTTGATAATTGATTCCTCAAGAAAATTCCATCTCTTTGGTTTTGTTTGAACCCCTTTTTCCTAAGAAAATAGGAAAATGACCTTGAGCATGGGGACACATGACTTGTAAATCTTCTAAAAAATGACATATCCTCATCCACAAAAGTATTCCCAATATCCTAAAAAATTGTTAAATATCGAGAATAAATATATTCCCTTATACCATGCTAAACACATAATCAATATAATTGAACCATTAAAATCCTTTTATACCATGCTAAACACTCATAATCAATATAATTTAACCATTAAAATCCTTTTACCCATGTCTTGTGAATTTAAGGAATCTAATACCCATTAAATATGCAAATAATTACATAATTTCAATATAGTAAATGTGGATAAATTACCTATGATCATATGATTCCTCAAAGCAATAAAAAGACCAATAAGAGTATTAAATCTTTTTCCAATGCAATAGACTCATGAGCTACAAGGAATCCCTTGGGATATCTCCAATTTGTGCATTAAAACAAATATGGATAGAGTGATGAAACTATTCAAGATTAGGATGTTTAAAATTGGGAGATGGGGATGTTTAAAATTGGGAGAATACTATGGATATAATTTTTTGTTTCGAAATTAACATTGAATAATTTTTTGTTATTAATATTGCATGTCAATCCAATAAAGAAATCATCAAGTTCCAAAATCAAAATTGTATTTCCATTATTTTCAACTTAAATAACAACATCAAGAAATAAGAAAACAAAATATTATAAGCTTCACAGGTAAATAGAAAATAGTACTTGCTACCCAATAAAATTCATAATCCACTTAAATAACAATATAAAAAAATAAGAAAACAAAATCTTACAAGCTTCACAGGTAAATAGAAAACAGTACTTGCTACCCAATAAAATTCATAATCCTAAAAATGTAATAAGGATGTTATTCCATGTGTATCTCAAGCTTCGTCTCAATTCAATTCTTCTAAATTTGCTCAACAGTGATGGAGCACCGACCACCATTAGATAAGTTGCCATTTGCTTTTAAATTTCTGGTTTCCTGCATTATATTCACGACTCTCTCATTGAGGATCTCTCTTCACTACTGTCCAGTAAGCAGTGATTAGCAATTTTGATCATAATCTGCAGTTCGATCATGCTAATGTGTTCTATCACATTTCGATCAACAATTGTCATGAATCTGTCTGTGCCTTCGCTACGATATGTTTGAGTCCATTCTGCCAGAGGCGTATCTTCATGTACTGATTTAAAACCTGTAATAAGTTCCAGCAGAAGCACACCAAAGCTATACACATCACTCTTCGCCGAATATCTGCGTGTTCTCATGTATTGTAACGCCCCATATTTTGACTAGGCATGTTTATGAGTTAGACACCTTTCACTTTATTGCTTGTTATCTGTTTGACTCAGCTAGACAGCGTGAACTATATTTTCGGCATGACAGACATGATGATATGTTGCTACTGTGTTAATGATGTTACTATATTCATGCAGTTATTAAGTTATGATTATCATGAGATTCTTTTATTTCATAATGACAGTGTATGTTTGATAATCGTCCTGGAGGAAATGTGATATATATATATATATATATATATATATATGATGTGGTAAATATGTTGTGATCGATTTAATGATTTTATGTGATGGAATAAATGATGCTGACAATATGGGTCAGACAATGATAGAATGTAAAATATATGGTGTTGTACGTGGATGCCATCCTATGATGAAATTGATAGAACTGTTATATTCCATACATACATGTGATGAAATTGTGACGTGAAATAAAATGATGTTGATGATATGGATCAATTGGTGATCGAATGGAAATGCTTGTTATAAAAAGGTGTATCTTGCGGAATACTAACCTACAGGACACGAGGGCTATGGGATAGCCGGATACCTGATCTGATATATGGATAAGAGATTATCCATGCAGGGAACCTTAGCAACCGAAACTGATGATATGATGACATGGACCGATAATCTCGAGAGCAGCAGAGTAGGATTTGATAAGGGCGTAGGCCCAGTATGTTGAGAGGGATGGATGTGTTTCCCACCCTATGTTCCTATGATACCCGAGGTCGTGGGAGGGCCGTGCTGAGACACGCTCCCCATGTAGTTGTGATGACGATGGTCGGATGCCTGCTAGGGGAGGATAGGTCCGCTGTACAGCCGACGCTATCACTCTCAAGTTCTATGTGGTCAGGTCGATGAGTCCGACATCCACTTTTGTACTAGCAGAGGAAGGATAGGGAGGATGTGGACGTAGGTTAGGATGGGAGGATATGATAGTTAGTACTGTTGAGGGTTGGGTATTCCTTGACCCAGAGTTAGTGGTAGTAGGTAGCTTCCCTTGCACCTGAATGATTGATCAAATGTAATCATAAAAATAACGAAAGGAAATCTTAAAGGTTAACTGATAAAATAACCGATGATGTTTTAGTAATATTATGATGAATTTATACTTGTTCAGTTTGCATAAAGTATTATTAGTATTAGTTAGCTGATATGCATAGGAAGTATGACGTATGTTTATAGTACATGTCCGTCTTGTGCATACGCTGGTCACGCATGCACATTATGCACATGCGCAATAATATTGGTTAACAACATACTTATCAAGATGTAACAATGTTATAAGTTATCATAGATAACTCAAATAAGTATTCAGTGAATGACTTAATCAGTAAAAGATTATCAAGTTTTAATGTGTAAAATAAGTTAATTAGTCTTGTATGTAACCTAGTGATGAACAGTTAAAATAAGTGTCATCAATCGCAAGTATCCTCAAGTGAATGTGACTTCAATATGAAGAATAACAGTTAAACATTAATACTAGAAAAGTGTGCTATATAATTATTGATCATGATTAAATAAACTATTAAGTATATTTCATTAATTATACCTAGAGGTACTATGTTGACACTTATCCATTAAACAAATAAATATTTTAATTACTATTCACAATTAAATTAATTACTATTATTATTAATGATTATTGTTATTATTATTACATTATTATTATTATTTAATTAATAATAATAATGATAATAATCCTTTCTATAGAGCATAGTGGATTGAATAAATTATTAAATAAATGATTCATTCAATTAATTAACGGATCCATTCCAAGTAAATAAAAGGGGTTTGTTAAATAAATTATTTAACAACTCCACTACTCGAGAGAAACTTGGGTGATTTAAAAATAATATATATTCCACCTTTTTACCTTAAAAGGGGATGCATTAATGATTTGTACTTCCAAAGACCACGACAGCTAGGGAGGTGGAGTGATAAGGAAGTTTGACTTTATGAAGGAGGTGGATTCCTATAAAGAGGGGATTTAACAAAGTAGTAAGGGGGGATTGTGGGAGAACTGAGGAGGGGGTTAACTCAGCAAGTATTACCATTGAGATATGGAAAGGTATTGAGGAAGGTTGCTGTCAGGATTATCAGTCCGTGGGCTCGGGGGCTAGGAAATCCGTTGATTTCCTAGGGTCAGCAAGATAATAGCTGATCGACAGGGTGGACACATCATTTTGGGTTGCTAAGGTAACCTACAAAACCCACTACAGGAATCTTCTTACCTTGCTGCAAATCTACGGATTCCAGGTATTTTACTGAACCAGCTTAAGTAACAGGTATTTTCTTTTAATTCCAAATTACGTATATTAAAAGAACAGGGTTAACATGAAAAGTCTTAAGCTTATGTTTATTTAATTTACACAGACTTATGAACATTTAGAACCCTGAAACATAGACGGTCGATTCTTTTCATTAGAAAGCAAAGGAGAAAAACTTGGTATTTACATGAAAAGCGAACGGAGACCCAGTGCCTAGCAAGGGCACTACATGTATTGCAGATCCATGTAACCATGACTCCCCCTAACGGCAGTGATTGTAAATTGGTTGTCTTTTGGGCCTAACTTTGATAGTCCAAAATGCCAACAGAATGCCATCTAAGCTCTTCAGATGTACCGCACCTCCGTCAGTAACCAAATTTATTACATAGGGACCTAACCAATGCATCTATAACTTACCCGAATGCTTAGAAAACTTACTGTCATATAACAGAACTGTATCTTCGCGCTGAAAGTGCTTTTGTTTCACATGGCGATCGTGCCACACCTTTTGTCAGTCCTTTTCCACCTTCTGATGAAAGCGTGCGATGAACCTATCCTCATCGAGGTGTACTAATTGGGCCAATCGTTCCTCTAGTTCCCCATCATCGCTCATGCCGGTGACAATTGCAATCCGCAGACTAGGGACGATATACTCCATCGACATTACGGCTTCGTCCTCGTAGACGAGTTTGAATGGTGTTTTTCCAGTCAAACGTTTGAAAGTTGTGAGATATGCCAAAGTATCGCAGGTATCTTCAAATCCCAATCATCCTGATTCGTGTTGCATACCTTGGTGAGCGCATGTTCCAGGATTTTGTTAAATGCTTCCACTATTCTGTTTGCTTGCGGATGGTAAGGGGTGCTCTTTCTCTGTTGTATATGAAATTCCTCTGTCATTGTTGTGATTGTCTGATTAAAAAAATGGGTCCCTTGGTCACTCATCAGTACTTTTGGGCACCTGAACCTGGAGACCACATTATCGAAGAGGAATCTTGCTTCCGTCGCAGTTGAGCTATCCTTCACTAGCGTTGCTTCTGCCCATCGTATCAAGTAGTCCATTGCTATAATTATATAGTGTGACCCTGTTCTTTTTCTTGGTGGGTTGATGGGTCCCACAAAGTCAACTGCACATTCTTCGAAAGCCTACAGCGTCAATTGAGAACTAGTGGAATTTCATCCCTTCTTGATGGCTTCCCTGTCCGTTGACATACAGCGCAACTTTTGGCACAGTCCCCAGCATCTCCATGCATTGTTGGCCACCATAGTCTTGCTCGCAGAATCTTCCTCGCAATGGCGCGTCCTCCATAACGTCCTCTAGTGATCCCGTCATGAGATTCCGCGAGAATCTGCTCCTGTTCATGCGGAAGGACGCATCATCGAAGTATCTTGTCTGGCCCCATTTTGTACATTTTTCTTGCAATCAACTGAAAATCTGCAACTCTAACAACCAACTGCTTCTTTTGGTTGGTAGTGAAGCCTTTCGACGCTTCCCCTGTTGCCAAAAACTGAATGACGTGTTCGTAGTGGTCGTTGACCATGCCAACCCTAAACAATTGAGCATTCGACAGTCCTTCGTCAATGCTCCTTGTTTCTTCTCCTGAATCAACTCGTGACAAGTGGTTTGGTCTTGCATTTAATCGTCCTGTCTTGACAATGATCTCATAATCAAATTCCTGGAATAGTAACAACCAGCGACAACATTTTAAAGTTCCCCCTAATAGGTAGTGTCAGAATTTATGTAAGGCGTTACCATAGCCAACCCTTCTCGTTCCGTGGTTGTATAATTCTTCTATGGAGTAGACAACTTCCTACTTGCAAATGCTATCGGGTGGTCGATGTCGCCTTCTCCTGGTTGGGACAAGATGACTCCTAATGTGACAGCTGATGCATCGACGTGAACGTGGAACTCCTTGGTCCAATATGGGTGCGGCAACCATCTTTTCTTTTAATATATCCAGACTCTTATGGCATTCTTCGTTCCACTTGAACTTGGCATCTTTCTTCAACAAATTCTCCATTGGTGCTTTGTTTGCTGCATACCCTCTGATAAACTTCTTGTAGTATCCTGTGTGGCCCAACGTCGCTCTCAATTGCTTGACTGTCATCGACGGCCGAAGGTCGACAATTATTGCAATATTCACTGGATATACCAACATTCCTTCCCTGTAGACAATGTGCCCCAGCAAAATCCCGAACGGAGCACAGAAGATGCACTTTTTCAGGTTCAATGAAATCTGGTACTGTCGACATCTCTCCAATATCAATCGCAGATTTGAAACATGATCCTTAACCAACCCGTATACTATCCAATCGTCCATATAGACCGCAAGAAACTTATGGATGTAGTCTTTAAATGCATCAACAACCATTCTGGAGAAGATCGTTGGCACATTCTTTAGGCCAAATGGCATCACTGTATACTGAAAACATCCCCATTCAGTGACAAAAGTTGTCTTTTGCCGATCTTCCTTTGCAATCTTTATTTGATGGTATCCTAGAAACCCATCCGTAAATGAGTAGATTTCCTGACCTCTGACTCCTTCAAGCACCTCATCATCTCTCGTCGGTTCAACGTATCACTTCCCTTCCATAGGATCCAGAGGTGCAACAACCCTCATCTCGCGATTCTCAAATGACATTGTCCGCTTCTTGAAGTTGATAACCGCTAGATTATCGATTTCCCAGTCAATCCCTAGCAGCACTGGGTAGGGACTTGAGTTGTCAACAATCTCAATTACATCAAAATCTACATAAGTCTTAAGGCCCTCAATTTCAACAAGAAGTTGGTACACTCGACCAAGTGGAGTAACCTTACTCTTATTTGCTAGTCGCAATTGCACTAGTGACCAGGCCAACTGCGGTTTCCCCATTGTTTCCCATGTCTTCTTGGTCAGGATGTTGACATCCGACCCCAGGTCAAAAATAATTGAGTCCACATCAAATGCTCTGATTTGTGCTGACATTCACATCTCTCGTCCCATCTTCCTCTTATGTATGTGATTAACCTTTTCGTCCTGGCGTGCACCCTCCCGTCGTTTCAATAGGTTGGATATTTCTTCCAGTGCATCCTGATATTTTTCCAACTCCAGGAAACTCTTCAAAAAGGATTTTAAGGTGTTAGTCTTCCCTCGCGACTTCGTCCCGTCAAACGTTGGTGGCATATCATAGATAGTTACTTCGTGAAGAGGTAACTGCCTCTTCTGTCTCAACGCCTCTGGCGTTTCCAAGAAGATATCGCTTTCGACCTCCACATCAAAGGTGACATGTTTCCATGCTATTGGTCGAACGGTATCTCATGGCTTGTCGTCTCCTGTCGTATCTCCTCCTCGGGTCACCACTCCAACAGTCGCATGTTGTCTTCGAGGCTCTGTCGATATCATCTATACCACTCGTGGATTCTGATTCTGGTTTTGTGGAGGTGGTGGTTGATTCTTGGTCTGCCATTTTGAAATGAGCTACGGATAGTCTTCAACACCATGATCCACAACGTTGCAATAGGTACATTTCCATGGTACTGGATTCGGGCAATCCCTTTAATAGTGCCCTTGCTTCCCATAATTATAGCATATAATCGGTCTTCATCCTCGTCCAGCAGCTCCTCCTCATCCTATGTTAGCACCTCTCCCTTTGCGGAAGCCTCCTCTAGCACCTCCAAGCGGTGGGACATATGGTGGGTACTGTGGTTTCCCATACTGTGGTTGCTGCGGTGGTCCATGTGTTGGGTACTACGGTGGCAAATATCGCAGTGCCGGACATTGCGTTTTCCCATACTAACCCGGATCATACTGCTGCGATGGGTGATTATATTGGGTTGGCGGTTGGTTATACTGTTGTTGTTGCTGACCCGATGCCTATTCTTCTCCTGCCATGAAGTATGCAGTTGTAGTCCTCTCCTGGAGTAGGCCATAAGCTCTGCAGTTTCTTTCATCGTGGCCAGCCGATTCCCAAAACTTGCAATAGAAGTTGTCTGGTTTCGACACCATCTTTTGCAGATATACACATTCTTCTAGTTGATGGCCTCTCGTTTGGAAGATATGACACCAAAGAAACCCTCCCTGACTAAGGGGATTTGGTGCACCAGATTGCAAATAGTCTCGGATGTCTGGGCACTGGTCCTTGTGGTGTCCCTCTATCCTACACCTAGTGCACCAGATCTCTTTGCGAGCCTCTTTCCCTTTCTTCATGTCTTGCAATTGGATCGTCAAGTTTTCCAATTGTGCTTGAATTCGATCCATACCCAACCCCGTTTCACCGATTGGTGAAGCCTCCATCTTCATCGCAATATCTGCTTCCACTTGGGTCGCAACCTTTTGTTGCATTAGTGGTTTGTGGATGTGTGGTACCAATCCTGCGATGAACCACTCCTTGTGCTTCATATCATTTATTCCAAAACTTACCTTTGCTATCAGTGTTTTGTATCGCGATCAAATTACCATACTGGCTCATTTGGGTATTGCTTGATTTCTTTGAGCTCGGTGACAAACTGCGATTCCGACTTTGGCTTCCTAAATTCATAGATCATTCCTGCTTTGATTTGCGCAAACAACTTGGCTGGTGTTCCCAACTAGTTTTAATTTTAGGTGAATATGTAAAAAGGAGTCAGGTGGTAGAAGTGAGAGCAGAAATTTGTGCTAGGTACATGTGCCTAGGTTTCATACATTGGTAAAAGGTTGGTTGGTATTCCACTTGAAAGCTAAAGAAGATGTTAATATTGTGTGGTCTAGATGGTTATAGATTAATGCAACATGATTTTACCCTGAAGAAATGGATGCTTAGTTTAGACCCCAGCTCAAAGAGCAAACCATGCATCCTATGTGTGTAAAACTTGTTGGTTTAGTGGTAGGCCTCCATACTGTAAAAGTATTTAGGGCTATTGGGAATAACATAGGGAATTTTTTAGAAGGTAGAGGTTTTGGTAGAGCAGTTGTAGGTGGATTAAGTAAATATATATGAAAATAAGTTTCTTAGATTAGCAAGGGTAGAAAATGTTGGATATTTATGTTTCTTATAATCATTCCCTTCCAAATATTTTGAAAGGAAAATAAAAAAACCTTGAAAGGTATGGTTACCTTGTGTTATTAATATACATTAACATATAAGAGGTTTGGGTAAGCACTCTAAAAAAATTTCCCTTGGTAGTTTAATTGACCTACATAAGCCTAATACTATATTGATCCAAGAGACAATGACAGAGAGTAAAAGAATAGTGGAGGAATTTGCAAAGACATGGAAGGAATAGGAATTTTTAGTCATTTGTTCAGCAAGATGTTCTAGTGGTTTGTTAATTTGTATAATTTTTATGGCATCCCCAATATTCTATGATACAAAATTTATGCAACCCTTGAGTGATATACTCAACATTTGTGAACCCCTTCATTTTCAAGTTGGATTTGGTACATAATTAGACTATGGATATGCATTTAGTATGTAATTTGGTTATAGAAATTTAGTTTTTGGTTTCATTTAATTGGATTTAGAAATTGGGGAAACATAAAAAAATTATATGTTTAATCAAATGAGACAAAATTGAAGAGCATAGTTGCTTAAGGAGCCATTCCTACCTCTTACATTTTCCCCTCCTCTTCAAATTTACCCCTCTAGTAGTGAAGAACGCTTGAGAATTCCTTCTTCTCCTTGTCGATTTCTGTGACTGTAATTTCCTGTTAGATGTGGAATGGAGGTTGGTCGCGGCTCCTTTTGGGGTTTATACTATGCTAAATAAAATGCTCGAGCATTTATGGACTAAATAATGCTTGAGCTTTATGTAATACATAAGGCTACAATGTTATGTAATTACATAATGCTTGAGCATTATGTAAATATAACGCTTGAGCGTTATGTAGTTAAATATCGCTCGAGTGTTTATGTTTCCTATCCTACATGTTAACTGACATGGTAATCTCGGGCCCACCCATGCCTAGATGAAAGAAATGCTTGCGCATTTTTTATTTACTAAAATCTTGAACATTTCTTGAATCTACAATTGCACCTAAAAGGTCCCTCATCTTTGTTCGAGGACCTTGATGATACATTCTTTGGTTTTTATAATAATCAATTTGTGGGTGGCTTGGTTACCTAATTTTTTTTGTTGAGCACACTAACTAGGGTTTTGAAAGCTTGTACTTCAAAGGAGAGGGAAGAGGATATGATAGACTTTCCTAATTTGAAAATTCTACCATGGATGGTAAGGAGGAGGAGTGCTACTTTCTTAGACCTTAGCTCACTCAAGTAGGAATAATTTCATTTTTGTAAGTATCTCACATTTGATTTTTATCACAAGCTAAATTGAAATCATAGTGTTGAAAAATGAGTTAATGGAAGATGGTAACATTAATTTGGTGTTGATAATAATTGTAAAACCTTAGATCTATAGAATAAAAGTACCTCTTTAACACCCTGTTACCCTAGTGATGTATGGCTATGAGATTGGGACTATATATTTCCAAGGAAATTTTAAGAGAAATATAGAAAATCCAAGAGTCATTTATAATAAAATTAAATGATACAACCCTTATCCTATCCTATTTTTAATGGCTTTGCTTCAACCCATTAAGACCAAGGAAATGATCATGTACTTAATGTACAAACACAAGTTAATTACCATGAAGAATGCAAATATTATTATCACTTCTTCAAACGTAAGTGAAATTCACTCAAGTCTCATAAGAGGTTGGACTATACATCAATGTATTGGTTAAACCATTGATGGATAGAAGAGGAGTATTTCTTACAATGTGTAAACAATTTTAACATAAATAAGCTCAAAAGTAAAATGTGGAGTGATAGGGAGATTGCGAATAAGAGAGTTTAAATAATACAAAGAATTCAGTAAGGACAAGCTCAAAGATCAAAATTATCTTTCAATTATTTCTAGTTGAAAATAAATATTACAAAGATAAGAACAAATTCATGTGATCTTAATCGCTACCAACATATATCCCTCTTAAGTATGGGTTTATACAGTGGTAAAAGGCAATCAAATCTATCTATGTGAAAACATTTCTCAAGATTTTCTCCCTCAGAAAGGTTTTCAATTCCCATGATTTGATCCCTTTCAACCTTTGATAGAACTAGAATTAAGATGGATATATGTTGGTGATAATTAGATACTATAATGTTGTTATTTCCATTATAAAATAGATCCTATGAAGTCACAAAATACATTACATATTCTATATTTATGTAGAATCAATATGCTAAATCTTTCTCCCTTACATAGGAATACAAGATTGCTAAGTTATTTGGTACAACACAAGTTATACTAGTGTGAGTAATTTTGAAAACCTTCATGATTCCTAATATTTGGAATTATGAATTGAGGAAGACGACAACCATTCTTTTATAGACAATAGAGCATTGGATGGTAATTCACACCATCCTAGCATATCCACTCTCTTTGTCTATTTCTATTGGTTTATGCCAATGACAACTAAAGATCATAACTAAATGGAATCTTACATCCAATATATTGTCTCAATTTGTTGATCAATACCATGTTCTTTTCATTTTATGACTTGTTGTCTTGTTGTCACAATAATAGTAAAAGATGTAGTTAGTGAGTTGTAATACATTTATGTTGCATATAATAATGCAGGTTTTACATTTTTTTTTCAGCTGGTGATGTGTTCTTCCATTATGTTGTTAGAATTCATCACCTACTCGTTAGTGAAACACTTATTCTATAAATCATATAAATTATATACTACATGTATAAATCAAAACAAACCACAAATTTGCTCCATGGGAAAGCCAATTCAGTTACAACTTTATGTACAATACTATTACATTGAAGAAAACAATATGTGAAGATTCCCTTGGGATTAATGCATTCACTAACACCCTTTCTACATGAGAAACAAAGTGTGTGTTTAATTTTTATTCCATTATCGAATGAAAAACACATTCTTCAAATGCTCACAAAAAGATAAAAATAATAACAAGTATAGGTGCATATTGCACTTACAAAATTAAAATTGTATAATTAATGTAGTAAGCATTTCTTTCCCTTTAAATAATAATCCTAAATCTTTCCCTTTTTCTCCACTTCTTTCCACCTCACTCAAAAGGGGTCGTAGTAATGATCTATAAGTCAAAATGTGAGAGATATAGATTCCCAAAAGGAACTAGTTCTTTTCCTGAATTAGAGGTATCAATTTCATGTTTTTTTTTAATTCCACTTAGAGGGGCTTCATTTACCATGACCTCCCTCAAGGAGGAAATCCGTATATCGATTCTTCTACTCTATATCTCATTTTGATTAATAACACAATGTTATTATTTGATAATTGATTCCTCAAGAAAATTCCATCTCTTTGGTTTTGTTTGAACCCCTTTTTCCTAAGAAAATAGGAAAATGACCTTGAGCATGGGGACACATGACTTGTAAATCTTCTAAAAAATGACATATCCTCATCCACAAAAGTATTCCCAATATCCTAAAAAATTGTTAAATATCGAGAATAAATATATTCCCTTATACCATGCTAAACACATAATCAATATAATTGAACCATTAAAATCCTTTTATACCATGCTAAACACTCATAATCAATATAATTTAACCATTAAAATCCTTTTACCCATGTCTTGTGAATTTAAGGAATCTAATACCCATTAAATATGCAAATAATTACATAATTTCAATATAGTAAATGTGGATAAATTACCTATGATCATATGATTCCTCAAAGCAATAAAAAGACCAATAAGAGTATTAAATCTTTTTCCAATGCAATAGACTCATGAGCTACAAGGAATCCCTTGGGATATCTCCAATTTGTGCATTAAAACAAATATGGATAGAGTGATGAAACTATTCAAGATTAGGATGTTTAAAATTGGGAGATGGGGATGTTTAAAATTGGGAGAATACTATGGATATAATTTTTTGTTTCGAAATTAACATTGAATAATTTTTTGTTATTAATATTGCATGTCAATCCAATAAAGAAATCATCAAGTTCCAAAATCAAAATTGTATTTCCATTATTTTCAACTTAAATAACAACATCAAGAAATAAGAAAACAAAATATTATAAGCTTCACAGGTAAATAGAAAATAGTACTTGCTACCCAATAAAATTCATAATCCACTTAAATAACAATATAAAAAAATAAGAAAACAAAATCTTACAAGCTTCACAGGTAAATAGAAAACAGTACTTGCTACCCAATAAAATTCATAATCCTAAAAATGTAATAAGGATGTTATTCCATGTGTATCTCAAGCTTCGTCTCAATTCAATTCTTCTAAATTTGCTCAACAGTGATGGAGCACCGACCACCATTAGATAAGTTGCCATTTGCTTTTAAATTTCTGGTTTCCTGCATTATATTCACGACTCTCTCATTGAGGATCTCTCTTCACTACTGTCCAGTAAGCAGTGATTAGCAATTTTGATCATAATCTGCAGTTCGATCATGCTAATGTGTTCTATCACATTTCGATCAACAATTGTCATGAATCTGTCTGTGCCTTCGCTACGATATGTTTGAGTCCATTCTGCCAGAGGTGTATCTTCATGTACTGATTTAAAACCTGTAATAAGTTCCAGCAGAAGCACACCAAAGCTATACACATCACTCTTCGCCGAATATCTGCGTGTTCTCATGTATTGTAACGCCCCATATTTTGACTAGGCATGTTTATGAGTTAGACACCTTTCACTTTATTGCTTGTTATCTGTTTGACTCAGCTAGACAGCGTGAACTATATTTTCGGCATGACAGACATGATGATATGTTGCTACTGTGTTAATGATGTTACTATATTCATGCAGTTATTAAGTTATGATTATCATGAGATTCTTTTATTTCATAATGACAGTGTATGTTTGATAATCGTCCTGGAGGAAATGTGATATATATATATATATATATATATATATGATGTGGTAAATATGTTGTGATCGATTTAATGATTTTATGTGATGGAATAAATGATGCTGACAATATGGGTCAGACAATGATAGAATGTAAAATATATGGTGTTGTACGTGGATGCCATCCTATGATGAAATTGATAGAACTGTTATATTCCATACATACATGTGATGAAATTGTGACGTGAAATAAAATGATGTTGATGATATGGATCAATTGGTGATCGAATGGAAATGCTTGTTATAAAAAGGTGTATCTTGCGGAATACTAACCTACAGGACACGAGGGCTATGGGATAGCCGGATACCTGATCTGATATATGGATAAGAGATTATCCATGCAGGGAACCTTAGCAACCGAAACTGATGATATGATGACATGGACCGATAATCTCGAGAGCAGCAGAGTAGGATTTGATAAGGGCGTAGGCCCAATATGTTGAGAGGGATGGATGTGTTTCCCACCCTATGTTCCTATGATACCCGAGGTCGTGGGAGGGCCGTGCTGAGACACGCTCCCCATGTAGTTGTGATGACGATGGTCGGATGCCTGCTAGGGGAGGATAGGTCCGCTGTACAGCCGACGCTATCACTCTCAAGTTCTATGTGGTCAGGTCGATGAGTCCGACATCCACTTTTGTACTAGCAGAGGAAGGATAGGGAGGATGTGGACGTAGGTTAGGATGGGAGGATATGATAGTTAGTACTGTTGAGGGTTGGGTATTCCTTGACCCAGAGTTAGTGGTAGTAGGTAGCTTCCCTTGCACCTGAATGATTGATCAAATGTAATCATAAAAATAACGAAAGGAAATCTTAAAGGTTAACTGATAAAATAACCGATGATGTTTTAGTTATATTATGATGAATTTATACTTGTTCAGTTTGCATAAAGTATTATTAGTATTAGTTAGCTGATATGCATAGGAAGTATGACGTATGTTTATAGTACATGTCCGTCTTGTGCATACGCTGGTCACGCATGCACATTATGCACATGCGCAATAATATTGGTTAACAACATACTTATCAAGATGTAACAATGTTATAAGTTATCATAGATAACTCAAATAAGTATTCAGTGAATGACTTAATCAGTAAAAGATTATCAAGTTTTAATGTGTAAAATAAGTTAATTAGTCTTGTATGTAACCTAGTGATGAACAGTTAAAATAAGTGTCATCAATCGCAAGTATCCTCAAGTGAATGTGACTTCAATATGAAGAATAACAGTTAAACATTAATACTAGAAAAGTGTGCTATATAATTATTGATCATGATTAAATAAACTATTAAGTATATTTCATTAATTATACCTAGAGGTACTATGTTGACACTTATCCATTAAACAAATAAATATTTTAATTACTATTCACAATTAAATTAATTACTATTATTATTAATGATTATTGTTATTATTATTACATTATTATTATTATTTAATTAATAATAATAATGATAATAATCCTTTCTATAGAGCATAGTGGATTGAATAAATTATTAAATAAATGATTCATTCAATTAATTAACGGATCCATTCCAAGTAAATAAAAGGGGTTTGTTAAATAAATTATTTAACAACTCCACTACTCGAGAGAAACTTGGGTGATTTAAAAATAATATATATTCCACCTTTTTACCTTAAAAGGGGATGCATTAATGATTTGTACTTCCAAAGACCACGACAGCTAGGGAGGTGGAGTGATAAGGAAGTTTGACTTTATGAAGGAGGTGGATTCCTATAAAGAGGGGATTTAACAAAGTAGTAAGGGGGGATTGTGGGAGAACTGAGGAGGGGGTTAACTCAGCAAGTATTACCATTGAGATATGGAAAGGTATTGAGGAAGGTTGCTGTCAGGATTATCAGTCCGTGGGCTCGGGGGCTAGGAAATCCGTTGATTTCCTAGGGTCAGCAAGATAATAGCTGATCGACAGGGTGGACACATCATTTTGGGTTGCTAAGGTAACCTACAAAACCCACTACAGGAATCTTCTTACCTTGCTGCAAATCTACGGATTCCAGGTATTTTACTGAACCAGCTTAAGTAACAGGTATTTTCTTTTAATTCCAAATTACGTATATTAAAAGAACAGGGTTAACATGAAAAGTCTTAAGCTTATGTTTATTTAATTTACACAGACTTATGAACATTTAGAACCCTGAAACATAGACGGTCGATTCTTTTCATTAGAAAGCAAAGGAGAAAAACTTGGTATTTACATGAAAAGCGAACGGAGACCCAGTGCCTAGCAAGGGCACTACATGTATTGCAGATCCATGTAACCATGAATCCCCCTAACGGCAGTGATTGTAAATTGGTTGTCTTTTGGGCCTAACTTTGATAGTCCAAAATGCCAACAGAATGCCATCTAAGCTCTTCAGATGTACCGCACCTCCGTCAGTAACCAAATTTATTACATAGGGACCTAACCAATGCATCTATAACTTACCCGAATGCTTAGAAAACTTACTGTCATATAACAGAACTGTATCTTCGCGCTGAAAGTGCTTTTGTTTCACATGGCGATCGTGCCACACCTTTTGTCAGTCCTTTTCCACCTTCTGATGAAAGCGTGCGATGAACCTATCCTCATCGAGGTGTACTAATTGGGCCAATCGTTCCTCTAGTTCCCCATCATCGCTCATGCCGGTGACAATTGCAATCCGCAGACTAGGGACGATATACTCCATCGACATTACGGCTTCGTCCCCGTAGACGAGTTTGAATGGTGTTTTTCCAGTCAAACGTTTGAAAGTTGTGAGATATGCCAAAGTATCGCAGGTATCTTCAAATCCCAATCATCCTGATTCGTGTTGCATACCTTGGTGAGCGCATGTTCCAGGATTTTGTTAAATGCTTCCACTATTCTGTTTGCTTGCGGATGGTAAGGGGTGCTCTTTCTCTGTTGTATATGAAATTCCTCTGTCATTGTTGTGATTGTCTGATTAAAAAAATGGGTCCCTTGGTCACTCATCAGTACTTTTGGGCACCTGAACCTGGAGACCACATTATCGAAGAGGAATCTTGCTTCCGTCGCAGTTGAGCTATCCTTCACTAGCGTTGCTTCTGCCCATCGTATCAAGTAGTCCATTGCTATAATTATATAGTGTGACCCTGTTCTTTTTCTTGGTGGGTTGATGGGTCCCACAAAGTCAACTGCACATTTTTCGAAAGCCTACAGCGTCAATTGAGAACTAGTGGAATTTCATCCCTTCTTGATGGCTTCCCTGTCCGTTGACATACAGCGCAACTTTTGGCACAGTCCCCAGCATCTCCATGCATTGTTGGCCACCATAGTCTTGCTCGCAGAATCTTCCTCGCAATGGCGCGTCCTCCATAACGTCCTCTAGTGATCCCGTCATGAGATTCCGCGAGAATCTGCTCCTGTTCATGCGGAAGGACGCATCATCGAAGTATCTTGTCTGGCCCCATTTTGTACATTTTTCTTGCAATCAACTGAAAATCTGCAACTCTAACAACCAACTGCTTCTTTTGGTTGGTAGTGAAGCCTTTCGACGCTTCCCCTGTTGCCAAAAACTGAATGACGTGTTCGTAGTGGTCGTTGACCATGCCAACCCTAAACAATTGAGCATTCGACAGTCCTTCGTCAATGCTCCTTGTTTCTTCTCCTGAATCAACTCGTGACAAGTGGTTTGGTCTTGCATTTAATCGTCCTGTCTTGACAATGATCTCATAATCAAATTCCTGGAATAGTAACAACCAGCGACAACATTTTAAAGTTCCCCCTAATAGGTAGTGTCAGAATTTATGTAAGGCGTTACCATAGCCAACCCTTCTCGTTCCGTGGTTGTATAATTCTTCTATGGAGTAGACAACTTCCTACTTGCAAATGCTATCGGGTGGTCGATGTCGCCTTCTCCTGGTTGGGACAAGATGACTCCTAATGTGACAGCTGATGCATCGACGTGAACGTGGAACTCCTTGGTCCAATATGGGTGCGGCAACCATCTTTTCTTTTAATATATCCAGACTCTTATGGCATTCTTCGTTCCACTTGAACTTGGCATCTTTCTTCAACAAATTCTCCATTGGTGCTTTGTTTGCTGCATACCCTCTGATAAACTTCTTGTAGTATCCTGTGTGGCCCAACGTCGCTCTCAATTGCTTGACTGTCATCGACGGCCGAAGGTCGACAATTATTGCAATATTCACTGGATATACCAACATTCCTTCCCTGTAGACAATGTGCCCCAGCAAAATCCCGAACGGAGCACAGAAGATGCACTTTTTCAGGTTCAATGAAATCTGGTACTGTCGACATCTCTCCAATATCAATCGCAGATTTGAAACATGATCCTTAACCAACCCGTATACTATCCAATCGTCCATATAGACCGCAAGAAACTTATGGATGTAGTCTTTAAATGCATCAACAACCATTCTGGAGAAGATCGTTGGCACATTCTTTAGGCCAAATGGCATCACTGTATACTGAAAACATCCCCATTCAGTGACAAAAGTTGTCTTTTGCCGATCTTCCTTTGCAATCTTTATTTGATGGTATCCTAGAAACCCATCCGTAAATGAGTAGATTTCCTGACCTCTGACTCCTTCAAGCACCTCATCATCTCTCGTCGGTTCAACGTATCACTTCCCTTCCATAGGATCCAGAGGTGCAACAACCCTCATCTCGCGATTCTCAAATGACATTGTCCGCTTCTTGAAGTTGATAACCGCTAGATTATCGATTTCCCAGTCAATCCCTAGCAGCACTGGGTAGGGACTTGAGTTGTCAACAATCTCAATTACATCAAAATCTACATAAGTCTTAAGGCCCTCAATTTCAACAAGAAGTTGGTACACTCGACCAAGTGGAGTAACCTTACTCTTATTTGCTAGTCGCAATTGCACTAGTGACCAGGCCAACTGCGGTTTCCCCATTGTTTCCCATGTCTTCTTGGTCAGGATGTTGACATCCGACCCCAGGTCAAAAATAATTGAGTCCACATCAAATGCTCTGATTTGTGCTGACATTCACATCTCTCGTCCCATCTTCCTCTTATGTATGTGATTAACCTTTTCGTCCTGGCGTGCACCCTCCCGTCGTTTCAATAGGTTGGATATTTCTTCCAGTGCATCCTGATATTTTTCCAACTCCAGGAAACTCTTCAAAAAGGATTTTAAGGTGTTAGTCTTCCCTCGCGACTTCGTCCCGTCAAACGTTGGTGGCATATCATAGATAGTTACTTCGTGAAGAGGTAACTGCCTCTTCTGTCTCAACGCCTCTGGCGTTTCCAAGAAGATATCGCTTTCGACCTCCACATCAAAGGTGACATGTTTCCATGCTATTGGTCGAACGGTATCTCATGGCTTGTCGTCTCCTGTCGTATCTCCTCCTCGGGTCACCACTCCAACAGTCGCATGTTGTCTTCGAGGCTCTGTCGATATCATCTATACCACTCGTGGATTCTGATTCTGGTTTTGTGGAGGTGGTGGTTGATTCTTGGTCTGCCATTTTGCAATGAGCTACAGATAGTCTTCAACACCATGATCCACAACGTTGCAATAGGTACATTTCCATGGTACTGGATTCGGGCAATCCCTTTAATAGTGCCCTTGCTTCCCATAATTATAGCATATAATCGGTCTTCATCCTCGTCCAGCAGCTCCTCCTCATCCTATGTTAGCACCTCTCCCTTTGCGGAAGCCTCCTCTAGCACCTCCACGCGGTGGGACATATGGTGGGTACTGTGGTTTCCCATACTGTGGTTTCTGCGGTGGTCCATATGTTGGGTACTACGGTGGCAAATATCGCAGTGCCGGATATTGCGTTTTCCCATACTAACCCAGATCATACTGCTGCGATGGGTGATTATATTGGGTTGGCGGTTGGTTATACTGTTGTTGTTGCTGACCCGATGCCTATTCTTCTCCTGCCATGAAGTATGCAGTTGTAGTCCTCTCCTGGAGTAGGCCATAAGCTCTGCAGTTGCTTTCATCGTGGCCAGCCGATTCCCAAAACTTGCAATAGAAGTTGTCTGGTTTCGACACCATCTTTTGCAGATATACACATTCTTCTAGTTGATGGCCTCTCGTTTGGAAGATATGACACCAAAGAAACCCTCCCTGACTAAGGGGATTTGGTGCACCAGATTGCAAATAGTCTCGGATGTCTGGGCACTGGTCCTTGTGGTGTCCCTCTATCCTACACCTAGTGCACCAGATCTCTTTGCGAGCCTCTTTCCCTTTCTTCATGTCTTGCAATTGGATCGTCAAGTTTTCCAATTGTGCTTGAATTCGATCCATACCCAACCCCGTTTCACCGATTGGTGAAGCCTCCATCTTCATCGCAATATCTGCTTCCACTTGGGTCGCAACCTTTTGTTGCATTAGTGGTTTGTGGATGTGTGGTACCAATCCTGCGATGAACCACTCCTTGTGCTTCATATCATTTATTCCAAAACTTACCTTTGCTATCAGTGTTTTGTATCGCGATCAAATTACCATACTGGCTCATTTGGGTATTGCTTGATTTCTTTGAGCTCGGTGACAAACTGCGATTCCGACTTTGGCTTCCTAAATTCATAGATCATTCCTGCTTTGATTTGCGCAAACAACTTGGCTGGTGTTCCCCAACTAGTTTTAATTTTAGGTGAATATGTAAAAAGGGAGTCAGGTGGTAGAATGTGAGAGCAGAAATTTGTGCTAGGTACATGTGCCTAGGTTTCATACATTGGTAAAAGGTTGGTTGGTATTCCACTTGAAAGCTAAAAGAAGATGTTAATATTGTGTGGTCTAGATGGTTATAGATTAATGCAACATGATTTTACCCTGAAGAAATGGATGCTTAGTTTAGACCCCAGCTCAAAGAGCAAACCATGCATCCTATGTGTGTAAAACTTGTTGGTTTAGTGGTAGGCCTCCATACTGTAAAAGTATTTAGGGCTATTGGGAATAACATAGGGAATTTTTTAGAAGGTAGAGGTTTTGGTAGAGCAGTTGTAGGTGGATTAAGTAAATATATATGAAAATAAGTTTCTTAGATTAGCAAGGGTAGAAAATGTTGGATATTTATGTTTCTTATAATCATTCCCTTCCAAATATTTTGAAAGGAAAATAAAAAAAACCTTGAAAGGTATGGTTACCTTGTGTTATTAATATACATTAACATATAAGAGGTTTGGGTAAGCACTCTAAAAAAATTTCCCTTGGTAGTTTAATTGACCTACATAAGCCTAATACTATATTGATCCAAGAGACAATGACAGAGAGTAAAAGAATAGTGGAGGAATTTGCAAAGACATGGAAGGAATAGGAATTTTTAGTCATTTGTTCAGCAAGATGTTCTAGTGGTTTGTTAATTTGTATAATTTTTATGGCATCCCCAATATTCTATGATACAAAATTTATGCAACCCTTGAGTGATATACTCAACATTTGTGAACCCCTTCATTTTCAAGTTGGATTTGGTACATAATTAGACTATGGATATGCATTTAGTATGTAATTTGGTTATAGAAATTTAGTTTTTGGTTTCATTTAATTGGATTTAGAAATTGGGGAAACATAAAAAAATTATATGTTTAATCAAATGAGACAAAATTGAAGAGCATAGTTGCTTAAGGAGCCATTCCTACCTCTTACATTTTCCCCTCCTCTTCAAATTTACCCCTCTAGTAGTGAAGAACGCTTGAGAATTCCTTCTTCTCCTTGTCGATTTCTGTGACTGTAATTTCCTGTTAGATGTGGAATGGAGGTTGGTCGCGGCTCCTTTTGGGGTTTATACTATGCTAAATAAAATGCTCGAGCATTTATGGACTAAATAATGCTTGAGCTTTATGTAATACATAAGGCTACAATGTTATGTAATTACATAATGCTTGAGCATTATGTAAATATAACGCTTGAGCGTTATGTAGTTAAATATCGCTCGAGTGTTTATGTTTCCTATCCTACATGTTAACTGACATGGTAATCTCGGGCCCACCCATGCCTAGATGAAAGAAATGCTTGCGCATTTTTTATTTACTAAAATCTTGAACATTTCTTGAATCTACAATTGCACCTAAAAGGTCCCTCATCTTTGTTCGAGGACCTTGATGATACATTCTTTGGTTTTTATAATAATCAATTTGTGGGTGGCTTGGTTACCTAATTTTTTTTGTTGAGCACACTAACTAGGGTTTTGAAAGCTTGTACTTCAAAGGAGAGGGAAGAGGATATGATAGACTTTCCTAATTTGAAAATTCTACCATGGATGGTAAGGAGGAGGAGTGCTACTTTCTTAGACCTTAGCTCACTCAAGTAGGAATAATTTCATTTTTGTAAGTATCTCACATTTTATTTTATCACAAGCTAAATTGAAATCATAGTGTTGAAAAATGAGTTAATGGAAGATGGTAACATTAATTTGGTGTTGATAATAATTGTAAAACCTTAGATCTATAGAATAAAAAGTACCTCTTTAACACCCTGTTACCCTAGTGATGTATGGCTATGAGATTGGGACTATATATTTCCAAGGAAATTTTAAGAGAAATATAGAAAATCCAAGAGTCATTTATAATAAAATTAAATGATACAACCCTTATCCTATCCTATTTTTAATGGCTTTGCTTCAACCCATTAAGACCAAGGAAATGATCATGTACTTAATGTACAAACACAAGTTAATTACCATGAAGAATGCAAATATTATTATCACTTCTTCAAACGTAAGTGAAATTCACTCAAGTCTCATAAGAGGTTGGACTATACATCAATGTATTGGTTAAACCATTGATGGATAGAAGAGGAGTATTTCTTACAATGTGTAAACAATTTTAACATAAATAAGCTCAAAAGTAAAATGTGGAGTGATAGGGAGATTGCGAATAAGAGAGTTTAAATAATACAAAGAATTCAGTAAGGACAAGCTCAAAGATCAAAATTATCTTTCAATTATTTCTAGTTGAAAATAAATATTACAAAGATAAGAACAAATTCATGTGATCTTAATCGCTACCAACATATATCCCTCTTAAGTATGGGTTTATACAGTGGTAAAAGGCAATCAAATCTATCTATGTGAAAACATTTCTCAAGATTTTCTCCCTCAGAAAGGTTTTCAATTCCCATGATTTGATCCCTTTCAACCTTTGATAGAACTAGAATTAAGATGGATATATGTTGGTGATAATTAGATACTATAATGTTGTTATTTCCATTATAAAATAGATCCTATGAAGTCACAAAATACATTACATATTCTATATTTATGTAGAATCAATATGCTAAATCTTTCTCCCTTACATAGGAATACAAGATTGCTAAGTTATTTGGTACAACACAAGTTATACTAGTGTGAGTAATTTTGAAAACCTTCATGATTCCTAATATTTGGAATTATGAATTGAGGAAGACGACAACCATTCTTTTATAGACAATAGAGCATTGGATGGTAATTCACACCATCCTAGCATATCCACATCTCTTTGTCTATTTCTTTATGCCAATGACAACTAAAGATCATAACTAAATGGAATCTTACATCCAATATATTGTCTCAATTTGTTGATCAATACCATGTTCTTTTCATTTTATGACTTGTTGTCTTGTTGTCACAATAATAGTAAAAGATGTAGTTAGTGAGTTGTAATACATTTATGTTGCATATAATAATGCAGGTTTTACATTTTTTTTTCAGCTGGTGATGTGTTCTTCCATTATGTTGTTAGAATTCATCACCTACTCGTTAGTGAAACACTTATTCTATAAATCATATAAATTATATACTACATGTATAAATCAAAACAAACCACAAATTTGCTCCATGGGAAAGCCAATTCAGTTACAACTTTATGTACAATAATATTACATTGAAGACAACAATATGTGAAGATTCCCTTGGGATTAATGCATTCACTAACACCCTTTCTACATGAGAAACAAAGTGTGTGTGTGTAATTTTTATTCCATTATCGAATGAAAAACACATTCTTCAAATGCTCACAAAAAGATAAAAATAATAACAAGTATAGGTGCATATTGCACTTACAAAATTAAAATTGTATAATTAATGTAGTAAGCATTTCTTTCCCTTTAAATAATAATCCTAAATCTTTCCCTTTTTCTCCACTTCTTTCCACCTCACTCAAAAGGGGTCGTAGTAATGATCTATAAGTCAAAATGTGAGAGATATAGATTCCCAAAAGGAACTAGTTCTTTTCCTGAATTAGAGGTATCAATTTCATGTTTTTTTTTAATTCCACTTAGAGGGGCTTCATTTACCATGACCTCCCTCAAGGAGGAAATCCGTATATCGATTCTTCTACTCTATATCTCATTTTGATTAATAACACAATGTTATTATTTGATAATTGATTCCTCAAGAAAATTCCATCTCTTTGGTTTTGTTTGAACCCCTTTTTCCTAAGAAAATAGGAAAATGACCTTGAGCATGGGGACACATGACTTGTAAATCTTCTAAAAAATGACATATCCTCATCCACAAAAGTATTCCCAATATCCTAAAAAATTGTTAAATATCGAGAATAAATATATTCCCTTATACCATGCTAAACACATAATCAATATAATTGAACCATTAAAATCCTTTTATACCATGCTAAACACTCATAATCAATATAATTTAACCATTAAAATCCTTTTACCTATGTCTTGTGAATTTAAGGAATCTAATACCCATTAAATATGCAAATAATTACATAATTTCAATATAGTAAATGTGGATAAATTACCTATGATCATATGATTCCTCAAAGCAATAAAAAGACCAATAAGAGTATTAAATCTTTTTCCAATGCAATAGACTCATGAGCTACAAGGAATCCCTTGGGATATCTCCAATTTGTGCATTAAAACAAATATGGATAGAGTGATGAAACTATTCAAGATTAGGATGTTTAAAATTGGGAGATGGGGATGTTTAAAATTGGGAGAATACTATGGATATAATTTTTTGTTTCGAAATTAACATTGAATAATTTTTTGTTATTAATATTGCATGTCAATCCAATAAAGAAATCATCAAGTTCCAAAATCAAAATTGTATTTCCATTATTTTCAACTTAAATAACAACATCAAGAAATAAGAAAACAAAATATTATAAGCTTCACAGGTAAATAGAAAATAGTACTTGCTACCCAATAAAATTCATAATCCACTTAAATAACAATATAAAAAAATAAGAAAACAAAATCTTATAAGCTTCACAGGTAAATAGAAAACAGTACTTGCTACCCAATAAAATTCATAATCCTAAAAATGTAATAAGGATGTTATTCCATGTGTATCTCAAGCTTCGTCTCAATTCAATTCATCTAAATTTGCTCAACAGTGATGGAGCACCGACCACCATTAGATAAGTTGCCATTTGCTTTTAAATTTCTGGTTTCCTGCATTATATTCACGACTCTCTCATTGAGGATCTCTCTTCACTACTGTCCAGTAAGCAGTGATTAGCAATTTTGATCATAATCTGCAGTTCGATCATGCTAATGTGTTCTATCACATTTCGATCAACAATTGTCATGAATCTGTCTTTGCCTTCGCTACGATATGTTTGAGTCCATTCTGCCAGAGGCGTATCTTCATGTACTGATTTAAAACCTGTAATAAGTTCCAGCAGAAGCACACCAAAGTTATACACATCACTCTTCGCCGAATATCTGCGTGTTCTCATGTATTGTAACGCCCCATATTTTGACTAGGCATGTTTATGAGTTAGACACCTTTCACTTTATTGCTTGTTATCTGTTTGACTCAGCTAGACAGCGTGAACTATATTTTCGGCATGACAGACATGATGATATGTTGCTACTGTGTTAATGATGTTACTATATTCATGCAGTTATTAAGTTATGATTATCATGAGATTCTTTTATTTCATAATGACAGTGTATGTTTGATAATCGTCCTGGAGGAAATGTGATATATATATATATATATATATGATGTGGTAAATATGCTGTGATCGATTTAATGATTTGATGTGATGGAATAAATGATGCTGACAATATGGGTCAGACAATGATAGAATTTAAAATATATGGTGTTGTACGTGGATGCCATCCTATGATGAAATTGATAGAACTGTTATATTCCATACATACCTGTGATGAAATTGTGACGTGAAATAAAATGATGTTGATGATATGGATCAATTGGTGATCGAATGGAAATGCTTGTTATAAAAAGGTGTATCTTGCGGAATACTAACCTACAGGACACGAGGGCTATGGGATAGCTGGATACTTGATCTGATATATGGATAAGAGCTTATCCATGCAGGGAACCTTAGCAACCGAAACTGATGATATGATGACATGGACCGATAATCTCGAGAGCAGCAGAGTAGGATTTGATAAGGGCGTAGGCCCAGTATGTTGAGAGGGATGGATGTGTTTCCCACCCTATGTTCCTATGATACCCGAGGTCGTGGGAGGGCCGTGCTGAGACACGCTCCCCATGTAGTTGTGATGACGATGGTCGGATGCCTGCTAGGGGAGGATAGGTCCGCTGTACAGCCGACGCTATCACTCTCAAGTTCTATGTGGTCAGGTCGATGAGTCCGACATCCACTTTTGTACTAGCAGAGGAAGGATAGGGAGGATGTGGACGTAGGTTAGGATGGGAGGATATGATAGTTAGTACTGTTGAGGGTTGGGTATTCCTTGACCCAGAGTTAGTGGTAGTAGGTAGCTTCCCTTGCACCTGAATGATTGATCAAATGTAATCATAAAAATAACGAAAGGAAATCTTAAAGGTTAACTGATAAAATAACCGATGATGTTTTAGTAATATTATGATGAATGTATACTTGTTCAGTTTGCATAAAGTATTATTAGTATTAGTTAGCTGATATGCATAAGAAGTATGACGTATGTTTATAGTACATGTCCGTCTTGTGCATACGCTGGCCACGCATGCACATTATGCACATGCGCAATAATATTGGTTAACAACATACTTATCAAGATGTAACAATGTTATAAGTTATCATAGATAACTCAAATAAGTATTCAGTGAATGACTTAATCAGTAAAAGATTATCAAGTTTTAATGTGTAAAATAAGTTAATTAGTCTTGTATGTAACCTAGTGATGAACAGTTAAAATAAGTGTCATCAATCCCAAGTATCCTCAAGTGAATGTGACTTCAATATGAAGAATAACAGTTAAACATTAATACTAGAAAAGTGTGCTATATAATTATTGATCATGATTAAATAAACTATTAAGTATATTTCATTAATTATACCTAGAGGTACTATGTTGACACTTATCCATTAAACAAATAAATATTTTAATTACTCTTCACAATTAAATTAATTACTATTATTATTAATGATTATTGTTATTATTATTACATTATTATTATTATTTAATTAATAATAATAATGATAATAATCCTTTCTATAGAGCATAGTGGATTGAATAAATTATTAAATAAATGATTCATTCAATTAATTAACGGATCCATTCCAAGTAAATAAAAGGGGTTTGTTAAATAAATTATTTAACAACTCCACTACTCGAGAGAAACTTGGGTGATTTAAAAATAATATATATTCTGACTTTTTACCTTAAAAGGGGATGCATTAATGATTTGTACTTCCAAAGACCACGACAGCTAGGGCGGTGGAGTGATAAGGAAGTTTGACTTTATGAAGGAGGTGGATTCCTATAAAGGGGGGATTTAACAAAGTAGTAAGGGGGGATTGTGGGAGAACTGAGGAGGGGGTTAACTCAGCAAGTATTACCATTGAGCTATGGAAAGGTATTGAGGAAGGTTTCTGTCGGGATTATCAGTCTGTGGGCTCGGGGGGCTAGGAAATCCGTTGATTTCCTAGGGTCAGCAAGATAATAGCTGATCGGCAGGGTGGACACATCATTTTGGGTTGCTAAGGTAACCTACAGAACCCACTACAGGAATCTTCTTACCTTGCTGCAAATCTACGGATTCCAGGTATTTTACTGAACCAGCTTAAGTAACAGGTATTTTCTTTTAATTCCAAATTACGTATGTTAAAAGAACAGGTTTAACATGAAAAGTCTTAAGCTTATGTTTATTTAATTTACACAGACTTATGAACATTTAGAACCCTGAAACATAGACGGTCGATTCTTTTCATTAGAAAGCAAAGGAGAAAAACTTGGTATTTACATGAAAAGCGAACGGAGACCCAGTGCCTAGCAAGGGCACTACATGTATCGCAGATCCATGTAACCATGACTCCCCCTAACAGCAGTGATTGTAAATTGGTTGTCTTTTGGGCCTAACTTTGATAGTCCAAAATCAGCCAATTTAGCAAAGTTATCGTCCTCCAGTAAAACATTTGCAGACTTAATATCACGGTGCAAGATCGGAGGCTTTGGATGACTTTGGTTGAGGATTGTTGACTTTGTTTGACCACAATTGACTATGGTTAACATTGGTTTACCATAGTTGACTTTCGTTGATCATAGTTTACTTTAATTGATTATGGTTGAATTTGGATGATCATGGTTGACTTTGGTTGACCATGGTTGGCTTTGGTTGATCATGGTTGACTTTGGATGATCATGGTTGATTTTGGTTGGCTATGTTTGACTTTGGATGACCATGGTTGACTATGATTGACGTTGGTTGACCATGGTTGACTTTAAGTTGAATTTGGTTGACTATTATTGACATTGGTTCTCCATGGTTGACTTTGGTTGACTTTTGGTTGGCCATGGTTGAGATTGGTTGACTTTTGATTGGCCATGGTTGAGACCTATGTTTAGGTTTCTTTAGATTGTTCAGTATTAAAATGAAAATCACTTTTAGCATTCAAATGAGGAAATCCTTCGCTCTACCAACAATGGTGATATCAATGATCGATATTCCCTTCTCTGCATAGTACTTCCATTCTGCTGAAGTGTTGTAATCCTTATGCCTTCCATAAATTTTCCTAGTGTTTCCAATTGCATCTACACTCCTCTCCTGTATAAATCTATGTTAGCACCTCAACAACCCACCTAAAATTCTTAGGATTCTTACGATATGTTACGGGCTCCCATTCCAAAAATTTGTAAATAATATTGCATTCTTCTAATTTGTTTGCATTGCTTTATTTTTGGTTCCATGTTTGACTCCTTGGATTATCTTTTATGATGTGATTTGGGGTTTCCTTGATTTGAATAGATGATTCAACTTTTAATCTTTTTATTCTATAACTCCGCTTTCATAAGATTATGATTTGGGTGTTTGAGTGTCATTTGCATTTTTTGGGGGCTTTTTGGTTGCTTAATGACATTAATTTGCATGTTCTTCATTGAGCTTATTCAAGTTCATTTCATGTTTTGGATTGCTTAAATTGGATTGACTTAGTGTTTCAATAGTGTCATCAAGATTTTAAGTTTTCAAAACATAAATGAATTTATGAGTACTCTGATGGATCAACATTATTTTATGTCTTGGAAGTACGTCTTCAAAGTATATATTTTGAATATTACAAAAGAGTTGATATTTTTTATTTGAGTAAAAGTATATTTTTTTAATGAAGTTTTATTTATTTTTATTTTTTCTCTTTTTGAATTTTTTATTATTATTTTTAGAAAACAAATTATTTTAAGTTTTATTTTAAGATTTATTAAATTTAACTAAGCTTACTTTTGATTTTATCTTTTCATTCATATTTCCAATACATTTTCATATTATGTGATGCTAAAACACATTATTATATTTTAATTTTACAAAATTCTTTTATATTTAATATTTATAATTAACACTTATTTGAAATTCAATTGTGTTCTCAAAATTCTTCCCAATATATTGAATACATTAAATTTACATCTCATCATTCAATTGTGTCCTCACAATTCTTCCCAATATATTGAATATATTAAATTTACAAGATTTTTAAATGGAATTTTATAACATTATTTGTGACCTAAAATACATACCTAAAATACATCTAAAGATTTTATCTTCCAAGAATCCACTTTAATAACTATAAAGCAGAAAGATTTGATTGCATAAGGGAGAAATATGCCACCTAGTAAATAAAGACAAAGTCAAGACATGACTTTGGAATTATTTTTATTAACTAAAAAATCAATGGATAATATGCCAACATTCGTACCAACAAATTTTCTTTTTCATGGATAATGTTTTCTTCTTTTAATTGACTTGTTATTTCTCTTGATATGCAGAAAAATTAATTTAAAAGTAGTTGATATTCACCATGAAATCAACCTTTGTTAACAAAGGTTGAATTAATAAATTAAATTAATTAAATGTATAACTATTTAAAGTATTTTTATTTGAAATTTTATAAGTATGTTATATATATAGATATATATAAAATTTATTATTATTATTATTATAATAGTTAATAAGACAAATATTTGAAATATAGATTGAGAAAAAAATAATACTTTTTCTTTAATGATTCACATAAATATAATACATTTTTGCTAAATGTGTTGAAAATATAATACATTTTTTGTTAATTATAACACATTTCCTTGAAAAACAAATAAAATTATTTATCTAAATTTTTAATAAATATTAAATTTTATTTTTATATTTCATAAAATTATATTTTTATTTTATTTTTTACTAATATAATAATGATGATGGTTTTAATCAATATACTTTAATAATGCTTTAACAATACTTTTATTACATTAACAAACTTTTATGACATTGAATAATTTTAACATTAATTTATATTATATATCCAATTTTAATATTAATAATATTTCAACTTAAAATACTATTAAAATTAATAGTATTATTCAATTATTTCAAATTAAATATAATAAATGTTTTGCAAAATACTGTTTTGTTATGAATTAAATTAAATTAACCATGGTTAACAATTATTGATAGTTATTTTTATTATGAATTTAATCATTAAATTTATATTTATAAATAATAAGAAATTAATAATTAATAATTATCTTCACTTATAATTATTGAACAATTAGAAAACAATAATATTAATAAAATCCAATATATAATATTTAATAAATTGAATCTTTAATTTTGTTCAAGACGAATGTTAAAATTTAATCTTATTAATTTTTATATATTTATATAAATAACAAAACATTTTTAAATAAATATTATTTTGAAATTATATTAACAACCTAAATTTATTAATCACTTTAAAGGTATTAAAAAAGTTTACAATTTAAATTTTTTAGCATATGTATAAATAAAATTCATTAATATATATCATAAATTAAAGTTATTTAAATAATGTACAATAAAAATAAATTAAATTAAAAATTAGATCTAACATCATTGTTTTTTAAATAATTTTACTTTTCAATATAACTTGCACATTATTTTAAAATATTATTTGATACCATTTTTATTAGAATTCTTTATAGGAGAATGAGAATCAATATTTTAAATTAATAAAAAAAAAATTGAATACATTAATTAAAAATAATAATTTTGATTATTAAAATGTTAAAGTTGATATTTTATAAATTAAAATTTTCTCACTTACATCTTGAATATTTTTTTTCCTTTTTCCAAAAAAATAATAAAAATTTAAATTTAAATATTTTAAATTAAAAAAAAACATTTTAATAACAAAATTAAAGACTATTATTTTATAAATTTATGATATCTAATAAATTATTATATTTTTTCCAAGTAATTATTTAATCTCTTTATTGATCATTAATATATGGTTAATTCTTCCCACAAAAATAGACATTAGACTATAATAAAATTTCATGTATTTATTATATTAGACAATTATTATCTTTTTTCGAAGTAATATGTTGGTTCAATTTTAAATTTTATATGAAATGTAAGAAAATTAAAATCAAATCAAGTGTCTAAAGGATGAAAGAAATTAATAGATAACCTAAGAAAGTGATTAAAAAATATACTTTCATAACTTTCATAAAATGATTCAAAATGGAGCTATGTTAATTTAATAAAATGGTGCAAAGATGCTTGGTTACATTCGTGAGATTTTTACCAAATTCCTAATTCCTAATTGATTTTTGAAGGGTGAAATTTTTACCAAATTCCTACCCTCCAAGTAGATAAATTCATTTTAGTTATTTTGTTTTGTTATTATTTGGATTTCAATTTTAGATTATTCACAAACTTAATTTTTTTTTTATGATAGTGGGTTTAATTATAACCTTGGATTTTATATTTCAATTATTAATAATGATGAATAAAATGCCTAATTGCAAAGTGTGTTTAAAAATTAGTTGATCATTTTCAACCAAAAACTTACTTAATATTCTTTCACAATCATACAACTTTATGAAGTTGTTTCCTTTTCATTAATAAAAAAAAGTTAAAACAAGTACAAAATTTTTAGATTCTCTAATTAACAAAACAAAATAAATATTCCTACACTAATGCATATGACCTTCATATTAATAAAAAAATTAAAAAAGCTACATGTATTTCATAAATAATACCAAATACACATAATTTTGATAATAGCATATATCATTAAACTACTCTAAAAGTATTTTTTAATAGCCAAATTTTAAAATTTTACCACATAAAAATCTTAATAAGTTCAATATTTCCAATTCCATTACATATAAATATAAAAATAAATTTCTAAAACATATTTAACTCAATAACTCTTATTAAATTAATTTAATTCAACAAATGTTATTAAATTTAAAAACTGTTAATACGGTAAAACTTATAAATGTTAAAAAAATAAAGTGAAATCAATTAGCATCTATTACAAGACAATTATATTTTTCCAAACATACTTATGGAAAGTAGTTTGGCCACTTAGGTTTATATATGTGTTGTTACTTGCTCTACTAATCACACTATAATAAATTAACGTTACAACCTTAACTGAAACCTCGACCTTTATTCACCTGCAAGGAGTGTGAGCGGGTAATTCACAAGAAGAAGATGCGGTTGTAGACGCATGTGGCAACCTAGAACTGGTGTTTTGGGAAACATAAGAACTCACATAAGCAGGCTTTCGGGATCCGGTAAGTGCATGGCAGAATCAGTTGAAAGCATCAAAGTGACTGTAGACATCGGTGGACGAAGTTGGGATTATGCTTGTGTACACAAAATCCCAACCTGAATGCATCTCAATGCTTGCTTTTCATCGCAATTTTCAATTATTTTTCGATCAATCAACTGCACAATATCTCCTCCTTAGGATGATTTCCATACCTGCACAATCACAATCACAGTCGTGTTCGGCATTCGATCAATCTATGTATATCTAGTGATTATTTTTTCTAAGATACAAAATTCTAAGATACAAACAACTATAATTTATTTAAAGTAAAAAAAGAAATACTCTCAACCAGTATGAGTCCAGACATAATGGAAAAGAAAAACAGGTTGAAGATTAATGAATAAGATTCCACAGTCACAATGGCAAAAAGAAAAACCAAAAGAATACATACCTTGTTTGCTTTAGGGGCATAGATTATGAACAAAATTGCATAGATTGCTTCCAATACAGCGCCTGCTCCATTAACAGTAGAGATCAAAAGTCCGGCTTGATTAAATCCCTGAACCAACAAATTCATATTTCTTTAAGGAAAACCAAAATGAATTCGGAAATTTGAACCGTTTCTATTCAAATCATAAGATCTTAAAACCCAAAAGCATAAATACCCGCGTTGAAATCTCAGATAGAAGGTTTGTGAGATTTTTTTGCTATCATTATTATTTTTACAAATTATCAGTCGATAAAAAGTATTGAGTTAAAAAATCCATACAAAACTGCAATAAACAATGAACAAAAACCATTGATTGAGTACCTGCGCACCTGAATCATAGATATATCGACGGAAGCAAAGATAGCTAGAATCGCCCTTTCCGCCAAGAAATATTTAAGCAAATATACCCTATGATTTAAGAGTACAGAAGCAAGCCTGATCATAAATAGTAAAAAAGGGTGAAGTTACTTAGGTATGTTAAGGCCGGGCGTAGATAACACAAGAAGTTGCCGCTATGGCTTGGTTTTGGGATAGAAATCCACACAACCATCCTTGAATTTTCAAAAAGAGAAAATGACAATGTATCACCCTCTACCGTAAATCGAGTGCAGAGGTTGAGGAGGCTGTATCAAATAATTAAGAAAAAGATGGATCCTCCATTTTTTATTCTTCTCCCACTGCAAACCAACCGAGCACTGACATAAAACAAGGGATTCAGTACTATATTCAACATAGAGGACATAGTCGAAGTTCATTTCAATATATCAAAGGAAAATCGTTAAGTCAAGAACCCGTGGTCCAATAACCTGGATAAGCAAGCCACCCCACCGATAAAATTAAGAGCACGGGCCAGTGCAAACCGATCTTTACCTTGATGGCGATCTATATATCTTGACTGGAATGCCAAAGAAACGCATATAATCAGCTTTCCGAGACCCTGAGATAGAAATAATAAACACTGTGAAACCTCTACCAGAAACACCCTCCGGCTGCGTAATCGAAAATCATGGTGACATCTCCAACGAAAAAACAAAATTGGCTAAACAAACAATGCATATAAATACAGATAAGCCGACAATATTTAACTAATGGACTGTAAAAACCAACCTGCATGGCCATGCTGTGGAACAGGCTCAGATGAAACTGCAACGATGTCCGTTGTCCGAAATGTTTTATAGTCAAAGTAACAACAGTGAATACTGCAGAGACTTACTGTTTATGAATCCGTATGGCTCCCGCCTCCACTAAAATTCATGTATGCCTATCTGATTTCCAGTAGATATTCATATCAGATACCATTGGTATGAATAATTTAGGGTTTGCCTACTCCACGATTGAACCTCCTCCTCCAGTGCCTGGACCTGGAAACAAAAGGCATGTGTGAAACTCTGAAACTGTCTTGTTCTTCTTAACGATTCATTGCTTCCACGACCGGGTGAGCATGGATCTCGACCTCATCGATGAAATGGTTTCTTGATATAATCTGAGGATTCTTCATAGCAACACCGATCAAAGAAAAAACGGGCGATTCATAAACGATTCACCGTTTCGTTTAGTTCACTAACGGGCGTGAGTACACTTGTAATAATTTAATTTTTTTTTTAAATCCTTACTGACCTTTGGAATTAAACATGCCCATGATTTAATTCACTAAATCTGGATGCTTGATTTGTGCATCATACAAAGCATATTCGAGTATCTTCCAAATCTAGCCATTCATTATTTAAAAGAAAAAAATCACCCACCCAACCTCCACCCCCAAACGTTAAAAGAAAACGCCTATCGGCGTAATTAAACTTCAAAGCTTTCTACATATTGAAGCTTTCTACATATTGAAACGGAAAAAAATTATTAGGGTTCAAGACTTTTTACAGATTGGAACAGAATTAATTAATTTCGCAAGGTTCAAATCTACAAAAGAAACAATATCAGAGATTTCTCTATTGTTCACCATCATACTACTGCCGCTCCTCTGTACAGGCTAGCATCGCTCATAACTATTCCCTTCCATCCGTTGGCACTGATGGAATAAAACGTGTTGAATGCGTAAATTGCTATTCGATAAAACGAGCAATAGCGATTGCCGAGTTATATGGCGATTACTGATAGCGTTACCTGCGGCTGAAGGCATAAAATTTGGGGCACTGGACTGGCTTATATGCGGGGAGGGTAGATCTGAATTATTTTATTTTAAAATTATGAACAAAGTTATATTGTTTTGACTTTAAAATTGATAATAATAAAAGAAAAAAACGAAGGTATGTTATTTTGATTATAAAATTTATTATATATATATATATTTGCTTTTTAGAATTTTTAAATATAATATTGTTATGATGAGTTAGAGATTTGACATCATTATTACCTGAATGTGCTTCGTTGTCGTTTTATCTATGTTAAAAAAGTCATTTCAGCGTTGTTTATATGTCAATATATTGAGATCTTTACATAGTTTTGCAATCTTTACATACTTTCGAATATATCATTCTTGAAAGGTTAGGGTTGAAAGTTTATATTTAGACATTGAAAAAACAATATTATTATACATTAAAATTTAATATTAATTAAGAACATAGAATTTAGATTAAAAAAATAATTATTTTATATTAATAATATATTTATATTAATTTTCAATGATAATTATAACTAAACCATTTTTATTTGAACAAGTTATATTAAATAACTTAATTGTAATTGTTATGTTATGAATGGCAATATCAATTGAACTCTAAACTTTAGCAACTCTTATAGTTACCATAATCTCTAATACAAAGATAGGTAAAAGTATGAGTAAGATAATTTGATCCATGGAACATTAAGTTTAAGTTTTAACTCATGAATTACATTCTTATATAATTAGTTAAGCTTTTAAATTTTATAATGTTCCAAGTTCATGAATTACATTCTTGTATAGCTGGTTAAGTTTCAAATTTTATAATGTTTCAAGTTTATGAATTACATACTTGTATCTCTGGTGAAGTTTCAAATTTTATAATACATTCCTTCATGAATTACATTCTTATATAACTAGTTATTTCATTGTAGATATTATTGTGTTTAGGATTGTAAACTTTTCTTTTAAAGTTATGATATCAATGTACATCTATAGGCTTGTAATTGTTACATCATCTATATTACAACATTTAAAGCTCAAGTAATTGTTACATCATTTATGTTACAACATTTCAACATTTAAAGTTCAAGGCAATTTGGTTTATAGTCTTTATTATTTTTATTGCATTGAAAATGCATGCTTTGTCAAATTTCAAAACTATATTTTTAATAGTAAAATGATGTTAACAAGTTCAGAATTAATGGATATTGTATTATGTTTGTTAAATATCTTTCTATAAAATATCTATTTGCTAAAATTGTTGGTCGATAGGCGCTACAATCAGAATTGGGATCACAACTTTTAATCACTAATTAGTGATGGATGACTCAGATTTAATATTAAGCGAATATTCCCTGATTAGATTCGGCGAGCACATCAATTGGAAGGCTCTGATTGAATTGGCTTTTGGAGGTCAATTTCTTAATAACTTGTCGCGCTGGAGAAGGAGAGCTGGATCGTCCTTGCCTCGCTGCTGGAGAAAGAGAGCTCAATCGATTCAAATCGGTGTAGTGGCTACCAGTATCGGTGTAGTGCTGGGCTGCACGCGTGCATTCGATTCACCATCCTGCAAATGAAACTGGCCTGCTAGACGACCGTAACCTTGAAATCCCCTACACCGATGGAATTCTCGAGCATACAGGTAGTGGGTATTCTGAAAGGCTCTCAAACCTACATCGAGTCCAGCAGCTTCGTCCAGCCGGCTCCTCAAACCCCAAGAAAGTGTATGGTGGAAGCTGGCGTTTCCAGTGTCGAGAGGAGAGCTTCGGCTAGGCAGCATGGATCCTCGAGACAATCCGTCTGTCCCATACTCTGGACCTGCAAAGATGGGTTCAAGGCGCGTGGCCTTACAAACCACCACAGATGCGGCAAGCAGTTCTCTACTGTATTGTTCAGTAATAAATTATAAAATCAAACCCTAAAAAACCTTTTTTTTCTGTTACTCTTCTGTTTTCAGCCACGCATTGGCAGATTATAGCGATGCAATGATAGAATTGTGAAGAGTGATGGTAGAGCTGATCTCTGAAATTCTTGTACTGGAGTCTGAGTCTATCCAAAGGCTTGCGGAGAAGGCGAACAGAAAGATTTGTTAAACTGTTATCCGAAATGCCTCAGCCCCAGTTGGCGTTGGGATTAAAAAGGCATACAGATCATGGAGTCATAACTATAGCGCTCCAAGATCGAGTCGGAGGATTGCAAGTAACAAAAGATGATCGGAGTAACTGCGTGACTGTAGAACCGATTGAAGGCGCTTTTGTGGTGTTTCGGGGAGATATAATGCAGGTAAGTGACTTTCTTTTACATGCATTCAGTCATAGCGTCCATCTATATATATATATATTTAATGTACTTTGTTAAGCTTATTAACTCTGATTAATCTCCATGCAGTGAATCCATTGATTTTCTATATGTTGTGTGTAAATTTTGTGAATGGGAGCACAACCATGCCCAAAAATATGTAGATTTATCTCGCCCAATTCATTTCGCTCCTATATTTAATAGCCTGATTAGCCCGGCTCTTCTCACTCCTCACAAGCCCTCATGACACTCACAAATGCACAGACCGTTTAAAGGTATGAAATTTAAATATATTTGTTGAGATTTGATTTTTTTAATGTACTTTTGAATTGATTTGTTGGGATTTGATTTTGTTAATGTACTTTGTGTTGCGATTACTCTCCATGCAGGGCAAATTGGTGATCAATACATTGATTTTGTATGTGGTGTGTGTAAATTTAGTGAATGGAAACACAACCATGCCCAGAATTATGTAGATATATCTCGCCGGATTCATCTCGCTCCTGGATCTAATAGCCCATAGTCCGATTCATCTTCTGGATCTAATAGGCCGATTCATCTCACTGTGTACGAGCTCTCATGACGCTCACAAATAAACAAAGTGATGAAATTCACAAATAAACAAAGCGATGAAATTTAAATATATTTGGGATTTGAAATTTATATATATTTGGTGTTTTCTTTCACTGTATGAAATGTAAAAGATATTTAAAATTTGGAGTTTTTGTTTTTCAATTCAAACAAACAGTTTTTAAAGTATAGTTAACTCAATTTTTAAAAGCACTTGGCACAATTAAATCCATGCAATTGACGTCAAAAGAGCACTTTGTTCAGTTTTTCAAAATTATTAAATACCCTATTTTACTCACTTTGTTCTGTAGGAAATCTTTCAAAGTATTTTTATATTTAAATGAAGTGGCTGTACTTAGTGTTGCTAAATTTGTTTCTAGATTTATTTTGTTGAATCTCCATCATGGGCATGGGGATTGGTGAATGCATTGATGTTTAAATTTAAATGAAGGGGCCGTACTTAGTGTTGCTAAATTTGTTTTCATTTTTAATTTGTTTAAAATCGCCATCTAGGTCATATAGGTTGGTAAATGCATTGATGTTTTATGGGCTGTGTGTAAATTTTTGTGAAAGAGTATGCAGAAAAAGATGTGCATATTGAAATTATTAATTTTAATTATGGAAGAAAAAACAAATCTTATTATATATTTTCAAAATACTGCATGATTCCATGTTTAGATCTTTATTTAAAATTTTAATGCTCATCGAGTGAAGTTTTATTATTTTTTCAATGTATTGAGATTTCTGGTAGTTTTAATTTCAATGTCTATTGGCAAGGCACACATATTATATTCCGTAACCCTAATTTAAAATATAATTTATTAAAATATTCATTATAAACTGAAAGATGAATAATATATGAAAATGTGTATGATAATGGCAATGGGTATGATAATGGCTTCCTTATGTTTATTGGTTTCGGTCTGGTAAAAAGTATCCAAAGAATGGCTCCTTTATTTGGTGTAGTTTAACCAAGTCATACACAAACCTTTCTGGGGATTGATCCTGTGTGAAAGCAAAACCCTTTAGAAATTTGGAATTAAGATCAAGCAGAGAAAATATTAAATTTAAATGGAGTAGGTATTTTTAATTAATTTTTAGTTTCGTAAATTTTTTATAATAATCTCTTCAATATGATGTGTAAAGTCTAGGCTCACTATTATATAAGGGGGTTTTAAGACAATATTTAAGACATTTTTTAGCTAAATTGTTTTAAATTGAGACAAAAAAAACTTGTGTATTGTCTTTAAACTAGTGTCCCAAATTTACTGTCTTTAAGCCAGTATCTCATATTATTGTCTTAAAAATTTGTCTCTATAACAACGATATAGAAGAGGAATATTATTGTCTCTTGAAAGACGATTTCATTTTTGTCTGTCTGTTTTGAGACAACAACTAAGATTAAAGACATATTGTCTCTATAAAAACTATATATCCTTAATTCCAACTATTGTCCCTTTAATGACAATATGAAAAAATTTATTAAAAAGAAAATTTAAATATTATTTGATACCTTCAATCAAATATATATAAGCCAATAACATTTAATGAAAAAAATAACGGAATTACAGAGAACAAATAATAGAATTTTGTTTCTCTGTGGCCGTGACCCACCCATCTGAAAAAACTAAGTTTCAACACAGCCCAGCCCATTTGCTGACAACAACATTAATAAGTGAATTGGTGAACCCATCTTCCTATCCACGATGGACCCAAGTTCTCTGAAACGATCCTCCTCATTCAAGTCCAAATGCTGTACATTTTGGATATGAGTTTTAGTTCGACGGGGTAAATCCAGTACAGCGACGGACCCAGATTCCAGCCCTATAAAAAGCTCCCTGGAATCTGACAAACTGATGCAACCCGTCATTGCAGACTGCAATGGAGGCCCTTTGGAGACAAATATAGGTAGGGCTTGGTTCCGTTTGGAGTATAAAAAAGATCGGGGATCGACAATGGGCGTGGCGTGTCAAATGGCGGTCTCTCATGATCTAAATGCATTTTAATATCATAAATAGAACTTGAAAGAAATAATCTTTTGAAATTTATACCAATTCGTAGGTTGGTTCACTTCCATTCTGATTAAATTTCTGAAATGTATCCTCGTCTTCATCGTCACTGCACGTATAGTCATGCAGATCAGTAGAAGAAACAAAAGCATTTATATGAATTGAAATTTCAAAATTTATTAACAGAAACATAAAGCTCCTGAACTAACGTTACTTGTAAATAGTCCAAAAATACTCCTACTCCATTACCACTACGGGATTCTGTAAATTATCGGCATAGCAGATCAGTTATACTAAACGGAAGCTCTCACAGGCCATTGGAATCATTGGTAGAAGCACTCCACGACCTAAATTTCTCTTCAGCAATTAATGGATAACAGGAACTTGCAAGGACTGAGGGCCGCACAGCGCCAGGATCAGCCATTGCTCCGCTCACTTGTCAATCGCGCCCAGGGCCCAGGCCACTTGCAGGAGTGTCAAATAATCACCCCTTCGCCTTGCCGCCAACAAATTGAACAATTGAAATAAGCTACTGTATAGGAATCCTATAGAGAGATTTATTTTCTGCTTTCTTTGGCCCGGTCCTTAGCGCCAATAGCCCTGTCTCTGCTTGCTCTCCAGCCACAAATCAAAGTAGAATACTGGAATGATATCTTATTTGCTTTCTTTTTCTCGGCCAGCGATAGAAAACTTGTTGACACGAGACAATAATGGAAGACGTATAAGATCGATCTGGGCCATTCGATTCCTCAAGGAACATTTTCCCAAGCTGAATCCAGGACTAGTAAATGGAGCCGAACCAAGCAGGTTGTAACCTGGTAAATTCTTCATAAAATAGTCATGATTCAGTATGGAAGATAAGGTAGACACCACAACACGTCGAGTTTATGCATGTATGGTTGATATGCATGCATTTTGTTCGCCCAGGTCGTGGAGTGCTTCTGCCAATGGTTACAATGTCCTGTAGGAGCTTCCGTTTAGTATAACTAATCTAGCATAACGAGAATTTACAGAATCCCGTCGTGGTAATGAAGCATTTTCGACACTGTTAGATCCGTGACGATGTCACACAAATCTCTCGTTCTTTCTTGGCCGAGAAGATAGGCGATTAGGTTTTGGAAATCGAAGCAATATGGACCGAATATCCCTCGAACCAATAGCTTTCCACTCACCACGTGGGGATGATGTCGTAGAGCCGGCCAGCCGTCATCATCTAAGAATTCGATTTCCATTTCCATAACCAGGTATTTCATTTTCATCCAGATTTCACATTCTTCGGATAGAGATTTCATTACCCTCTCTATACGAATGCCATAAAAGGAAAGAAAGATCAAGCCATCGAACTTGGAACTTCCCAGGGACATGAAAAAAATGGCAATACCTGCAACACTAAAGCCCAGTGGATCTGCATCTTCATCCTCATATATTCACCTGGTGAGTGAACTGAGTCTGTAACAAATTATATTATTTGCGACCGTCATCCTCAATTTCTTCATAATTTGCTCAAGGAACAAACTAATTCCGAGCTTCCTCTCTCTCGATCTTTCCTCCCAAAGCAAATGAACTATCCAAAATCTCTAGAGCTCCACCTAGCTCATTAACAATTGATCCTAATATGGCTTAAATACACAAACAAGACAGTTTCAGATCCATGAAAACAGGATCGAAAACCTGAACAACCTATGACTCAGCTGCTTTCTTCCTACAATTATTGCTAAAATAACTCAACTCACTCTAATTGACCTTATCCATTACATTTGGAGGATTCGAAGATCGTTTTATTGAATCAACATCTATTTAATAAAAAACAAATTACAAATGAGACCCAGTAAAGTTTTTCGACTTTATGAAAGTCACTGAGGTCTCCACCATTGAACTCATGCTCCTGCATCACAGTAGTCCAGCCAGCACACCAATCTCAATTAACAAAAGAGTCACTTGTTGAAGCAACTTACAATCCAAATAAAGCATCAGCAGATACACCTTTTAACCCTAATCATTCTTCAAAATTTATGCATACTCATTGGTGAGTTATGATCACCCTTCGCATTTGCTTCAATTTTGGACATCCTTAACAATTAATTCCTAAAAATGAAAATGTAATTTATGCAGTGTCAAAGAAGTTGCGCTTACTATTCACAGCAGGGTTTCTAGCAGGTTTCTCGCAGCGTACAAATATTACAAGAAGTTATGTTTCTTTGCAAGAGATCAAACATTTAGAGTGAAAGTCATATCTGACAATCCAACATTTGTACACATCGTATTAAGTTGGATATCATGTTATTTAGTTGTGATTTTTGAAAATGAAGAATGGTAAGGGAGTATTAAATATGATGAGGATTTCAAAAGACTAATGTAATTTTTTTCCCGTTAATGATTTCTAATATGAAAACAGGTGATCAGTCAAGCCTTAAGACTTGGCATTAATTATTGGCAAAATTATCAGGTTTAAAAGAGGAACCCAAAGTTCCAACACTTGTTAATCAAATTTTTACTTTCTTTCGTTTTGCATGTTGAACTCCATCTCAAATTCATCCTATCCAATCCTATTTTTTCAATTATAAGTCGGTTGGTCACAATGTCTGAACCTTATTTTTTACAACAATTTTCAAAATATAATTATCGGTCTCTTGCCTACCTTGCCAATTTTTCTCTTATTTGATAAGGATGAATTGAATTATGAATTCTCTATAGGGGCGAAAGCAAAACCCTTTAGAAATTTGGAATTAAGATCAAGCAGACAAATTATTAAATTTAAATGGAGTAGGTATTTTTAATTAATTTTTAGTTTCGTAAACCTTCCATAATAATCTCTTCAATATGACGTGTAAAGTCTGGGGCGCTTAATGACTTAATATGAATGGCGGAGATGCAATGGGCGTTTGAAGAAAGGGGATCATCAAGCTGTTGTGAATTCAAGCTGCTCTTGGGTATTCATCGTAACATTCTGCTACCCGAATCCTCTTTCCTTGTACGTCCATAACTATAAATATTGTTACCCGTGGTGGATAAGTTCTATTCTCGTAGATCGGTTAAATTTTGGATTGTGTGAGCTTTCCCTAGGTGAGTGATCGGTTAAATTTTGGAGCTTTCATAGTTTCAGGTTAATTCAATAGTTTCATTGAAAGTTTGGTGGATTCAATCGTGTCATTGAAAGTTTGGTGGCTTGGCCCAGAAAATCCCAATAAATTCTTTTATATCTCAATAAAGTTTCAAAATTTAACATAACTCTATACTGTTTTTTTAGTTTTTGTTTTCTATCATAATTTTGAATAGAATTTAATAAAAATTTTGATTTTATTTTTATTAAAATGTATATTAAATTAAAGATTTTGATTATTTAAGTAAATATTTTCTTACTCGTAATTTTTTAAGGAAGGAATCAAAGTGAAATGATTTTTAAAAATAGATTATTTTTAATAAGAAAAAGTTTTTATATTGAATATTTTTGTTTGAAATGTTTAAAAAAATTATTTTAAAGTAAAATTCTTATTATTTAGTTAATTCGCTCATAGGCGCTACAATGAGAATTGTACTGAGAGGGGATCGCAACTTTTAATCACTAATTGTAATCTCTTTTGTTAAAGTATGTTTTTTTTAGTTTTGACTTTTTATTTTTTCTGATTTGGACTTTTTATTTTGTATCTTACCTAATCAATTATGTAATTCAAGTCAATGTTGCTAGGTAGGGATGAATGCCATTTCGAACTTCTTTGCAGACCCTTCCTCGAAAATTCATTATTGTGAGAATAAGAGAGGATCCATAAACACGCTATCTGACAAGGGACGCAAGATAGGATGTCATCGCATTCATACCAATGGGAGATATCATGATATTTCAGTATGCAGGCTGTTATAATAATCCATTGTGATTGAACTTGAAATTGATGGACATGGTTCCTTGAATTAAGTACTAAATAGTAGTCTCTCAAGCTGCCACTATTGGTAGGTTTGCGAGGTATCTGTTTTTGTTTGGTAGCTTCTATAATGCACTTTTTGAGCAAGGAATCCAAATCGGTAACTTGTACAGTACACTTGCTTAGCAAAGAAATGGAAAATAACTTTATAATGTAACTTTGCAGAGTGAGTAGTTGAAAAACTTAATGCAGTGATAATGCATTTATTTTCAGTGACATGGAATATGGGGATGTGGATAATGCTTTAATCAAACGTTTTAGGATTGTTGAAATGGTGATTTTCTAGGAATTCATAGACATTTTGAGAAGGAGCAAATGAATTCATAGACCGTGAGTGCTTTTTATTGATTAGAATGTAGAAGCATGCAACGGAGTTACATTGCAGTAGCAAGGACAAACATAAAGAAAAAGAAACACTGTGTTACCAGTTGAGTGCTTCTACAAGATTATTTATAACAATGAAGAAGAAAAAGAAACATTGTGTTACAATCATAAAGAATCTTGCAATTTTGTTTCCTAGTGCATTACAGAGAAAAATACATTGTTTATCACAACATTATAACGGATGAATGAAAAAGCATAGACTGCATTACCAGACTGTGTTGCATTATAACGAAGTTGGACCACTTCATGCATTTAACCAATGCAGAAGCATAGACAAAGATAGATATTGGTGAGAGGAAGGTCAATTTCATCAACGTGAAAAAGAATTGAGGAGGCTGACTATGATAACACGCTACTGATGCACCACTTTGTCAAGTGAATGCCATACCAGGCATTCCACCTTTCTTTCATCTGGGCAGCAATGGCAACTCATAAGCCAGAAGAAAGACAAGCCACCAGGTGGGTGATTAGTTTCGGTTCAGTTTACTTTACACTGGACCATTGCCAATTCTTAAAAAAAAAACAATACCTCTAGTCCGTGTTTCGCCATAAAGGGAGTTAACAAACAACTTGTTTCTGTATATTTCTATTACATTAATATAATTTTTTTACCACAAAAAAACAAGCAATAAATTAATTGAATAGGAATTCCATTTATTGTTGTATTGCTAAATAGATGGATAGATTGATATATAGATCAATAGATCTAAATAAGGATGCTTTATCTCAAAAAAATGATTTGTGTTTTTCTATTATATATGAGTATATGCTCGAATGAACGATTAGGGGGGGACTTAAAGCTCTCTAAATCTATCCCATTCCAAAATGTTAATTTCCCCATCATAGGAACTAAACGTTGATTACCCATTCCAACATTCGGGGATTGACTAAGATTAAATGGGAGCTTATTGGGATTCAATGGAGATGAAAGCTCTCCCATTCTAGCCCATTCCACAAAACCTTATAAACTTGGGTCTATTTAAAACTTATGGTTGGCCCTTCTAAACGACTATTTCTAGGAACAAACAGCTTAATTAAAAGGATTATAAGTAGTTTTAAAAATTTTAGGTGGATAAATGCTTTTTAAAAAATGTTTTTATATTGGTGAAGAAAAACATGGTCATGTTAGTTAAAAGGATTATAAGTAGTTTTAAGAATTTTAGGTGGATAAATGTTTTTTAAGTAAAAAAAATGATCATTTACTTTAATAACTTCTCTTATTGAATTTCATAACGAGTTTACTATAAAACACATGCCAAATTATTTATATCTATCACTCTTCCTATTATAAAAATATACATGGAAACATAATGTTATTTTTTTTTTCATTTAACATTCAAAATAAGTAAAAACTTATAAAATTAAACCTTAAATTTTTAAAAAAATGTAAACTTTGTTATTTCAAATATTAAAATACCTAAAATCATAACTTACAAAAGCTTTCAAATGATAAATTTAACTATTTTAATTTTGTTTTCAATTAATTAATTTTATTATTTTACCAATATTATACAATCACATTTATCTTTTTAAAATTTTGATTATATCATTAAAATGAAATGATTATATATTTGACACTGTAATGCCCCTAGATTAACTAGAGACCTTGAGGGCACTTGCTAAGTCACGCGGCTAAATAAATTCTTAATAAAAGGGACACTACAAAAACATTGGCATTACGATATCACCCTTCATGGACATGTTATTGCCACACACCCAAAATTGATTCAAACATAGTCAACCACACTCAACCATGGTTTCCTTGAGTTAATCACAGTCAAGTCAATCAAGTCAACCATGGATTAAAGTCAATCATGGATTGATGTCAACCTTTGATTGAATTTAACCTCTAATTGAACCGTACTTTGCATAAAATTCAACTATTGTTTGAAGTCACTTATGAATTGAAGTCAGGTGTGGTTCAAATTCAACCTTGCTTAACACTTAACAATTGCTTAAAGTCAACTATGGATTGAAGTCAACAATGTAATGAATTTAACCATGGATTGAAATGAACCTTGCCCTAAAATTCAACCATGGATTGAAGTCAACCTTGCTTAAAAGGAAACTACGGATTGAATTCAATATTGATTAAAAGTCAACTATGGATTGAAGTCAACATTTCTTAAAAGTCAACATTAGATTGAATTCAACCTTTTTTTACTGTATTCAACCATGAGAAACCATGAATAACCATTGTTAACTATAGTCAACTATGGTCACCCATGAAAAACCATGGTGAAGTATGAACAACTATTACTATTACCATAGTCAACAACCACATTTTTAAATGTGGTTAAAGTCAACCATGGATTAAAGTAAACTTTGGATTGAAATGAACCTTGCCCTAAAATTCAACCATGGATTGAAGTCAACCTTGCTTAAAAGTCAACTACGGATTGAAGTCAATCTTGATTAAAAGTCAATTATGGATTGAAGTCAACATTTCTTAAAATTCCACAGTAGATTGAATTCAACCATGTATTGAAATCATTGATGTTAACATGATCAATGGATTGAGGTCGACTAATTGATTGAAGTCAACCTTGGATTAAATTCAACCATGGTTTGAAGTCAACCTTGGATTCAAGTCAATATATGATTGAATTCAACCTTGGATTCAAGTCAACATTTTTTTTCAACCTTTGACTAAAATCAATATTGAAGTCGGGCTTGGATTGAAGTTACTGATGGATTGAAGCCACACTTGGAATGAACTAAACCTTGGACTGAAGTCAACTATGAATTGAAGTCAACTCGAGATTGATGTGAACCTTGGATTGAAGTCACCCTTAGATTGAAATCAACCATGGATTGAATCCAGCCTTGCATAAAAGGAAACTATGGATTGAAGTCAACATTTACTTGAATTCAACCTTTGATTGAAGTCAACCACGATTTAAAGTCAACAATGGATTGAACTCATTAATGTTAATATTATTAACGGGATGAATTCAACTATGGTACAAAGTCAACTTTGGATTGAAGTCAACAATGGATTGAAGTCAACCTTGTATTTAAGTCATTTATGGATTAAAGTCTCCCTTCACTCGAAGCCACTCTAGGATTGAATTCAACATTGGATTGAAGTTAACCGCAGATTGAATTCAACCATGGATTGGAGTCAACCTTGGATGGAAGTCAACCGTGGATGGAAGTCAACAATGGATTGAAGTCAACCATGGATTAAATTCAATCATGGATTGATCTCAACCTTTGATTGAATTTAACCTCCAATTGAACCATACTTTGCATAAAATTCAACTATAGTTTGAAGTCACTTATGAATTGAAGTCAAGTGTGGTTCAAAGTCAACCTTGCTTAACACTTAATAATCGATTAAAGTCAACTATGGATTGAAGTCAACCATGTAATAAATTTAACCTTGGATTGAAATGAACCTTGCCCTAAAATTCAACCATGCATTGAAGTCAACCTTACTTAAAAGTCAACTACGGATTGAAGTCAATCTTGATTAAAAGTCAACTGTGGATTGAAGTCAACATTTCTTAAAAGTCAACACTAGATTGAATTCAACCATTTTTTACTATAGTCAACCATGAGAAACCATCGTTAACTATAGTCAACTATGGTCACCCATGAAAAACCATGGCGAAGTATGAACAACTATTACTATTACCATAGTCAACAACCACATTTTTAAATGTTATTAAAGTCAACCATGGATTAAAGTCAACCTTGGATTGAAATGAACCTTGCCCTAAAATTGAACCATGGATTGAAGTCCACCTTGCTTAAAAGTTAACTACGGATTGAAGTCAATCTTGATTAAAAGTCAACTATGGATTGAAGTCAACATTATTTAAAAGTCAATAGTAGATTGAATCCAACCATGTATTGAAGTCATTAATGTTAACATGATTAATGGATTGAGGTCGACCATTGGATTGAAGTCAACCTTGGATTAAATTCAACCATGGTTTGAAGTCAACCTTGAATTCAAGTCAATCTATGATTGAAGTCAACCTTGAATAACCATTGTTAACGATAGTCAACTATGGTCACCCATGAAAAACCATGGCGAAGTATGAAGAACTATGTTTACCCATGAAAAACCATGGCGAAGTATGAAGAACTATGTTCACCCATGAAAAACCATGGCGAAGTAACCCATTAACAACCATGGTTAACCATAGTCAACCATGGTCAACCATGAATAACCATGATTGACTATAGTAAACTGTGGTCAACCATGAAAAACCATAGTGAACCATGAACAACCATAGCTTGGCATTAACAACCATGGTTAACCAACTATGGTCAACCATAGTCAACCATATTCAACTAAGGTGAATCATAGTTGTCTAATAATAGTCAACAATATTCAACCAAAGGGTCCACTATAATCATCCATAGGGTCAACCATAGTCAACCATATTCAAGCATGGTCATCCATCATTCACCATAGTCAACAATGGTCAGCCATAATAAACCATGTTCATCCCTAAATAACCATGGTTAACCATGGATTGAAGTTAACCACGGTTTAAAGTCAACAATGGATTGAAGTCATTAATGTTAATGTTATTAACGTGATGAATTCAACCATGGTACAAAATCAACTTTGGATTGAAGTCAACCTTGTATTTAAGTGAACAATGGATTAAAGTCTACCTTGGCTTGAAGCCACTCTAGGATTGAATTAAACCTTGGATTGAAGTGAACCTTTTAGACAAACTTGGATTGAAGTCAAGCTTGAAGTCAGCCTTGTATTGAAGTTACCCATCCATAGTCAACCATTGGAAACCACGATTAACCAAAGTAAGCCATTAACATTCATGGTTAACCATAGTCAACCATGTTCATCCATTCTTGACTATACTAAACCATGAGAAACTATTGTCAACCATGGTCAACCATGAATAACCATGGTCGACTATAGTCAATTGTGGTCAACCATGAAAAACCATGGTGAACCATGAACAACCATAGCTTGGCATTAACAACTATGGTTAGCCAACTATGGTCAACCATAGTCAACCATATTCAATGCAGGTCAATCATAGTTGGCTAATAATAGTCAAAAATATTCAACCAAAGGGTCTACCATTGTCAGCCATAGGGTCAACCATTGTTAAGCATGGTCATCCATCATTCACCATAGTCAACCATGAATAACCATAGTCAACAATGGTAATCCATAATGAATCATGTTCAACTCCGAATAACCATGGTTAACTATAGTCAACCATATTTAAATATTTTTATTTATTTTGATATAAATTAATTAATTTTATTTTAATTTATTTAATTTTGATTTTTAATAGGTTTAATATGTTTTAATTTAATTTAAATTTAATTTTTAATATGTTTTAATATTTTTATTTAATTTAATTTTTAATATGTTTTAATGTTTTTATTTATTTATTTTTTAATTTAATATGTATTTCTTTTCATTTTTATTTTCAAATAACATTTTTATTAATTTTTTAATTTAGCTATTTATTCGTTGGGCTAGCTGTCCACTAGCAACAACCACATTTTTAAATGTGGTTGATATTTGCAGATCAACCACATTTAAAAATGTGGTTGTTGCTAGTTTATTGCAACTAATTGTATGGTGAGGTTAGAAAGATTTGTTTATAATTTATTTTGTGATTTTTTTTTTTTTTAATAAAATAAGTTAATCTTATAGTAAACATGTTTTTGCTGTAATTATAAATTTGATAAAAGTTACGTAAAATTTTTAAACATAAGTTAAAAATTTTAAATTTTTTAAATATAAGGAAAGTTTTATCATGATCTAGGAAGGCAATGTTTAATTTTTTTTTCCAATCTTAAATCAATCTAAGTTAATGAACTTGGGCATTTTTTATCTTTAAATTTCAACAATTAAAAACTCAAATTAACATTATATAAACAGTGTTTATAAATACTACTTTATACTTTGTGAGAGACTCAATTAAAACTAGTTGGTACAATTTTTTTTTTTTTTTTTTTTTGTTCAGCTGAAAAATGGCCTTCCTGCTCTTCCAAAGGAATCAAAGAAAGCTTGAAATACAATCATTACAATATGGCTCAACAAAAGCATCTTACAAGAATTGAACCTAGATAAGAAGGGCAACAATCTTTTCTCCCAACTACTTTATACTTTTTGATTCTCTAATGAATAATAAAAATATATTTTTTTTCCTTTAAAAAAGCTCAACTTAAACCTTACATGAGGCAGAAGATCTATGCGAAGACAGGAAGTACACTACGCGGGAAAATTTACCTTTGTCTTTTATGGTCATACGGCCATGCATTAATCAATTTTTATATATTTTCAAACCGAAAACAAAACTTGGTAAGACAAAAAAAAGTTGGTCATGTAAAAATTAACAGTGAACACTTAATAAAGAACTATCCAGTTGTTGATATATGCAGAATTAAAATTAAAAAAATAATATCAAGTTTCGAAGCTATTCTTAGTGGGTCTCTCAATTGTGCATCTTTAACCAGAACCCTTTGCAAATAAAGAATGTTCAATATTTAGACAGCGCCCTCGCCATAAACGATATTCATGCAAATATTGTGGAGGCAGGAATTAAATAGCGCACCTGCTTGTAAGCACAGTCCGATGAGATCCACAAGATGAGGATGGCGTGGCAGCCTGAGAAGCATAGATAATTCTTCTTTGAATAAATTGGGATCTAAATCCGTTGCTCTTTTGACGGCGCCAATTCTATTCCCTGGTAAATTGGCGTGATACACAAATCCAGAGACGCCCTTTCCAACTTTAGTTGTGAAATTAGCAGTGGCATCAGCCAGTTCCTCCCTTGTGTACGTACGTATATCTATGCCCTCCTCCAAACAGTTCAGTTCCTCCACTTTGTGCGTGCGTATGTCTATAATGCCCACCTCCAAAGGATTCGCGGCCCCTTTTGGGGTTTATACTATGTTAAATAAAATGCTCGAGCATTTATGGACTAAATAATGCTTGATCATTATGTAATGCATAACGATCTAGCGTTATGTAATTACATAATGCTCGCTTTATGTAGTTAATATCGCTGATCATTTATATTTCCTACGTGTCAATTTGCATAGCAATTTCAGGCCCGCCCTTGCTTAGATGAAAGAAATGCTTGCACGTTTTTATTTACTAAACTCTTGAACATTTCGTGAATCTACAATTACACCTAAAAGGTTCCTTATCTTTGTTTCGGGACCTTGATGATACATTCTTTAGTTTTTATAATAATCAATTTGTGGGTGACTTGGTTACCTAATTTGTTTTTGTTGAGCACACTAACTAGGGTTTCAAAATCTTGTACTTCAAAGGATATGGAAGAGGATATGATAGAATTTCGTGATTTGAAAATGCTACCATGGAGGATAAGGAGGAAGAGTGCTACTTTCTTAGACTTTAGCTCACTCAAGAAAGAAGAATTTCATTTTTGTAAGTATCTCACATTTGATTTTTATCACAAGCTAAATTGAAATTATAGTGTTGAAAAAGGAGTTAATGGAAGATGGTAACATTACTTTGGTATTGATAATAATTGAAAAACCTTACATTTATAGAATAAAAGTACCTCTTTAACACCCTTGTTACCCTAGTGATGTATGGCTATGAGATTGGGATGATATATTTCCAAGGAAATTTTAAGAGAAATATAGCAAATCCAAGAATCATTTATAATAAAATTAAATGATACAAGCCTTATCCTATCCTATTTTTAACGATTTTCTTCAACCCATTAAGGCCAAGTAAATGATCATGTACTTAATGTACAAACACAATCTAATTAACATAAAAAATGAAAATATTCTTATCACTTCTTCAAACATAAGTGAAAGTCACTCAAGTCTCACTATACATCAATGTATTGGTTAAACCATTGATGGATAGAAGAGGAGCATTTCTTCCAATGTGTAAACACTTTTAACATAACTAAGCTTAAAATTAAAATGTGGAGTGATAGGGAGATCGTGAATAAGAGAGTTGAAATAATACAAAGAATTTAGTAAGGACAAGCTCAACGATCAAAATTTTCTTTCAATTATTTCTAATTGAAAATAAATCTTACAAAGATAAGACCAAATTCATGTGATCTTAATCGCTACCAACATATATCCCTCTTAAGTATGGGTTTATACAGCGGTAAAAGGAAATCAAATCTATCAATGTGAAAACATTTCTCAAATTTTTCTCCCTCGGAAAGATTTTCACTTCCCATGATTTGATCCCTTTCAACCTATAAAACTAGAATTAAGATGGATATATGTTCGTGATATAATTAGATACTATATTATTGTTATTTCTATTCTGAAATAGAGCCTTTGAAGTCACAAAATACATTACATATTCTATATTTATGTAGATTCAATGTGCTAAATCTTTCTCCATTACATAGGAATACAAGATTGCTAAGTTATTTGGTACAACACACTATAATAGTGTAGGTAATTTTGAAAACCTTCATGATTCCTACTATTTGGAATTATGGATTGAGGAAGACGATGACCATTCTTTTATAGAAAATAGAGTATTGGATGGTAATTCAGACCATCCTAGCATATCCACTCTCTTTGACTATTTCTATTGGTTTATGTCAATGACAAATAAAGAACATAACTAAATGGAATCTTACATTCGGTATATTGTCTCAATTTGTTGATCAATACCATGGTCTTTTCATTTTATGACTTGTTGTCACAATCATAGTAAAAGATGTAGTTAGTGAGTTGTAATACATTTATGTTGCATATAATAATGCGGGTTTTACATTTTTTTTAGCTGGTGATATGTTCATCCATTACATTGCTAGAATCCATCACCTACTTCTTGGTGAAACACTTATTCTATAAAGCATATAAATTATATACTATATGGATAAATCAAAACAAACCAAAAATTTGCTCCATGGGAAAGCCAATTCTATTACAACTTAATGCACAATAATATTACATTGAAGACAACAATATGTGAAGATTCCCTTGGGATTAATGCATTCACTAACACCCTTTATACATGAGAAACAAAGTGTGTGTGTAATTTTTATTTCATTATAGAATGAAAAACATATTCTTCAAATGCTCACAACAAGATAAAAATAATAGCAAGTATAGGTGCATATTGCACTAACAAGATTAAAATTGCATAATTAATGTAGTAATCATTTCTTGCCCTTTAAAAAATAATCCTAAATCTTTCCCTTTTTCTCCCTTCTTCTTATTGACTTCTTTCCACCCCACTCAAAAGGAGTCATAGTAATGATCTATAAGTCAAAATGTGGGAGATGTGGATTTCCAAAAGGAACTAGTTCTTTGCGTGAATTAGAAGTATCAATTTCATGATTTTTTTCATTCCGCTTAGAGGGGCTTCACTTACCGTGATCTCCCTCAAGGAGGAAATCCCTATATCCATTCTTCTACTCTATATCTCATTTTGATCAATGTTATTGTTTGATAAATTGATTCTTTAAGAAAAATCCATCTCTTTGGTTTTGTTTGGTCCCCTTTTTCCTAAAAAAATGACCTTGAGCATAGAGACACATGACTTATAAATATTTTATAAAGATGGCATATCCTCATCCCCAAAAGTATTCCCAATATCCTCAAAAATTGTTAAATACCATAAATATATTCCCTTATACCATGCTCAAACACTTGTTAATAATCAAGATTATCATAGAATTGAACCATTAAAATCCCCTTACCCATGTCTTGTAAATTTAAGGAATCTAATACCCATTAAATATACAAATAATTACATATTTTCAATATAGTAAATGTAGATGAATTACCTATAATCATATGATTCCTCCGAGCAATAAAAAGACCAATAAGAGGATTAAATCTTTTTCCATTGCAATAGACTCATGAGCTACAAGGAATCCCTTGGGATATCTCCAATTTGTGAGATGGGAATGTTTAAAATTGCGAGAATACTATGAGTTTTTAACTTATATCGAATATCTTTTTTTTTGAAATTAACATTGAATAATTTTTTTGTTATTAATATTTCATTAATATTGCATCTCAATCCAATAAAGAAATCATTAAAATCAAGTTCTAAAATCAAAATTATATTTCCATTATTAAAAAATAAGAAAACAAAATCTTATAAGCTTCACAGGTAAATAGAAAACAGTACTTGCTACCCAGTAAAATTCATAATCCTAAAAATGTAATAAAGATGTGATTCCATGTGTATCTCAAGCTTCGTCTCAATTGAATTCACAATGCAGCACGACGACCATCAAGTTAGCTTTTCAGCTGCACTATCTCAAGTTTCATCTAAATTTGATCAACAGTGATGGAGCACCGACCACCATTAGATAAGTTTCCATTTGCTTTAATATTTCTGGTTGCCTGCATTATATTCACGATCTCTCTCATTGAGGATCTATCTTCACTACTGTCCAGTAAGCAGTGATTAGCAATTTTGATCATAATCTGCAGTTCGATCATGCTAATGTGTTCTATCACATTTCGATCAACAATTGTGATGAATCTGTCTGTGCCTTCGCTACGATATGTTTGAGTCCATTCTGCCAGAGGCGTGTCTTCATGTATTGATTTGAAACCTGTAATAAGTTCCAGCAGAAGCACACCAAAGCTATACACATCACTCTTCGCCGAATATCTGCTTGTTCTCATGTATTGCGGATCCATGTAACCATGACTCCCCCTAACAGCAGTGATAGTAAATTGGTTGTCTTTTGGGCCTAACTTTGATAGTCCAAAATCAGCCAATTTAGCAGAGTTATCGTCCTCCAGCAAAACATTTGCAGACTTAATATCACGGTGCAAGATCGGAGGCTTTGCTTCTTCATGAAGGTACTGCAAAGCCACAGCAACCTGAAACGCTATGTCCATACGAGCGGCCCACGATAGTGGACGTGTAAGACCGTTGCGTTTGTGCAGTCGATCATACAAACTCCCCTTGGAAATGAACTCAAACACAAGAATTCGTTCACCTGCAGATGCATCACCCACAGAATTGTTCAGAGAAAATTACATAGCAATGAGATTATAACCAATCAAGGATTATCCCATGGTTTGCTCTGCTTCTTAAAGCTGCCCTGTTAATGTAAAAATTAAGCTTCAAAACTTTCTACATATTGAAACGGAAAAAAATTATTAGGGTTCAAAACTTTTTACAGGTTGGAACAAAATTAATTAATTTCGCAAGGTTCAAAGCTTTCTACATAAGAAACCAGGCTAGCATCGCTCACAACTATTCCCTTCCATACGTTGGCAATGATGATGACTGTTTCGTGGATGGTAGGTCGAATAAATAGAACCAATACTGGAATGACTTATATGAGGGGAGGGTAGATCTGAATTATTTTATTTTAAAATTATGAACAAAGTTATATTGATTTGACTTTAAAATTGATAATAATAAACGCAAAAGACAAAGTTATGTTATTTTGATTATAAAATTGATTATATATATATAATCAAAACTTTTTACAGGTTGGAACAAAATTAATTAATTTCGCAAGGTTCAAAGCTGTCTACATAAGAAACCAGGCTAGCATCGCTCACAACTATTCCCTTCCATACGTTGGCACTGATGATGGCTGTTTCGTGGATATTAGGTCGAGTAAATAGAACCAATACTGGAATGACTTATATGAGGGGAGGGTAGATCTGAATTATTTTATTTTAAAATTATAAACAAAGTTATATTGATTTGACTTTAAAATTGATAATAATAAACGAAAAAGATAAAGTTATGTTATTTTGATTATAAAATTGATTATATATATATATATATATATATGCTTTCTAGACTTTTTAAATATAATATTATTATGATGAATTAGAGATTTGACATTCGGAATTATTTTATTTTAAAAATATGAACAAAGCTATATTGTTTTGAATTTAAAATTGATTATAATAAAAGAAAAAGACAAAGTTATGTTATTTTGATTATAATATATATATATGCTTTTTAGACTTTTTAAATATAATATTGTTACGATGAGTTAGAGATTTGACAAAATTATTACCTAAATGTGCTTCGTTGTCATTTTATCTATGTTAAAAACGGCATTTCAGCGTTGTTTATATGTGAATATATTGAGATCTTTACATAGTTTTGACATCTTTACATACTTTCGAATATATCATTATTGAAAGGTTAGGGTTGAAAGTTTATAGTTAGACATTGAAAATCCGATGTTATTCTAAATTAACATTTAATATTAATTAATAATATAGAATTTAGATTAAAAATATATATATATATTTTATATTAACAATATAATATATATAGAGATAAAGAGAGATTTTTAGTGATAATAATAACTAAACTTTTTTTGTTTCAATAAGTTATACTAAATAATTTAATTGTAATTGTTATATTGTGAATAGCCATATCAATTGAATTCTAAACTTCACTAACTTTTATGATGACCATAATTTCTAATACAAACATAGGTAAAAGTATGAGCAAGATAATTTGATCCATGGAACATTAAGTTTCAACTCATGAATTACATTCTTATATAGTTAGTTAAGCTTTAAATTTTATAGTGTTCCAAGTTCATGAATTGCATTATAACTAGTTAAGTTTCAAATTTTATAATGTTCCAAGTTCATGAATTACATTCTTGTATAATTGGTTATTTCATTGTAGATATTATTGTGTTTAGGATTGTGAACTTTCCTTTTAAAGTCATGATATCAATGTACAACTATAGGCTTGTAATTGCTGCATCATCTATGTTACAACATTTAAAGCTCAAGAAAACTTGGTTTGTACTCTTCATTATTTTTATTATATTGTAAATTTTAAAACTATATTTTTAATAATAAATTTATGTTAGCAAATTCAGAATTAATGATATTGTATTATGTTTGTCAAATATCTTTATATACAATATCCATTTGCTAAAATTATTTATTGCAACTAAATGTATGGTATAAGGTTAGAAAGATTTGTTTATAATTTTTATTTTTTAATAAAATAAGTTAATCTTACATTAAATATGTTTTTGCTGTACTTATAAATTTGATAAAAATTAATTAATTTTTTAAAATATAAGTAAAGATCATGATATTAAAATTTTTTATAAATATTTTTAAATATAAGTAAAGTTTTATCATGATCTAAGAAAACAATGCCTAATTTTATTTTTCCAATCTTAAATCAATCTAAGTTAATAAACTTAGACATTTTTTATCTTTAAATTTCAACAATTAAAAACTCAAATTAACATTATATAACCCGTTCTTATAATCTCAATTAAAACTGGTTGGTACTATTTTATACTTTATGATTCTCTAATGAATAATAAAAATATGTTTTACTTCCTTTAAAAAAAGCTCAACTTAAACCTTGCATAAAGTTACCTTTATGCTCAGACAGGAAGGAGTACACTACGCGGGAAAAGTTACCTTTATGCTCTTATGGTCATACGGCTGTTACCGTCGAAACAGAGGACATGGGGTTTGATCCGGGGTGGGGACGGCCACAGCCAGCCACCCCGCCTGTCAGTAGGACCCCAAAATAAGGCCAAACCTAAGATATGCCTTAATCAATTTTTATATATTTTCAAACCGAAAACAAAACTTGGTGAGATAAATAAGTTGGTCATGTAAAAATTAACTGTTCTGAACACCTAATAAAGAACTATCCAGTTGTTGATATATGCAGAATTAAAATTAAAAAAATAATATCAAGTTTCTAAGCATTTTAAAAGATAATATCAAGTTTCGAAGCTATTCTTAGTGGGTCTCTCAATTGTGCATCTTTAACCAGAACTCTTTGCAAATAAAGAAATGCTCAATATTTAGACAGCGCCCTCGCCATAAACGATATTCATGCAAATATTGTGGAGGCAGGAATTAAATAGCGCACCTGCTTGTAAGCACAGCCCGATGAGATCCACAAGATGAGGATGGCGTGGCAGCCTGAGAAGCATAGATAATTCTTCTTTGAATAAATTGGGATCTAAATCCGTTGCTCTTTTGACGGCGCCAATTCTATTCCCTGGTAAATTGGCGCGATACACAAATCCAGAGACGCCCTGTCCAACTTTAGTTGTGAAATTGTCAGTGGCATCAGCCAGTTCCTCCCTTGTGTACGTACGTATGTCTATGCCCTCCTCCAAACAGTTCAGTTCCTCCAATTTGTGCGTGCGTATGTCTATAATGCCCACCTCCAAAGGATTCCCGCTAGGGTTGCCGAGTTGTCCCGCTGTTTGCTTGTGTATGTCTATATTGCCCGCCCTTAAATCGTTCTCATGATTATCCTTGTGGAAGGCTTTCTTTAATGCCTTAAACACAAATATCGAAATGAGTAGAGATACCACCATCACGGCTATTACAATTCCTATTTTCTCTACGAGGGTCAGTCCGCCACGCGAAGGGCCGGCTGAAACGGTGATGTTTGGAGACGGATGGGAGGGTTGTGGGAATGATGTGTGAACACTTGGGGAGGGGCAGGGGGAGACGGGTTGTCCGCTTGTCGAATTACTAGAGGTGGAGGAAGAGGAAGAGCAATCGCAGGAGCCGGAGGAATTGCCGGAGCCGGAGGAGCTGGAGTTGCATAAGCACGAGGAGGAGGACGAGGAGGAGGCAGAGACGGGAGGAGCAGGAGGGGGTTTGGTAGTTAGGAAGAGGGAGACGGCGGGCCAGGAGGGTTGTTCGGTTGGTATGTAATCGGAGATGAAGGGGGCTACCTCGGAAGACTGGTAGGGTTCTCCGATTGGTATGTAATCGTATGGGGAGGGGAACGATTTCCATGATAAGCGGGCAGGAAGAGCGCAAGACGCGAACAAAAGCAGCAAGACAACGCGCAGCAGCAGCCGCCCTACTTCTATCTCTGCACCACTGCTCATACTCATTCTTTCCCTCACTCACCTTGAATACAATTATGTGACAGAGTAAAGAACAATAATAGATGAAGTTTTATGTAGTAAGCTGTTGCTATAACATTCTTTCTCTCTTTCCGCAGCGTGTAGACTGCGCATATAGACCTATTGGTCTGCGTGGGTTGGTTCCATCAAGTCATGGGGTGATACCTGTAGATCTTTGGATCCCCTTCTCGAATCTCAGGCTCCTCACATGGAGAACAGAGGGGCGCTCGCAGGGTCTTCTACGTCGACCCTCGTTCTTCTACTCGGTCCCGCCCCTTCCTGCGCACATGCTGGAATTTAACTATAAATTTTCTACAAATTAATTATAAATTAGAAGGAAATAATCAAATTGGTTATAAATTAAGCAGAAGTTAATCAGAGTCGCTGTCAATTCGTTAAATTGATGTCAAATCTGCATACAGTTTGTCAGGTGACTTTACATCAAAGTTTTATGCTTGAGCTATTGCTACATCAAAATTTTAGCAAAGTCTCGATGATCATACTTTAGCCCGCACCGAGCGCGATCAGAGCGAGCTTTTCTCCCTGTTGTGCGGAGTTTATTGAGATGTTAGGAATTGGGATTTGGCAGCAAGACGTGTCGAATCTCTATAACAAATAAATAATAATCGTAACTCATACGTAGAATGTGAACATAGCTTTTTCTCGAGTACGTCTAAAATACACTGACCAATCCGAAGTTGCGAAGAACCTCGCCATACATGGAAAACAATAAAAAAGAATTCTTCCCGCGTGACCGTGGGCTCCATTGTCTTTCATGTCTAAATTCGACATCAATCCGAAATCCTTGAGAAAGGCATCATGCCTGTCCATCAAGCGTCCGCTTAGAGGCCGTGGACTCCTGTCCTCGGGCAAAATTTCCATTCCATCAAGCATCATCAGCCGAAGAGAAATCAGTGAATGCATGGCGTCCGCATTTATGCGCTATAACCTACACCCGTTACCCTATTGGCTTAGTACCCTAGCCATATTAGCATCCCAATGTCCCATAATGCCGGGTGTTGTTCCTCAACCAAACGGTGGTCATTTCCCTTCTTAGGATATAGATATAAATCTCTCATAACGCACGACTTTAGGTCATTGAACCAGTCCTCGATCCAAGGGAGGTTACCATAAATCTTAGTCTATCACCCTAGGTCCCTCTAGATATACTTGAAAACTTTTGACTACGTTCAAAAGTAAGGTGGCAGGGGCAAGAAAATGACCTTAGTTGCTAAAAGTAACTTTCCGTGTTATTTTTAAGAGGGGAACAAACACATCCTTAAAACATAGAAATCTGTGAAAAGAGACCATAGGGGCACCTTAATCATAGTTCATACACGTTCAAGTAAAGTATTGATAGGCTTTCCATTAAACATGTTCAGAATGCATACAAAAAATGACATGGGCATAGTAAGTGTAGATCCATGGATTTAGGAAACAAAATAAAGACTTATCAACCATAAAGAGGAAAAATATAAATGCATATGAGATATAATTTTCTTAATAAACTAGTGGCATCGGGCCTCAATCTTGGTTTTCAATTAATTGTAGTCTCATTATTACAACAATTACAACGACGAGGACCTATTTGTCTCTTCCTTGAGACTACTGATTTTCTCTATGAGAAGAGGTTCTATGATTATGTTACAATGAATAAGGAGAAAAAAAGAAAGAGTGGAACTAATGTTGCAGATATGTCATACCATTCCTAAAAAATTCATGCAACATGGCATATTCATGGCTTATTGTTAGAATATTAACTTGTTAAGGGTAAGCTAGAGTTTCCAAATCATAAAGTAGCAGAGTTTCTTCCAGGATTTCTTGAGTACGAGTTTGTTTTTGAGAGTTCCCGGGTAAATATTTGCAAAGAGTGGAAGGCTTCATATCTAATATTTTGGGATATTCAATAGGAATATGAAGGTATTCCCAAGCTAGGTGCCAAGCATTGATGATGAAGGGGTAGTCAAAGATCAAATCGGAAATTGTTTCTTCATGAATTTGGAAGAAACCACATTAAGAGGGTGTGATGAACCTGCATAAGTTAATTAATGAAAATAGACGAGATAGCAGAATAACATAACTCATAATCGCTTTATTGATCGTAGGCCACTTCAAGGGGGAAACCTTCTTTGAGCAAGCTCAATACAAATAAATTCACGGTACCTTCATTGGCCTCAACACATACTTATATACTAAGTCTATGCCCAATACTATGGTTCAATACCATGGGACATATAATACTATGAGACGACTTACAAAGCATATGCGTCCAATACTATGGGTCAATACCATGGGCTAATACAAACTATGGATCAACAAATACCAAGGGACAAATTACAAAACATACGCGTCCAATAACAATATATTAACAAAGTAAAGAGAAGGGTTGACACAGGTTCCTAACATCCCCTCTCCCTTAGAGAAAGTTTTGTCCTCAAAGCTTTAGATGTGGAAATTGATGCAGAATCTGAAGGAGTGGTTCCCCTGGAGCATCCTCGGGTTGCATTCTGTGCCACTGAATGAATACCTCTGTGATAGATTGAGAGAGAAGCTGACGCCTTCTGAGTTTCAGGGAGGATTGCGTGTAAGACTGTGGATGAAGAAGAACCATATCAGCTGCGTGAAAAGTACGCTCAGAACGGTGCTGAGCGGCTTTTTGTTTCAGTCAAATTCATGCCGTGTGAAGATTGTCTTGCAGAATGAGAAGAATCTGATCGCGGTTTCGAAGAACCGAGTCAATTTCCTGAACTGGGGAACTGCTGAGGGTGTATGGAAGAAGAATTGGGGGTGCCTGTCCATAGACTGCTTCATATGGTGTCATTTTAGATGTGGTATTGTACCACCGGAGCGCTTCAAGTAAATCCATAGAAATAGCTGTCCAAATCTGTGTAGGGATAGGAAAGGGTTCGAGCAGTCCTAAAAGGAGTGTCGGTTCACTCTTGTTGACCTCACAGGTATGATAGTCACCCACCATCTGTTGAAGTGTCATTTTCAGTCCCTGCCAAAAGAAGTTACATTGGTCCTAGTCATACATTTTGAGGAACCCAGAGTGCCATGCCGATGGAGAAGCATGGAGTTCATAGAAGAGATAGCCCTGTTGAACAAATTGCAACCAATTTGGAACAAATAGAGAAATAACTCTAAGATAAATTGGGTCATCCAATGTGCGAGAAGGAGCATCTGCCACCAGATTGTCGTTACCCTTCTTGTAAGTGATCGTATAGGCATAACCCAGGAGTTGGATAACCCATTTCAGGTGTGCTGGGGAGGAGACCCGTTGTTCTAGGAAATATTCTAGACTATGGAGATCAGCCTTGATGCAAAAATAATTCCCGAATAGGTATGGCTGCCATTTCTGTACTGCATGCAAAATAGCCATCATTTCCTTCTGAGATGTAGATGCGACTAAATTCTTACCAAAAAGGTCTCTTGAAGGCGACAAGCCCATAGGTTCAGCAAAGACACTTGCATATCTATCCAAGGAAGTAGTGGAGACCATTGATGGGTGCATCTGAATGGAGTGGAGCTGAGCGATGACACCATGTGAATTATTCTTAAGGATCTTTTCAAGGCGATGTGAACTGATGATGCGGAGAGACCGTGGTTGTAAGCCTGTAAATTTGTGTTGTTTCCCATTGGATGAAAACTGCATCCAAAGTTCAGCAAAATCCCACAAGATGGGGCCAAGAGTGCGTAACCATTGAACGCCCAAAACAAAATCACATCCGCCTAAGGACAAGGCAAACATGTCAGAGCGTAGGGTATAATCTTCCAGAGATATACGCACATTGTGACACTTCCCCTTGCAAGGTAAGGTGCCCCCATTGGCAACCATGACTTCAAAGTTGGAGCAAGGATGGACAAAACAATCAGCCTATTTGGCGATTTGAGGGTTAATGAAGTTATGAGTGCTACTAGAATCAATGAGTATTGTAAGAGGAAGCTTCTTGAAGTAACCCGTGACCCACATTGTTTGAGGGGTGGTGATTCCGGCTAAAGCATGGAGAGATATCTCTGGGTGGTCTTCTTAAGATGGAGGGTCAATAGGCGGCTCCTGAATGTTGACCTGATCATCCATTGTATCTGGAGCTTCTTCACCAATTTCAAAGGCATGCGGAGAATCCACATCCAAGAGATAGAGATTTCGTTGAACACATCTATGTCCTCGAGTGAATTTCTCATCACAATTATAACAAAGCCCTTTTTCTCTGCGTTCTTGCATTTCTGTTTCAGACAAATGCTTGATAGGAGTTGGTCGAGGAGCTGGCAGGATGGGAGGTCATTGAGAACCCATATTTTGGAAGGGAACAAAAGTGGGTTTGGAGCGATGTTGGGCTGCAATCTTGTCTTCTGCCAACTTAGCCAACCCCAGGGCTTCCATCATTGTGTTGGGGCATAACATTTTAACCTTTGAGTGGATTTCATCCTTAAGACCACTGATAAAACAACTCTTGTAGAATTCATCAGACAATCCTTTTGTGTGATTGGCTAGTTTCTCAAATTCTGTCTGATACTCTCTCATAGTGCCAATTTGGTGAAGTTTAGTGAGGGCTCCTATGAAGTTATCAAAAGCACTAAGACCAAATCGTTGCAAAAGGAGCTGGCAAAAATCTGGCTATTTTGGCTCTTCATGAGCCTTGATGTACCAACGGTACCATTGAAGAGCTTCCTGTTCCAAATGAAAGGATGCAAGTGGAACTTTGGTGACATCAAAAGTATTGTGCAGAATGAAATATTGTTCTGCACGATAGATCCAGCTAGTCGGATCAATACCATTGAAGCGAGGAAAATCAAGCTTCGGACCACGGAAATTGCTGGAAGAAGAGAACCCATTGTCTGATAAATACTCAGACTGTCGTTTGTTGTTCATGGATGAATGCTCAAGATGGAGGCTGAGAAATTTTTCATCCAGATCCTGGAGTTTGGTTTGGATGGTTGTAAGTTCTTCCTCCATGGTTTTTTCTCCTGCGCGGTGACAACCATAACCATGAGTTTTTTTTTTATGAATGGGTAGAAAAATACAAACAAAAGCTTATTTAGTATAGGGAAATTTGGATTCGGAAAAACTTTGAGGGGTAATTGGGGTTTGACTAGGTTTTGGACACGGAAGCAAAAAATGAGGATTTCAGAAGTGGGGTGAAAAAATGAGAAAATTTGTCAAAGAAGGACAAAGAAGCAGAAATAGGGAATGAACACGGTGGCAAAATTTGAAGGCGATTGGGTGAAAATTAAAGAAGTTATGTCAAACCCTAAAAATAAACAAATGTGGGATTTCTGGCTTCAGGAAGTGGAATTTGGGATAGGGTCCTCAGGAAATGAAAGATGCAGAATGGTATGATAGGGGTGTAAGGGAAGTTTCAAGGGAAATGGAGTGAAAACAAGGGAGATATGGCGAAAAAACATAATTTTATACTCTTTTTTTCATAATGGATTTGCTACGACGTAGAAGAGATCGGATACAGATGGATTTGCAACGACGCAGAAGGGATCAGAAAGTGATGGATTTGAAACGACGCAGAAGGGATTGACAATAGATAGATCTGAAATGATGTGGAAGTGATTAGAAACAGATAGATCTGAAATGACGCTGAAGTGATCGGCAACAGTTAGATCTGAAACGACACGGAAGTGATCGGCAACAGTTCTAGACAAAGAAAATCTGCGATTTATTAGCTAAAAATATATATGGACCTCGTATTCTCGGCTTCCTAACGGTTCAGGGGATTCACTTGGCCACCAATGCTGTCTAACGACTTGGGTATTGGGGAGTACCCCTCACTCCACGGCTAAGGTAAAATTGATAATTGCTTTGCCACAAACAACAACTCTTGGCTTATCTCACGGGTGGGAACTAGTCAATCAGGTAGGGGTTGTTGCCCTTTTCGCTGGAAGGTCCTTTCAATGGGCTAGCTACTTTGGGGTTCCTATGGTACTCCTCACAATGAGTTTTAGGGCTTATTCCCAAGTACTTCCCACAGTTAAGTGGATAGGGATTATTCCCAAATCCGAACCTACAACAGATGCAAAAATTTTTTTTGGCAGAAATTTCACCCAACGAGCCCAAGAAAGTGCTCTTATACCAGATGTGATGAACTTGCAACTATTAATTAATGAAAATACATGAGATAACAGAATAACAGAACTCAAAATTGCTTTATTGATCGCAAGCCACTTCGAGGGGGCAACCTCCTTTGAGCAAGCTCAATACAAATAACTTCATGGTACCTTCATTGGCCTCAACACACACTTATATACTAAGTTTATGCCCAATACTATGGGTCAATACCATGGGACATATAATACTACGGGACGACTTACAAAGCATATGCGTCCAATACTATGGGTCAATACCATGGGCTAATATAAACTATGGATCAACAAGTACTACGGGACGACTTACAAAGCATATGCGTCCAACAAAAATATACTAACAAAGTAAAGAGAAGGGTTGACATGGGTTCCTAACAGAGGGGCCTTGAATTCCAATTTTTCTCAAATTGTCATCCATTAGAATCTTGTTGTGGGATAGCATCCAAAAAAGTAGCTTGAGTTTTTAGAGACTATCTCCTTTCCATTAGTCAACCAAATGGATTACTTTGGATTTTTTTTTCTTGAAGAAGGTAGCTATAGCTTGATTTAATTGTATATGCGTCTCGTTTAGGACCCCAACCTCATTTCTTAATGGCTTGATATTGTTTAGGCTCCCATCCTCTTAATTAATATGTCAGGAGCATTTATCAATTCAAGAGATGTGACTGGATACTTAGCATTTTCCAATATTTCCAATGGCCCTATTCATCCCACTTAGATATATATGGGAGTATAACATATTGGTTTCTCCCCATTCGTTCCATTAGATTGTCGTGTTCAAGGTTGAGGATAAGGAGAGGGATACCATTGGTTTTATCATCCCCTATTATGACATGGATTGCATTCCCTGGGATCTATGAGAGGTGATATCTAATTAAGTCTACTAAGTTTGCACATAGCCACCAAATTGGGGATTCCTTTAGATTTAGGAGAGGAGAGTCTAAATTCAGCATTCTAGGGTTAGTGAGGTTTTTTTTGCATAGATCGAATGTACACCATGCATATGGGCCTATGATTAAATAGCATGTGACCATTTTTAAAATTACAAACGGTTGTTTATTATTGTCCTTATGCTCTGAACTAAACAAAATTATTTTTGAATTGTAGAAATCAAATTCTTCACATGGTAATGATCACACATATAAATAGAAAGTAAACACACAATACAAAGATAATTACTCATTTAAATTAGATTTTCATTAACAAATCAAAGATTTAAAGGAAACCTCCACAAAATTTCAAACTAATAGTTTTGTGGTACACCCAAATGACATATATCTACACACTTACCGAGGAAAAAATTTCTTTCAAAAATGAGAAAATTAGCCTACTACAAATTGCCTGTTGTATAGCCTATCTACATGGTTGTACATATATATTTTGTACAACTATATAAATTGTTCCATATCATTGTACAAATCTATCTATATGAATGTATGAAATTATCTTGTATGGACCTACCCATTACTTCCTCCTTGATTTATGACTTTGGCTCCTCTCTAGCACTCTAGCTTGACTCCACAAATGAATTAAATCACCACCTAACACAAATTTTCTTGAGTGTATGAGTATGTAATAACCCTCTATATTTAACTTCATTTATACTTGAGCTTAAACCCTAATATCTAAGTGAGATATATAGTTGAGATTAATCTAAATCACCAATGTATAAAAAATATAATTTATTAGACTCAACGACTAAATATAATACTTTACTAAAGTGAATTACAACATAGATTTAACTTGAACTACTTCTGGCATATTCACACTGAACTTGTGTGGAAGTTCCTATCCGAGTTACAATATTCAACACTCCCTTTTAGTGAGAAAGGAATTCTACACTAATCAAGTTTGTCTTGGAATGCTTCAAAATTTCCTTTTGTTAAGGTCTTGGTCAAAATATCAGCAATCTTTTGATATATGGGTACATACCAAAGTTTTACTTCACCATTTTGGATCCTATCTCGAATGAAGCAATATATTATTTCAATGTGCTTGGACCTATCATGAAACACTTGATTATAAGAGAATTTGATACAACATTGATTATCACATTAAATCATCGTGGGATCCAACACCCAATCAAATAACCTTGCAAGCAACGTGTGAAGCTAGATGGATTCACAACTAGCAATACAAGATACCATATATTCTTCCTTTGTTGAGTTGAGTGCCATGGAATCCTGGTTCCTAGTGAACTAGGATATCATCATTGACCCCAAGATAAAGCAACACCCTAAGGTTATGTTCCTATCTAATGCACTGTGTGCCCAATCTAAGTCTATATACCCTTATAACTTAACCTCATAATCTCAAGAAATATTGTCCCAATAATCCATTGTGCCCTTCAAGTATATGAGCAGATTTTTTTATGCTACCCAATGCTATTACCTTGGATTCTCCATGAATTGATTCAAGGTGTTCACTACAAAACATATATCTAGCCTAGAGTTGACAAAATTGTAATGTCCCACGGGGATATCAAATGGAATTAGGGACATGTCATTAGCTCTCTCAGGCTAATTACTTGATTTTTAGTGCAGCGGTTAAAACATAAACATTTAATTTCTATTTTTTCCAAAATTAATTGCGACAAAAAATCCAATAATTAAAAATAATTTAATATAAATTCATTAACACATCCAACATATGATCTAAGGGTTGGGAAGGATTATTAACATCATCTAACACCATCAAACCTTCAATCCAATCCATATCAAAGATGATAACCAATTCTAAAGGCTAATTTTTCTTAATCACAGTTAACTAGTACTTAAGGTGTTAATTATGACACTTAGTGCATAAATGACGACACTTATCACAAATCCAATTGTTTAAAAAATAACAATCAATTATAAATACCAATGGATTAGTAACATCTAATTACATCTAAATAACGCCTAATTACCAAAATTACAATAATTAATCATGGTAATTATGGAAGAGAGTCCACAAGACTAGTTAACTAGTTTTCCAATATAAGCAGCTAGTCTTGCACAAAATAAACTTGTAACCATGCCATTAAAACCAAAATAAATCCTACCGACATTAACAACATATTTAATCATGCACCTATAACCAATTAAATGTTTATTTGCAGATCATTCAAATTGCACATAAGATGATCTTTTCCATCAATTCCAATGAAACTAGTTAACATTCACCGCAAGGAATTGAGTCTAAATAACTGAACCAAAATGAAATGCATCCATAAGTAAAGGATCACACCTGATAAGTAGCCACCTACAACACAATAACATGTTAGAAACATAGCACATGGCCGTAGCATTCTGTTTTTATGAAAACATAGATTTCAATCCACAACTAGTTATCAATTTTCACCGCAATGTACCTAGTTTCCAATTTAACTTTCCAAATGCCAAATAAAGAGAAATATATGAATATTGTGTATCATGTATATTTTAGCATGGGTCACCTGAATTCATATGGTTGTAGCTTTCCGCTCATATACATTCCATTAAATAATTCACAAAACTAGCTAATTCTAATCATCCGAATTGAGTAGTAATTCTAGGAATTGCTAGAATAATTAAATTCACAACTCATAGAATCATTAAATTACCATTCCAAAAATAAATAACATTTTTTATCAGTCATAAAATAGGTATATCTCATTCAAACATTTCGTCAAACACCTCATATGCAAAGTCACAAATCTACTCAAAACAATTCCATTGAAGGAGCTAGAAATTGGAAATTGATCTAGAATTTCGGTAGACATTTCCCAAACACTATCAAGAATATTTCCCCTCACATTATCATACAAATTTGAATTGTATTTATAATACATAAGCATAAAAAGAACACTCAGGAATTTTTACAAACACTTCATGTGCCAAGTCTCCAAACTATGCAAAACAATCCAATCGAAGAACTAGTTATTGAATACAAGGTAGAAGAATCAAAGAGAAGTGTCTTAAACTATTCCAAGGATACTGTACCATCAAAATACACATTATATAATGAAAATGGGAAGAAATATCAGTTCTTTAGTTGAGATTCCAAAGAATCATTTCCTCAAACAATTTGAGTACAAAATCCCAAAAACTAGTTTCCAATTCCTTCACAAAATTTACGTGCATAAATAGATTGAATTCCATGAGAAATTTATTCCAAAAATAGCTCATACATTTCATGTGCATCAATAAATAAATCAGATCAGATCCAAATAAATTAAATTAACATGAGATAAACCACTTATCTTTTCCTAATACGCAACTGGAATCGACCATGCTATGTTCCACCCAACTGTAGACACAATGCAAGACAAAATTCACTTTGCAATGGTCACCCCTGAGTCGAAACCATGATGGCACAAGAAAGAGCGCACTTAACCACAAATTCTCTCAAGGAATCAGTCCAGCCACAACCCAATGGAAAGTGTGGCCTCTACTTCCACTCCAGGGAAATTCCAGTGGCTCCAGGACAACAGTCCAACCACAACTCAATGGCAAGTAGCATTTCCAATCCATAGAAATTCCAGTGGCTCCAGAACAACCTCAAATGCAAGATAGTGAACCTCACCCCCACTTCCAAACCAGGATCTCTAGAGGAAATACAAAACTCTTTCCAACCTCAAATCTAATGGCAGTGGACCTCACCCTTGCTGCCAATCTAGGATCTCCAAAGGAAATTCCAAGACATACACCAGTGGCTCTAGAATAACTCAGCTTGGGAACAGGCTCCACAAGGGCGTAATGACCAGAAAGGATCTCATATCAAGAGTATAAAATTGAACCACAAGTTCCAAACATAAGAACACGAGCAAAATCATGAACCAACACACAAGTGTGACTAGCTAACACAAGCAAATCGAATTCCTTCAAGACAAATTCAAATTGGGAGAGAGAGGGACAGAAGGGATGAGTTGTTACATTCAAAAAATATAAAATAGGAGTTACACATCATGAGGATACACCAAGAGACACACTAACCCAAATCAAGAGCGCGCACTAGGTGAGAGAGAGAGACTCTAACACTAACAAAAAATAATCCCAAGATAAATAAAACCAAAGAGTAACATAACACGTGAGTGTACATAGCCAAGAGGGTCCACCAAGTCCACAAGAAGGGTGTATAACATCAACATAGACACAAACACAAAGGAAACACTTTTCCCACAACCCCTTGCTTGTAACATCATGGTTCCTCGTACTCTCTTTCGTGGCATGGGTCATCCGGTTGTTTTTATTTAATTAATTAATTAATAATGTCCAACATAATAAAAATAATAATAATGTGTGAACCATAGTCTCGGAACCTTGTGCCACAACATAATAATAACATGTACAGGGGCTAAACCAGCGGGTATTACACAAATACATAAAGGATCCTATCAACTACATGTACAATGTGGGATCCACCATATATGAATTTAAGATTATGACCTTCTTTGGATTGGTGATCACAGGCATGTCCATAGTTTTACAATCCACCATCTAAAATATTTTCAATATCTTGACTGAATACATACTCTACCCAAGGAAAATATCCCCTAGTCTCTACCAAACCTCCAACCCCAATAAGTAGTGCATCATGCTAATGTCCTTCGCCTAGAACTTGCATACCATATATTCCTTTCTCCCTACAATGAACTTATATGAACTAGTAAGAAATAGGTCATCTACATACAACACCAAAATAAGCAGACCTGCCTCAATAGATATAAAACATAAATAGGTATCTACTCTTTTGGAAAATCCCATACTATCAATCCTAGAATACCATGCTTTGGGTTCCTTCTTGAGTCCATATAAGGTTTTTTTTTTTCAGTGTGCAAACTTGGGATTCCTTCCCACTGATCTCAAATCCTTGAGGATTGTCCATGTACATTTATTCATCAATTATCCCATTGAGGAAATTTATCTTGATATCCATCCGATGTATCTTCCATCCCATTAAAAAAACTAAATACATCACTACTCTAATGGAAATGTACTCGGTGATTGGAAAAAAATTCTCCTCATAGCCCACTTTCTCTTTATGGGAAAACCCTCTCACAACAAAACTCACTTCGTACTTATCTATGCAACCATATTCCACATGCTTGATCTTGTAGAGCCACTTGGAAGTCACCATTGATTTACCCTCTGGTATACTCACAATGTCCCATACATCATTCTTCATGATGGATCTGTATTCCTCCATCATGGAATCGCTCCAAACTTTTTGTTTCATTTCCCTCTAATAATGAGAAGGATTGAAATATATGATGATTATAATCAGCTCCATGTGGCTTGGAAAAAACTTCGAATGTCTTCTCTCCCTAAATGTGCTCCTAAGATCCTCAACTTTATCTTGAGCTTCCCTCAATTCCAGAAGGTTGCTTCCCCAAATTGTAAGTCACCAGTGACCTTGTCTCAACCTTCAGTTCTTCCTACTCTTCATATTCTATCATTAGAATAAACTCATGAGATTCCTAGATGAAAATTATTCCTTAAAATTTACATCCCTACTTACAATTGTCATTCTTTACACTGGAATATACCCCTTGTAGGCCTTTGAGGTCTCATTGTAACTATCAAAGAAACCCTTTCCACTGGATGAATTTAACTTGGTACTATTGTTGAATGGTATACATACATAAATTGGACAACTAAATATGTGGAAATGCCTCACCTCTAGCTTCACAACAGTGAATGCCTCCTTTAGTGTCTTGTCCTAAAAAATCCTACGAGGACACCTATTATGGATGTAGACTATTGTGTTGCATGCTTCTTCCTATATAAACATCGACAAATTTTTGTCATGAATCATCGCCTTACCATCCCATATGATGGATTAATTATTTTTCTCTACAACCTCATTTTGTTATGAGTTGTACAAAACAATGAACTCCCTCTTGATTCATATATCCTTGGATAAATCCTTGAAACCATTGGAGGTATACTCAGCTTCATTGTCCAATATCTAAACTAATTTTTTTCCATGTATGGTTCTCTAGTAGAGCTTTGAACTCTTGAAACCTACTAAAGACTTCATCCTTGGTCTTTAGAAAGTAGAACCAAGTCTAGTGAGAGAAATCATCCATGAAGGAAGCATAGTACATGCTTCATACTTTTGATTCCACTAACATTGATTCGCATACATCGAGATGCACTAGGTCTAGAATTCCCTTTTACCTATTTTCATTGCTTGGGATAGGAACCTTGGTATTCTTTCCAAGCATGCACCCTCTACATACTCCTTATTTCTCACTGTTGAACTTTGGAAGTCCTGTGACTATCTCCTTCATAATATATAGTGCATCATGATGCAAGTTCCCCATGCACTTGTGCCATAACTTACACAAGTTATCTATGTTATGAACTAGGGATTGAATATGTTCACCCTGTAACCTATATAAATTTCCTTCCCTAACCTTGATCATTTGAGTTGATCCTGGGCTATACCCCTTTGGTCTCATAAGGAATTTTTGGCTCTTGGTTTCTAATGTAAATAGCTTATCTTCCCTAACCATAATTGAAATCAAATTCTTTGTAAGACCTCGAACAAGAAACACAACATCAAATTCTAAAGATTTACCTGACTTGAGTTGGAAAGGAATGGTACCAACTCCTATTATTGGATCATTTCCATCATAAACAAGCTCGACCTCAATTCCTGAGAAGTGCCACTTTAGATTTGAAAATATATCCCAAGCTAATTTCATATGCCTAGATGCACCACTATCCACATACCAAGAATTCTTTGAAACTGTGCTAGAATAAAGGAAAGATGTTATTGAGAAATCCTAATTGAAATTGGAGGAAACCTCATTCATATGAGTTTCAATAGAGTCTACTACCTTATGTTGTCACTTCTTCCATTTACCCTTCTTCTTCTTTGGACATTGTGATGCACAATGGTCATGATTATATGACATATGAAGCACTTGATCTTACACAATTCCTTCTTCCTATGCTATGAGGATGATTTCTCACACTTTATCTTATCCTTTCTAGGTCATTTATCTCTAACCTTATTTGTTTGACCAACTAGGGCATGGTGATTGTCACCTCCCTACTTGTTTTCCTTTAACTTCATTCAAGTCTCCTTCTAGATATAGGCATCCCATAGTCCTTCTTACAAGAGAATATTATTCCCAGTACATACACCTTAGGAAAATGTTTCCCATTTAGATGGGAATCCATCGAGTGCCAAATTGAATAGCCCTTTGTCTTCAACCTTCTCACCCACTACTACAAGTTGATCATGAATTTGAGTGACCTTCATCAAGTCACTAGTGAATGTGTTTGATATAGTCATCTCTACAAATTTGAGTTTGTTATGAGTTATAATCTTCACATTGATGTTCTCACTCTAGTAAATGCTAACCAGGGCATTGATCATTTCCTTCACCATCTTATTCTAAGATATGCAAGGTATGAAATTATTCTAAATATAGAATCCATTATTATCCATTTGCCTTTTTCTTCTTTATTCTTTTGAATTTCGAAAGCCTACAGATTTGTCGGTGGAGTCACTACATCCTTGATGATATCCCAAAATGAATTCCCTGGTAATATAAGAGTTACCATGGTTTTCCATGTTAGGAAATTTGAGGAACTTTCCAATATTTCCTCGAATCTGAGGCTAGCTTATGCAATTCCTAATATGCACACAAACTCCCTCATTTGATAATCACTACCTTTGAAACACTCCAACTACTAATCTTGGATACTCTAACTACTAATATTTATTTTTTACTATTGATACATTACCATAAACGCCTCATATCCTCTCAAACAGAAAATCTCTAATACCATGTTACAATTCCAAACCTTAGGTGATTGATTTCCTTATGTTCTCAACTAAACAAAATTCTTAGTTAATTGCATAAATTAAATTCTTCACATAACAATAATCACACACATATATGGGAAGTAAACAAAATAAGAATACGCATAATATATGGATAATTAATCCTTCAAATAATATTTTCATTAACAAAACAAATATTACAAGGAAACCTCACAAACTATCAAATGAATAGTTCTACACTACACCCAAACGAAACAAATTTGCACACTTACTAAGGAAAAATATGCCCATGAAAAAACCTTTTGTATGGCCTATCCATATGACTATATAGGTTGTTTTGTATGACTATAAAAAGTTCATACAACATGATACATATATGTCCATATCGAATTCATACAATTGTACAAAATTCACATCTAGAAACATGTCATATTCTTTCTCTATAATTCTCGAATTTGGCGGGCCTCTTCGGTTCTCTAACTTTTCTCCACAAATGAATTAAATCACCTCTTGACAAAACTGTCTTGAGTGTATATCTATGAAATAAACCTTTATCTTGACTTTACTTTAATATTGAGATGAAATCCTAATCTACCAAAACCCTAATATTTGAGTGAGATATTTGAGTGAGATATATGGTTGATATTGATCTACATCACTAGTGTACAAAACTAAACTTTATTAGACTCGACATTTAAATATAAGACTGGCACTTTATTTCTAAAGTGAATTAAAAATAGTTTTATACTTTTGGCATATTCATAATGGACTTATGCATAAGTTTGTGTCTAATCTAGAATCTTCCATGATCTTTTATACAAAAGAAAGATTCATGATCCTTATTTATTTGATGACCAACCATCCATGCACTTTAATTGATGTGATCATTTCCCAATTAACGAGATGGAACCTTTTTCTATTGATATGGCTACCTAGCAATGGAATTTTTGAATAGTGGCCTCTATTTGGGATGTAATACCAATTGGATTTAAGATGATTTTGAAATGTTATAAGAGATGGGATGATATATTAGATGAGATGAGAGCAAGGTGATTGGCTTAGTTTAGCCATTGAGAGCCCCAATGGTTCATCCTTTTTCATATTTTGTAGAGTGTTGTTCCATTCAATTGATTTGGGTTGGATGATATGGATTGGGATACCTAGTTATGAGAAGGAAAACCATTAGAGGATAGGGAAAATTCAATGATCTTGTTTATCTTTCTTAGTAGGAAATTGGATAAGTTCCATCTATATATGCTTCTCTCCTCTCTGTCATCTTCCCCTCTATTTCCTTGATGTATACATCAACAATTCTCTTGAATCGTTTAGCAATTACAATGAAGGCCATCGAATTAACAAACTTTCATCGAGGATTTGTGAATGATTTATTTCTTCGGTGCCTTGGACAACAACTATGCATTGGATATTTCCATTGACCCTTTCACATTCTAGGTTTTTGCTAAGGGATTCCACCATAATTACATACATGTAAGGTCACAATGGATAGCCTTGTCTTAACTCATAAATGAATTGGAAAAATTTAAAAAGATCTACTATTAGTCGAAAGGACGATCCACAGGTTTCCTATATAAACTTGGATCCAATCAATGACCTCATGTGAAAACCCAAGTTTTTGACATTACTAATAACAAAAAGGAATTCCTTACCTGATTGAACACAATTTTCATGTCCATTTTATTACCCTTCCTTAATGGCTTCTTGAACCAAGATAATGTTGGACAGAATTTGGCATTGATAGATCCTTCTATTCGAGGGAGTAGTCACTTGAGACGGTTTGCTCCTTCTATTCGAGGGAGCAGATCCTTATATTTTTATGTACCTTGTAAGAGGTGTTACATCAATATATTTGGTGAAAACGAGATAAAGTAGATGGATCAAGACTTCTCTAGGAATGAGAGAAAGGAAGAATGAGTGCATGGCCCTGCTACCTTACATTTATGTCATGTCCATCTCAACATCTTCATGAGGTTATAGTTAATAAGATGCTAGCATGCATGATAAAAGGAAATTGTGAAACCGTTTAGGCCTAGGGATTTGTTGAGCTCTAGCCTCTAAACTGCCTTGATAACCTCTTTATCGTTTATTTCGTCGATGAGTGAACTGTTGTCCATATTTGATATTAAATTAGGGATATTTTGAAGCATCATTCTAGCATTTTTTGGTTCTGCTATGCCAATCTCCTCATATAACTATTTGAAATGAAGACGGTGGCAATAAAGAATAATAATAATGTGGAGCATGAAAATAAAAACTCTGTTAAACTTGCCAGCCCGCCTAAAAAGTTATCCCATCTACTTTTCAAACATTTATAACTACATAACTTGTTACCCAATAAATTCATCATCCTAAAAATGCAATAAAGATGTGATTCCATGTGTATCTCAAGCTCCATCTCAATTCAATTCACGGTGCAGCACGACTACCATCAAGATAGTTTTTAAGCTGCACTATCTCAAGTTTCAGCTAAATCTGATCAATACTGATGGAGCACCGACCACCATCAGATAAGTTTCCATTTCCCGAAAAACGAGCTTCACCGCCATTCGATAAGTTGCCATTTGCTTTTAAATTTCTGGTTTCCTGCATTATATTCACGATCTCTCTCATTGAGGATCTCTCTTCACCAATGTCCCGTAAACAGTGATTAGCAATTTTGATCATAATCTGCAGTTCGATCATGCTAATCTGTTCTATCACATTTCGATCAACAATTGTCATGAATCTGTCTGTGCCTTTGCTACGATATGCTTCACTCCATTCTGCTAGAGGCGTGTCATCATGTACTGATTTCAAACCTGTAATAAGTTCCAGCAGAAGCACACCAAAGCTATACACATCACTCTTCACCGAATACCTGCGTGTTCTCACGTATTGCGGATCCATGTAACCATAACTCCCCCTAACAGCAGTGATCGTAAATTGGTTGTCTTTTGGGCCTAACTTTGATAGTCCAAAATCAGCCAATTTAGCAGAGTTGTCGTCCTCCAGCAAAACATTTGCAGACTTAATATCACGGTGCAAGATAGGAGGCTTTGCTTCTTCATGAAGGTACTGCAAAGCCACAGCAACCTGAAACGCTATGTCCATACGAGCGACCCATGATAGTGGACTTGTAAGACCGTTGTTTTTGTGCAGTCGGTCATACAAACTCCCCCTGGAAATGAACTCAAACACAAGAATTCGTTCACCTGCAGATGCATCACCACATAATTGTTCAGAGAAAATTACAAGCAATGGGATTATACCCAATAAAGGAATGTGCCATGGTTTGCTTTGCTTCTTAAAGCTGCCCTGTTAATGTAAAAGTTAAACTCCAAAGCTTTCTACATATAGAAACGAAAAATTATTAGCGATCAAAACATTTTACAGATTGGAACAAAATTGATTAATTTCGTAGCCCATTCATAGCTTTCTACTGAAGAAACGATATCGGAGATTTCTCCATTGTTCACCATCATACTACTGCTCATGCTCCACTCCCTTGTACAGGCTAGCATCGCTCACAACTATTTCCTTCCATACGTTGGCACTGATGCCAAATACAGAGAAGCTCAATATACATGGACGAAGAGCGATTGCTGAGTTATATAGCGATCCTTTATCCTTATAATTAGACGACATCTATTCATTCTCCGGTCCTGGTAAGTTTTAAATTCATGTATTATTATTTATATCTATTCTGCAGTCTCGTCTACTGAGGCTTATCAAGAAAGCTGAATCGCTGATAGCAGCAATGGCTGTGTAATGTGAAGGCGTTACTTGTGGCTGCTTGTTCAGCTGAATGTTTTAAGCATTAATGATAAAGGGTTCAAAATCCAGTTGATCTGAATGCTGTTTTGACTTTAAAATTGATCATAATAAAGAAATAAAACAAAGTTATGTTGTTTTGAATTTAAAATTGATTATATATATATATATATATATATTTTGCTTTATAGACTTTTTAAACCTAATATTGTGATGGTGAGTTAGAGATTTGACTTTACCATTGCAAGCATCATTACTTTAATATTTTTCATGGTGTTAAAAAGTTCATTTCAAAGTTGTTTAGGTCAATATATTGACATCTTTACATAGGGTCGAATATATCACCCTTGAAAGCAAAGGGTTGATATGATCATATCTATGATGTATAGTTTATTTTTAGACATTGGAATATATACACACACGATTGCAATCCATTGATTAAATATTTTTCATTGTCATGTTATCCATGTTATAAACTTCATTTCAGCGTTGTTTAGGTCAATATATTGACATCTTTACATAGGGTCGAATATATCACCCTTGAAAACTAAGGGTTGATATGATCATATCTATGATGTAAAGTTTATTTTTAGACATTGGAATATATAGATAGTTAGAGATTTGACTTTACCATTGCAATCATCATTACTTTAATATTTTTTCATTGTCATGTTATCCATGTTAAAAACTTCATTTCAGCAATCATCATTACTTTAATATTTTTCATTGTCATGTTATCCATGTTAAAAACTTCATTTCAGCGTTGTTTAGGTCAATGATTATTATTAGGATTTATATTTTGTATATTTTTTATATTTTTAGGATTTTTACGACCTCAAACTTGGTAATTACTAATTAAAATAAATAATAATAAAAAACTTAATTATATAAACTTAATTAGTAATTACCAAGTTTGAGGTCGTAAAAATCCTAAAAATATAAAAAATATGCAAAATATAAATCCTAATAAAAAACTTAATTATCTAAACAATAAACCCGGCACACCTTAGGTTTAATTTTTTTTAGAATCTCAACTTAGACATTACATAGGGCATGATATCTATGCTAAGACATGAAGGAGTACACCACATCACGCGGGAAAACTTAGCTTTATCTCTTGTGGTCATAAGGCCAAACCTAAGATATGCATTAATCAATTTTTAGATATTTTCAAACTAAAAACAAATTTAGTGAGATACAAAATTTGGTTACCATTTTGCACCTTGTATCAAGTATCAAACCTATATACACGATGGTTTGATTACGATATCATACGCATTTGAGCTCTGGATTTGCTTGTTTCACAAATCACATTGCCAAATTTTATACCTTATTTAAGGCAGAAATCGCCACTAACTCGTCCGTCCTCGTTAAGGTGTTGTTTAACGACCTCAAAGAAATTATTTCGACAAATAAAATAAATGTGAAAATTAACGGTTCTGAACACTTAATATAGAAGTATCCAGTTCTAGACGCTTGTTATATGCATAATTAAAATTAAAAAAATAATTTCAAGTTTCGAAGCTATTCTTAGTGGGTCTCTCTATTGTGAATCTTTAACCGGAACCCTTTGCAAATGACAGTGTGCTCGCCATAAACGATATTCATGCAAATATTGAAAAAGCAGGAATTAATAGCGCACCTGCTTGTAAGCACAGTCCGATGAGATCCACAAGATGAGGATGGCGTGGCAGCCTGAGAAGCATAGATAATTCTCCTTTGAATAAATTGGGATCTAAATCCGTTGCTCTTTTGACGGCGCCAATTCTATTTCCTGGTAAATTGGCACGATACACAAATCCAGAGACGCCCTGTCCAACTTTAGTTGTGAAATTATTAGTGGCATCAGCCAGTTCCTCCCTTGTGTACGTACGTATATCTATTCCCTCCTCCAAACAGTTCAGTTCCTCCACTTTGTGCGTGCGTATGTCTATAATGCCCACCTCCAAAGGATTCCCGCTAGGGTTGCCAAGTTGCCCCGCTGTTTGCTTGTGTATGTCTATATTGCCCGCCCTTAAATCGTTCTCATGATTATCCTTGTGGAAGGCTTTCTTTAATGCCTTAAACACAAATATCGAAATGAGTGGAGATACCACCATCACGGCTATTACAATTCCTATTTTCTCTACGAGGGTCAGCCCGCCACGCAAAGAGCCAGTTGAAACGGTTATGTTTGGAGATGTAGAGAGAGAGGGATGGGAGGGTTGTCCGAATGGGGAGGGGCAGGGGGGGACGAATTGTCCGTGGTCGAAGGAGGTGGAGGAGGAGGAAGAGCAATTGCAGGATGAGGCGGCATCGGCGGAGCCAGAGGAGCTAGAGTTGCAGGAGCACGAGGAGGAGGCAGAGACGGGAGGAGGAGGGGATTTGGTAGTGAGGGAGACGCAGGGCCAGGAGGGTTGTTCGGTTGGTATGTAATCGTAGAGGGAGGGGGTTACATCGGAAGACTGGGAGGGTTCTCCGATTGGTATGTAGTCATATGGGGAGGGGAACGATTTCCATGATAAGCGCGCAGGAAGAGCGCCAGACGCGAACAAAAGCAGCAAGGCAACGCGCAGCAGCAGCGGCCTTACTTACATCTCTGCACCACTGCTCATACTCATTCTTTCCCTCACTTTGAATATAATTATGTGACAGAGCAAAGAACAATAATTGATGAAGTTTTATGTAGTAATTAAGCTGTTCCTATAACATTATTTCTGTCTTTCCGCAGCGTGTAGACTGCGCGTATAGACCACTCCGTCTGCGTGGGTTGGTTGCATCAAGTCATGGGTTGATACCTGTAGATCTTTGGATCCCCTCCTCGATTCTTAGGCTCCGCACATGCAGAACAGAGGGACGTTCGCTGGGTATTCTACGTCGAACCTCGGTCTTCTACTCGGTCGACGTAAAAAGCGCCTTCCGCTCCTTCCTGGCACTGCGCACACGATGGAAAATAAAATTAACCTGACTTTTAAATTAAGTTTTCGACAAATTAATTATAAATTAAAATGAAATAATCAAATTCATTAATCGTAATAAATTAAACAAAAGTTAATCAGAGTCACTGTCAATTCGTTACACTGAAGTCAAATCTGCAAACAGTTTGTCAGATAACTTTACAGTTTGTCAGACAACTTTACATCAAAGTTTATTGCTTGAGCTATTGCAACATCGAAGTTTTCGCAAGGTCTCGATGATTATACTTCCCGCACCGAGCGCGATTAGAGCGAAATTTCCTCTGGGTTTCTGGAGCAAGACGTCTTGAATTTCTGTAACAAAAATAACTATGTAGAATGTGAACATAGCTCTTTCTCGAGTACGTCTCCATGCATGGAATAAAATAAAAGGAATCCTTCCTTCGTTGTGATTTGTAAATCCGACATCAATCCGAAATCCTCGGGAAAGGCATAATGCCGAAATTCTCCATGGAGGAAAAAAAATTAGGAAAACATGGTGTAACCTAAATGACTGGGGAAATTCTCCATGGAGCAAAAAATTAAAAAACATGGTGTAACCTAAATGATTGGGGAAATTCTCCATGGAGCAAAACAATTAAAAAAACATGGTGTAACCTAAATGATTTCTCACTATTTTTTCAGCTAAAATCTATTTAGCAAAAATGGATGAGATCGCAGTTTTTGCAAAAATAGCAATGCTAGATTCTCGGAAAAATCACTAAGAAAGGCATCATACCGATCCATCAAGCCTAAGTGAAGATTTGTTAAATTGGAAGGGTATTTTGATTTTTATATTTAGTTATAAACTATAGTCAATTTTTAAAATGGCATGTTATTATTGATTTTTAATTGATTTTCAAATAAAATTGATAATGGTATATATATACGTTTAGATATTATATGACATTCTGGATTTTTTGAATGGAACAACAAGATTAAAAGTGAGTGTAACAAGTGTATAGTTAGGATTCAATTAAACAGTGGTTAAAAAAAGGGGAATGTTTATTACATAGTATTTGTTTTATGTTTATATTAATTAATTCAGTGTTTATGTTAGTTTAATGTTTAGCCAATCATCTCCACAAAACTAAGTGGTTGGCTACACCTATCTTTGTTCACAGGCCACTTTACTTGTGGTTGTGCTAGTAAACAATATTGAGACATCAAAAATGGGTATTGGTAGTGGTTGATAAAACTTGATGGTAGAAAGCTGGGTATTGGTAGTGGTTGATAAAACTTGATGGTAGAAAGCTAGTGAACATTATCATGTAAATGTTGCATTTTTCATGTATATAGGATTACTATCACATGCGTACCCCCACAAGCACAAGTAGTACAACTATTAGTGTTGCAACTGTCTAGTTTTTTAATGAAATCATCCAAGTGTGTGGGCTATCAAGCCTCTAAAGGTAGTGTACTAGGTATGTTATAGATTAAACATATAGGTGATTGCTAATATCTAAATAATGTTTGTAACTATGATTCTTTCTCTCATGTAATGTCATGGTATTTTAATTTTATGTGGATTTGTCATGTTTATTCATTCATGACATTAAGAGAAAGAATTGTTGAATGTCCTGCAATTTGTAATCATTATCACTCTTTCATGGTTAAGAATAATCATTATTATTAGTTTTCTACTTCTTACGTTAGTGGCTCATGATATTAAGAGAAAAAAATATATGAAGGATGAATTATTAGTAAAAAATTATACTTGAGTTGTGGCATTGCATTCGGTAAACAAACAAACTTATTTTTGCTAACAAATTTAAGAGTAAATAACCAAATATTGAGTAAATGACTAAGTTCTCACTAGTTACATAACCTACCTTAGTAAGTTTATGAGACATTCTTTGGGCTTTATAGAGTGTATTTAATTGAGGGACACATTCTTCTACACTATGTTTAATTATTTGAATGTAGAAGTTAGGGAGTGGGTCTTTATTAATAGCTATCTATAAACCTAAGTCTTAAACATTGTCTAGAAAATTAGATATTTTAAATTATCTAAGTATTATTTTATGTAAGGTTTAAGAGTCTCTCTCTCCCCTACTCTCCACTACCATTGATTTAAGACCACTATCCATGCATAGAAGAAAATATTTTTCTTCTTACATTCAACCAATAACATGATTCATGGATTAGAGTTAGTATCCTCCTAGTGGGAAAAAAAGTACTTTTCTATCCATGACTAAAAAAAATTGGGTGTTCCTCTATCCCTATTGTAAAGGAACAATCTAATCCAAATAATTATCTCTATGACTCTGTTGTGTTTTTGAGTATTTAGTGTTCGCATCCCTCTCCATTACTATGGATAGTGCCCCTCTCCCCTAAATATATGTCATATTCAACATCTAGTAATGGTTGATGGTTGACATTTTATTGAATACCAACATAGATCCATCTTAAAAGGGGATCTACCAAGCGTCTAGAGGGATCACATCTCTCGACGTATGAAATTTTTTAGAGTGAAAATATTGAGGAAGCTTTTTAATTTATAGTTTTATTATATATATGTTGTTATCCGACATGTTATTTTTTATAATATTTTATTATATTTTAAAAAGGACACATGTCAGCTCCAAGATGAGCATGGAAGGTGTTACACATCCCCACTATAGGGCTGTAGAATGCACCTCTTCAGCGCAATAAACCATTTGTTTAGAGTGCAAATATTGATAAAGAATTTTAATTTATAATTTTATATATATGCCATTATAAACGCTTGAATCTAATTTGATATTAAACATGTTATTTTTTATAATATATTTTTTTTAAAGGACACATGTGATCTCTAGGATCAGCAAGGAAGGAGTTACACATCCCCCTACTAGACTATAGAATGTGCCTCTTCGACACAACAATTAGTACAACTACTTGTTGCAACCATAGTAGTTTTTGAATGAAATCATACAAGTGTGTGGGCTATCAAGCCTCTAAAGGAAGTGTGGTAGGTATGTTATAGATTACATATATAGATGATTGCTAATATCCCTATAATGTTTGTATCCATGGTTCTTTCTCTCATGTAATGTTGGTATTTTAATTTTATGTGGAGTTTTCATGTTCACTCATTGATGAAATTAAGAGAAAGCATCATTGAATGTATTGCAATTTGCAATCGTTATCACTCTTTAATGGTTCATAATAACAATCAGTATTATTAGTTTTCTAATTCTTACTTTAGTGGTTCATGAAATTAAGAGAAAAAAATATATGAACATGTTATAAAGGATGAATTATTAGTAAAAAAATCTACATGAGTTGTGGCATTGCATTGGGTAAACAAATAAGATTATTTTTGTTAACAACTTTAAGAGTAAATAACCAAACATTGAGTAAATGACTAAGTTCTCACAAGTTACATAGTCTACCTTAGTAATTTTATGAAACATTATTTGGGGTTTATAGAGTGTATTTAATTGAGGGACACATTTTTCTACACTATGTTTAATTCTTTGAATGTAGAAGTTAGGGAGTGGGTATTTATTAATAGCTATCTATTAACCGTAAGCCTTAAACATTGTCTAGAAAATTAGATATTTTAAATTGTCTAAGCATTATGGGTACCCGCACGAAGCTGCTACCCAAAAAGGCCGCAATAGAAGTGTGCAAGCGGAAAAAATAGGGGCGCACATGCGCTTTCAAACACACACACGCGTCCCGTCTTTGGAAATGCCGAACGTCCACGTTGTTGAGTTACCGTGGACAAAAGGTGCACGCGCACAGTATTAATGCATATGCAAAAATATGCACGCATACGTTATTAATGTGTGCGCATCCCTGTTTTTTTATAAACAAAACATTGAGCACGGGTTTGTCATTGTTCAACAATCCCGCGAGCGCAGAGCGACCATAAAACCACCCCGCAAGCGCATTGTGGAGCACCCAAATCCTCCTCAATGGCATCAATTCGAACCTCCACCACGTTGCCGACGTTGCCTCCAGGTAGGTGCTCAACGAACCATGTTTTTGTTGTTTTTTTTTGTTTTCCATTTCAATTTTAATTTAAAAAAAATTTTACAATCAATTAAAAAACCAAAAAATTGTCATTGCAGATTAACTACACCTAACAAGATGACAAACACACCAGAACCATCAGATGAAACCAATGAAACAGAACGATCAGAAGACAACATCAACATTGGAACGGATAATGAACCATTTGAAAACTGTAAAGATAAATTACACCAAGATTTAAATGAATTAAGGGTATTAAGCGATGAATTGAAGAGCACCAATGAACCCTCTTGGGTTTCCTTGGATTCATCATTGCAAAACATCATTGAATCCATCAACATTGCCCACAGTGAGATCACAAATCTGAGCCAACACAGGGCTCGAATGAGGGAGTACTACTCCACTTGGATATCCAAAGAATAGATTAAAGACCTCAACATCACCAAAGCCCAGTTGTACAACAAATTCATAGATCCTATGACAAGACAACCTCCAGATGTGAGTAAGAGACAAGTTTGCATGGACTGGTGTAGTTACCAACCATGGAGAGATAACTGGAGAAAGAGATGGTTTATGGTGTCTGACAGGCCCCCATGCAATAATTTGGAGGTCCCACAATATTTCCTTTGGAAATTTGGGTTGAGTTTGAGCTAGGCTACCATGTCAACTATTTTGACATCACTGAGTTTCAAGGTGTTAGTCTTGGCTCTGCCTTCACAGAGCCAAGAGGACATCGATGAGACACACACAGCTACATGGTCTATCGGTGGTGGCCGGGAAATGCCAGGTACAGGTGGAACCCAAGCAGGGCCATCTAGTTCTACTGGAACAATGACACATTGTTGTTCTCACTGTGGTCATTCTTGCCATGGTCCTATGCAGTAGCATGCCACAGAGACCTACATGGAGAAGGTTAGCTATTGTTTTATTTGATGTTCAAGTATTTATTTTATTTTATTTGATATCATACTGTTTAATATATTTAACTTTGAATTACAAATTGTTGAATTTATTTGTTTTAATGTACAGTTATTTAGGGTCGAGTCTCCATCCTCCAAGTGGGAGGACATCGGTTCCTTTGACCTAGACCGAGCCATGGAAACAGCAGAAGAGATTGCGGCACCATACATGCAGGTAACTTCTTTACTTTGAATAATTAGATCCAGTTGTGAGAAATTTGTGTTCAATAATTACAAATTAATTAGCACTGAGTAATTACCATATTATCATCGGATTTTACATTTGTGTTTGTCATATTGTCTAAATTATTTGAGAGCTATAAATTCATATAATCCAATCAAACAAAAATGAAACCTTATAAAACATGAAAACCTAAGAAAACTAGACACATGTGATCATGTTCACTTTAGGCGTCTTAGAGCTCTAATGATTATAGAAATGGGAGAGAAATTTCCAAAATATGTCATTCTTACTTGACCAATGATGAGATAAATTTCCAACATCAATTTGTTGTAGGTGACATTGTCATCATTCTGCCCATCGACAATCTGTCCATAAGTTGATCATCTTCATTTTGTTTAATAGCATGTCCTCATTATGTCCCCAAACATATCTTCATTTTTCCACGGTCATGTTGTCATTAATCTACCACTGTTGTTGCCTTAGTGAAGCCCAAAATATTAGAGACAAAAATTAGTTTACCGCTGCACCACTGCTCCTGCTGCTTGCTTGCTTGTCACTTGCCTTTGTCTTTTCCTTAGCTTGCCATGTCCTTATTCCATGCTTTTCATAAACACTTGTCATGGTTTCCATGTTTGTCATACTTGTCACCTTTTCCATTCCTCAAGCCGTGTAACCATCTCCATTGTGCTTGCCATAATGTGTATTCTCCATGTTCTTAACTCTTCCATGTCTTTGTCTTTAATATATTGTCATCAATGTCATTATCAAGTCCTTTTCATCAATCCTTTCTCATGTCTTCACTTTGTCAAGTCTTCTACACTTGTCATTCTTGCTTGCCACTTGTCAAGTTATCAAAGCTTGTCATGTTTATCATCTATCTAGTCAAGTCTTTTCCATGTCATCACTTTGACCTTTGTCATTAATGTGCTGTCATCAATGACAACTTTGGCCATCAAACAATTCAAGCATAAATTGTCAATATTCTTTGCCATGTTATCTTCAATGAATGACCACATAATGGGTCATTTGTTCCTATCATGGGACCAATCCATTGTGGTTCAAAGGACACGATCCCCACAACCATGTTCTTTACCAAGTCTTGAGCAAATGGATTGCACCAATACAATAAAAACTTTATATAATATGCAAATCACATCAAACCACTATCATCTAACTTGAATCTAAATTAATTGCAGTCATTTTTTTAAGTACTATCGTTGTTATTCTCATTGGAATTGTGTTTAATATTGTTAATATGGTTTTTATAAATTCAATCTAAAAATTGTAATGTTCGCACAGGTGTCCGCAGGCTCCAGCGACCAGCCATCACCACCGAGGATCAGCGGATCTCCACGTGTGCAGGTATCATGTGTATTAAAGTATAAATTTAATTTCAAATATGATGACTTGTCTGTGTATATTTATATTTTTCTATATTAAACTATGATGTTATAAATGTGTATGCAAATGCAAGCACCTCGGCCTGCCAGTGCCATTATTTCTCCATCCCCAGCCTTTCGACCACCGTATATGCCAATTGTATCCCCTGGCATACAGGCCCCCTTCCATGCATCCCTCCACACCCCCTTCCATCCAGCCCCTCCCTCCTATCTAGCACCACACTTCCATCCAGATCCCTCTTCTGTTTCATATCCTATGTCCCATCACCCCATCCCAACCTTTCCACCACCTTCGTTACAGTTTCCCATGTTTCCACCCTCACCCATCCGACCATGATAGACCACCCATCCACATTCACCCATCCATCCACCGCAATAAATACCTCATCCCCCCCCACATTCCCCCACCACACTCGCTTCTCCTTCCACGGTGACCCCATCCATACTACAACTAGTTGGGGTTTATCTCCCTAGACATGCATCTCCACTTCACCCACGCAAGTCCATGCCTCCTCCTTCCACCTCTCCTTCTTCCATTGTGCCCCCCAGTGGTGTAGCCACCGTCGATGTGGATACATCCGCCCCTATACCATTCACCCTAGCATCAGAGCAGGTTGTTCAGCCGACTACTCCATCTGCCAGCCCCGAAGACCAATCGGTTGTGTTCACAGTGAGATTGACTAGTTTATGAAAATCTCATTCAATTTTAACGAAAAATTACTATATGCATCTAATTTCATCATTTATCTGATTGTTCTAAATGTTGTAGGGTGGCATTGCTAAGAGACTTGGAGCACAGAGGAGAGAGACCCCCTCACGACTTACAGTCTCGCATGCGGTGAGTTATTTAAGATTTGATTTTTAAATTATGTTTTATACCTGTATAATTTCCAGGAAAAGTTGACATATTGTTGTTGTTGTTTCAGGGCACAGTGGGACGTGGTCCAAGTCACCAGAAGGACCCAGCTTCCTCTAGAACAAAGAAGAGGAAGATCGATTTTGGATATGTACCTGGGAGCTCCGAGGGTGCGAAGGAGGATTGAGAGACCCTCCTATGTACACTAGACACGATGTGGCATTTTGGGCATGAGTTGCTATATTTTGTATAGGGCACGAGTTACCATATTTTTTATAGGGCACGAGTTTCCATTATATATACGTTGGGAATGATGTTCCATTTTTCCAAAAAGTGTACATGATTGGATCATTTTTGCATATTAATAGATGGATCTGCACTTGTCTATACGACTTTGTCTTTGATTACATTTTTGCATACATGATTTTTCTTCAATAACAATGTTATGGAAAAAATTTCTCACACATATAGATGTTATTTCTAGACACCAAGTGACCTCAATATGAGTCCCTTGTATTTGAATGGGTCTTGCATCTTACACTTTTTCACACATCAAGCACATGGATCAATGTAGTATTGAGTGTAAAATGAAAATGCATTTTTGCATAGTTTGCAGTGTGTATAAATATCATTCTCTCATATACTTATTACATCGCATGAAAGTGTAAAATGAAAACCTATATATCAATAGTTTGCATTGTGCATGTTCTAAGAATAAGAAAGTAAAAAAGGAACACTAAAATCCCCTAAACAATGAGATCAATGTCTCACTCATATCACACTATAATGTATTTTATTAGCATAGAAACGCCACAATGAATTATTATGGTTCTAGGAATGAAGTCAAGAACAAATCATTCATTCATCATTTCAAAAAAGAAGAGTTTTTACAAACACACAAATTATCTCTACACATTTTGAATTTTGTCTTTTCCAAAGAATTAATGAAGATGCCATCCACATTCTCATATGTATTATAGTAGACCGAATACTAGATTTCCTTTCATTATATCTTCACCTTATGAAAATGATGCAGCATTTCAATAATATTGGACCTGGCATGATAAGTTGGATTATTTGTCAATTTGATGGAACTTTGGCTATCTCATTTGATGGTTGTTGGTTATCCTTAGCCATGAACTCACTATCTAGTCTAGTTGATGTAACATAGTTTCTTAGTGTCTTCATCTACATCTTCAACATTTGTGTTCAATCTTTGTCTTGGATCTTCCATACTTAACCTTGTAATGGTTATAATAGTCAATTCTAACAAGCATTGCATCACATATTATATCAAATTAACCTAGATATATGATAAGTTCATATGTGTGCTTGGATGGAATATTTAACCATATCACTTGAATTGGTTCAAACATGAGGGGTGTGCATAGGTGCAATTGGATTGAGAAATAAAAGAGAATTGTTAATGTAGTTACATATGGATCGTTCTTTGTGTGTTAGTATGTGCCTTTAATGAAATCATGGTTAATGTGTTGAACTACTACTTGCACAAGTTGGCATAGACCCTTAGTGTTGATAATGTCTTCAATGTTTTGGTAATATTGATAATCACTCTTTGTAATTTAAGTATCTTGGATTTTTTTTTATGTTAAGACACATATTGAACATAGTCAACTCAATGGTCCTAGACATCATTTTATCCCATGATCCATGGAAGATGCATTGGAGTCATATGAACCTCATTGTCATCACCTCAACCATGGTCAAGACACCAAGATACATCCTTCATAGACAAAACCTCATGTTGGCACCCATATCGCACTGAAAGACAAAAAATTCTTTGAAAGGGCATGTTTGGGGGTTGAGGGAATCTTGATGGATAATATCCTTAAAACATTTATATTCGATTTGAGGCCTCATATGTCCTCACCTTATCATTGTCAATACCTAAAGACCCATACTTAGTGCACAAAACCTCCAAATGGAATACATATCCAAAACAAAGGCCATGTATCCCATCTGGAGAGCTTGTGTAGTGATTCAAGGACTTGTTCATGGCTCATGAGCATGCAAATATTCATTTAGGTCCTAATAAACTTTATATTTTTTAATCACCATGCTCAAGGTAATAAACACAATGCTACCATAAAAGCATAAATATCAACATATAAGTCATATTAGGCCACTCGACCATAGGTTGGAATGAACAACGATGTTAAATTTGTGTAGATAGATAACACAATAAGATATTTTAGGTAGCATCCAAGTGGAGACTAGTAACACCAAGTAATCACAACCTTTACTTCACACTCAATGGAAGGGAACATAATAACCAGTGTCCAAATTAAGATCTCTCAGACCCAAGCTAGACAAGGGGATAATTCCCCATGAAGAAGGGATGATAGATATCTTAGATTCCAAATACCAAAAATTAAATATTTCCTTAAATCCAGGCATGATGGAAAATTTCTATAACCCAAGTTAGAATAATCCAAGATTTCAACGATTTCTAAAAAGAACAAAATTAGTATACGATGACTTAGCATGCTTAGAATATCCACATTTGACAAAAAGATTAGGCAAGTGGTCCAATTTCACACAAGAAAATAAAGTGTCCCTGAATGGCCCCGGGGTTCTTGGTAAAAATGCTCGTGGTGCCCAAACCATGACACTGATAGCAAATCTGTCAATTCCAATGGATCCGGGGCGATGGGTTTCAGCTAATCCCCCCCCCCACTGTGCCTCAAAGACTCGAAAATGGTGCCAATGTGCCATCTCTGAATCTAGGGTTTTGTTTAGTGAGGGCCATTCCAATTTCGCTCAAGGGGGGAATTTCTAATTCGAAGGCCCCTAGGCATGCGTGGACACCGTGGAAAAGTACACAATGGCCATGTGCACCTGTGGGATTTGACGGAATTCAATTTCGCTCGCCGGTTTGGGTTTCGTGGCCTTGAAGCAAATCCTCAAAGTGTCCCTGAATGGCCCCGGGGTGCCCGACAAAAATGCCCATAGCACCCAAACCGTGACTCCGGTAGCGAATCCGTCAATTCCGATGGATCCAGCACACCGGGTTTTAACTAGGCCCCCCCCCCCCCCCCACCGTGCTTGGAAGACTCCGAAACGGTGCCAATGTGCCATCTCTGGAGCTGGGGTTTTGCTTAGTGAGGGCCATTCCAATTTCGCTCAAGGGTATCATTTCTCATCCGAAGGTCCCCAGGCGTGCATGGCCACTGTGGATAGGTCCACAATGGCCACCTACACCTGTGAGAGCTGACTAAATCCAAGTTCGCTCGCCGGTTTGGGGTCCATGGTCCCCGAGCAAATCCTCAAAGTGTCCCTAAATGGCCCTGGGGTGCCCGACGAAAATGCCTGTAGCATCCAAACCATGAATTTGGTAGTGAATCCATCAATTCCGATGGATCTGAGATGTTGGGTTTTAGTTAGGGGACCCCCTCCAGCGTGCCTTGAAGACTCAAAAACATTGCCAATGTGCCATCTCCGTAGCTAGGGTTTTGCTTAGTGAGGGCCATTCCAATTTCGCTCAAGGGGGCCATTTCTCATCCGAAATCCCCTGGGCATGCGTGGACACCGTGGATAGGTCCACAATGTCCAAGGTCACCTTTGGGATCTAACGGAATCCATGTCATCTCGCCGGTTTGGGATTCGTGGTCCAGGAGCAAATCCTCAATATGTCCCTGAATGACCCCGCAGTACTCGACGAAAATGCCCGTAGAACCCAAACCGTGGCTCTGGTCGTGAATCCCTTGATTCCGATGGATCCAAGACACCGGGTTTCAGCTAGGGGACCTCCCACACCATGCCTCGAAGACCCAGAAATAGTGCCAATGTGCTATCTCCAGAGCTAGGGCTTGGCTTAGTGAGGGCCATTCCAATTTCGTTCAAGGGGGATTTTATCATCTGAAGGCTCTCAGGCGTGCATGTCCATTGTGGACGCATCCACAATGGAAATATGCACCTCTAGGAGCTGACGAAATCCAAGTCCACTCGCCGATTTGGGTTCCGTGGCCCTGGAGCAAATCCTCAAAGTGTCCCTCAATGGCCCCGGGGTGCCCGATGAAAATGGTCGTAGCACCCAAACCGTGAATCCGATCGTGAATCTATCGATTCTGATGGATCCGAGACGTCGGGCTTCAGCTAATGGCCCTCCCAAAATGTGCCTCGAAGACTCAGAAACGGCGCCAATGTGCCATCTTCGGAGCTATGGTTTTGCTCAGTGAGGGCCATTCCAATTTCGCTCAAGGGGGGCATTTCTCATCCGAAGGCCCCTGGGCATGCATAGCCACTATGGATAGGTCCAAAATGGCCACTTGCACCTATGGGAGCCAACGAAATCTAAGTCCGCTCGCCAGTTTGGGTTACGTGGCCCCGTAGCAAATCCTCAAAGTGTCACTAAATGGCCCCGGGGCGCCCGACGAAAATGCCCGTGGCACTCAAACCGTGGCTCCCGTCACGAATCTGTTAATTTTGATGGATCCTGGATGTCGGGTTTCAACTAGCGGACCCCCCACACCGTGCCTCGAAGACTCGGAAATGGTGCCAATGTGCCATCTCTGGAGCTAGGGTTTTGCTTAGTGAGGACCATTCCAAATTCGCACAAGGGGGTCATTTCTCATTTGAAGGCCCCCGAGCACAGTGTGGGGGGTCCCCTAGATGAAACCTGATGTATTGGATCCATCAGAATCGAGGGATTCTCTACCAGAGCCACGGTTTGGGTGCAATAGGCATTTTCGTCGGGCACCTTGGGGCCATTCAGGGACACTTTAAGGATTTGCTCTGGGGCCACGGAACCCAAACCAGTGAGCGGACTTGGATTCCATCGGCTCACACAGGTGCGTCTTTCCATTGTGGACGTGTCCATGGTGGACACGCATGCCCGGGAGCCTTCGGATGAGAAATGCCCCCCTTGAGCGAATTTGGAATGGCCCTCACTAAGCAAAACCCTAGCTCCAGAGATGGCACAATGGCACCGTTTCTGGGACTTCGAGGCATGGTGTGGGGGGGGGCACTAGATAAAACCCAACGTCCCGAATACATTGGAATTGACAGATTTGGGATCGGAGTCACGGTTTGGGTGCTAAGGGGTATTTTCATCGGGCACCCCCGGGGCCGTTCAGGGACACTTTAAGGATTTGCTCCGGGGCCATGAAACCCAAATCGGCGAGCGGACTTGGATTTCATATGATCCCACGGGTGTGTATTGCCATTGTGGATGCGTCTGTGGTAGACACGCAGGCCCGGGAGCCTTCAGATGAGAAATGGCCCCCTTAAGCGAATTTGAAATGGCCCTCACTGAGCAAAACCCTAGCTCCGGAGATGGCACATTGGCACCGTTTCTGGGAATTTGAAGCATGGTGTGGCAAGGCCGCTAGCTGAAATCCGGCATCCTGAATCCATTGGACTCGACGTATTCACAATTGGAGTCATGGTTTGGGTGCTACGGGAATTTTGATCGGGCACCCCGGGGCCATTCAGGGACACTTTGAGGATTTGCTCTTGGGCCACGGAACCCATACCAGCGAGCAGACTTGGGTTCTATCTGCTCCCACAGGTGTGTATTTCAATTTTGGACGTGTCCACGATGGACATGCATGCCCGGGAGCTTCGGATGATAAATGGCCCCCTTGAGCGAATTTGGAATGGCCCTCACTGAGCAAAACCCTAGCTCCGGAGATGGCACATTGGCACTATTTACCGGACTTCGAGGCACGGTGTGGGGAGGGCCTAGCTGAAACCCAATGCCCCAGATCCATCGGAATCGAAGGATTCACGACCGGAGCCATGGTTTGGGTGATATGGGAATTTTTGTCGGGCACCTCGAGGCCATTCAAGGACACATTGAGGATTTGCTCTGGGGCCATGGAACCCAAACCGACGAGCCGACATGGATTCCTCCAGCTCCCACAGGTGCATGTGGCCATTGTGGACCTATCCACAGTGGCCATGCACACCCGGGGGCCTTTGGATGAGAAATGGTCCCCTTGAGCGAAATTGGAATGACCCCCACTAAACAAGGGTCCCAAACCATAGCTCCGGAGATGGCACATTGACACCGTTTCCAAGTCTTCAAGGCAAGATGGGAAGGGTCCCCTAGCTGAAACCCGACATCTCGGATCCATCAGAATCGATGGATTCGTGACCGGATCCATAGTTTGGGTGCTATGGGAATTTTCGTTGAGCACCCCGGGGCCATTTAGGGACACATGAGGATTTGCTCTGGGGCCATGAAACCCAGACTGGCGAGCCGATATGGAATTCATCATCTCCCATAGGTGCATGTGGCCATTGTGGACCTATCCACGGTGGCCACGCACGCCCGAGGGCCTTCAGATGAGAAATGCCCCCCTTGAGCGAAATTGGAATGGCCCTCACTGAGCAAAACCCTAGCTCCAAAGATGGCACATTGGCACCATTTCCGAGTCTTCGAGGCACGGTGTGGGGGGTCCCCTAGCGGAAACCCAGCGTCCCAGATCCATCAAAATAGACAGATTCCTGACTTGAGCCACGGTTTGGGTGCTACCGTTGGCTCCCACAGGTGCACGTGGCCATGGAGGATATATGAAGTCTAGGGAGGACAACTTGGGTTGATCTTAATCCTTCTGAGATTATAGGGTTACATCCCTTGGAGGTTTATGATTAGGGTTTTGTGATGAAAAACTAGGTGCATTTTATAAATAAGAAGAAGAGAAGTAGATGTATTGCATTGGACGACTTGTTTTAGAGATTCATGCATGTTATATCTCCTTGGTTCAGCTAGGCCTTTCACTATTTTCCCTAGCTAGTGTTTTGGGGAGTTAGTGAATTGTACTAGCCTTGTGATAAGCCTCTCATGCATGTTCTTGAATTGTAATTTAGAGTTATATATGTATTGCTAATTTATCATAAGCAACTAATTTCAGAGGCTAATTTATCATAAACAACTAATTGCTATATGTATTGCTAATTTTACTATTGCTATAATTGTTGTAAAAGTGAGTTTTCAGATTTGGTTTATGCATGATACGTTTTCAATGCAACTAAATATAATATAAGAACTAAATGTGTAATTCTCATCATAAATGTGTCACAATGTCTAAGAGTAATATGCCATAACTGTGAAAAAATATAGCATAACCTTACACAGAAAAAGAGAAGCGATTATTTGTCATAATTGTAAGGAATCTATTATACCAGTATAAGGTAATCTATTCCACGTGGCTTTCCCAATCTAAAAGGAATCTCCTTCAACACTCATCCTCACTTGTCCCAGGAGAACGTCTCAAAGCAACAAAAAATTAACACCATAGCCATGGCCAAGGATTTGAGACCTACCCCTCATATACAAACCCTTCTAATAGTGATCCTATCCCACTTGGAGTCCAAATACCCCCTATTGAGGGTACGTGTGGTGGTTCATGGATTCTAGGGCTAGTTTAGGTTAATAGGGCTAGATTAGGTTTCTAGGATTCTAGATCAATTTCCTAGGGTTAGATTAGTGCTTTTAGGGCTAGTTTAGGTTTCTAGAAATAGATTAGGTTTATAGTATTCTAGCTTAGTTTTCTAGTGTTAAATTAGTGTTTCTAGGGCTAGTTTAGCTTTCTAGGATTTCTAGGGCTAGATTAGGTTTGTAGGGTTATATTAGTGCTTCTAGGGCTAGACTAAGTTTCTAGGGATAGATTATGTTTCTAAACATTAATGACAAAGGGTGAAATGATGACATGGCAGAAGAACAAGATGACATGAAGGACAAGCAATGGACAACACATTAATGACAAAGTGTTGATGACTCGACAAAGGAGCATGCCAAGGTAAGCAAGATTGATAGGATGACAAAGGAGTATGACAAGTGGCCAAGTATGACAAGGACAACAATATGATGATGCAAAGATCGCCAAGTATGACAAGGACAACAATATGATGATGCGAAGGTCAAGAAAGCATGAGATCATGTCAAACAAGCATGACATATGTTGTTGACATGCATGATGAGGATGACTTGTTGACATGGAGGAAGCATGACAAATGTTGTTGACTAGGAAAACAAGCAAAGTGAATTTGGAAAGCATGCCAAGTGTTAGTGACATGTATGTAAGTATGTATGTATGCATGTATGTATCAACAAAAAATGTATCTCTATGTATCTCTATGTATGTATGTATGTATGTATGTTTGTATCTCTATGTATGCATGTATCAACAAAAAATGTATGTACCAACAAAATAACATAAAACTACACATACCTCAATGTAGAACATAACATTCTTTGATGCAATTCTTTCTCTTATGTAAAGTTGACTAACCTCATTCAATAAATCCACCTGGATCCTCTTTGTTGCTAATTGTCTCCATCAATCTCTCGTGCTATGAATGAAGTAGGTAGTAGCGTACCTTGGTTGAGCTCTTGCTTGACATTGTCTATAAATGGATGTTTGTGCCAACGATCAAGTTTGTGAAGTGATACACCACTGAACCTGGTTTGTAATCCATGAATACATGCCCACTAGTCTTTCTTGACTTCCCATCTAGTGTAAGATATTCCCCCTTAACCACCATCAAGCCAATAGGAAATTTAATGCCTTCATCGTCGATTAATGATCTGTAGAGGGTTTTCTTACCTTGGATGCACCGTGCCAACCAATAATCCATGCCCCATTCATTGTCTTTCATGGCAACAACTGCGTATATGTGTCATGGTTGTATAAGATCCGAGATATGGTTGTAGTATGTCGAAATCACTAACTGACCCTCCTCTAACTGGGTTGTTTCAACAACTGCACATTGGTCTACTGCAAATGACACATGATCCCATTCATCAAACTAGTCCATGCATTCGCATTCATCCCATTCGCCACTACTGCAAGGGCTGCAAAAGAAAGCAATATTTCGCGTCCATATTTCAAATAAGGGATTGTTTGAGTTTCGAATTGAATGAAATCCACGTGTTCCTTATACTGTTCCGTAACTATAGGAATGCGTTCGATCTATGTCAACCACTTGCCAAAAATTTCTTACCACACATCCTGCCATTGATTATGTTTGTTGATCTCTTGCTTGGTCTAACATTGTTGCAGAGCACCATTGAACTATGGATTCTGCATCTCGAATATGAGGTTCCGTGTTAAACCTCATCTCTTCCCTTCGTAGTGCGGTCTTGATGCATGCACCGGCCCCATCATGCTCTCCTTTGCTGTGCTCGGTCTCAAAATAGTTCCAGATATGAGGCACATTATAAGTCTTATGCAAAATACTCATCCATTGGAATACTCGGGCATTTTTGAATTGGCCCGCACAACCATCCGACCATATCCAATGTTGATCCATCTGTATATCTCTCTCCTTCAATTGATCATAGAAAATTCGAAAACAATGTTGCACATAATGCAGATCATGGGTTCGATAAACACTTATGTAAAAGTTTGTCTCTTTCAGTATTATCCTCTTGTCATTGCTGCTCTCTGGCCCATGTCTATACATAATTTGTACCATGTGCTGACTTGGTCTGAATGGTATTATTGACTCTGGATTTCATTTTGTGGCTGAAGGGTGTAATTTTCTGCAAAATCCACAATTGACACTATGGTTTCAACAGGAAATGTGTCCCTGCATTTTCTATACTGCTCATCTTGCCATCATGCTACATGCACATGTTGAACATACTGCTTTGTTTTCTTGTAGAACTCCATCAAGAAGTCACATACCCATACCTGTTACCATGAAAACAAGGGAAATATTACAATGTGGCCTTTGGAAAAATGTATATGTCATAAATTGAATGTGTAATATGAAAAATATGCAATATTCATTTGTACCTATGACTTCACTAATGCAATCCTTTTACTTTCCCTGGCACTATCTAATTGATAGGGTTTATGTACTTGAAGCTCTGCATCTCCACACCCATCCTGCCAAATTCGTGCTCCTCGCTTTCATGAATGCAATGGTTCAAAAGAGAAAACCCACTGCACCTAGTAGATGTTCCATATAGACACGATTTTTCATAATATTTTTGTCCTTTGGGCCTTGGACACATGATGTTGTGGCTAAAGTCTCTTGATGCATTCGGTGGTAGTATGGATTCATTGTAGCCTTGCACAATGTTAGTATGCAAATCACAAAATATATGTTTATATGTGTCATAATAATATTCATATTCTATGTGGTATCTACAACAACAGGTGTTCCGATCAATGCATATATGAACGTACCATGGTTTGCATTTCTCAAAGGACCTTTGTCCCAGGTTCAATTGTGTGTGCTCGTTCCTGAATCTCTCATAGAGTTCAGTCTGTGTGGTGTCAAGGAAGTGTTTAACATGGGGTTCACTTTCAGTAGAACCTTTTCTCAGCTTTATCACGTCTCTTTGGTTTGATGAAGGTCTGGTATGATCATGCCAAAAATTTTGTACTAACTCCTTAACAACATCAATTAGCTTCCTATCTCCACGAGGAAACCTACCAACAAAATCCCAACAATCGTTTCCACCTAGAGTGTCAACATTTTCTCTTATAACAAAGTACTTTTTAATAGTTTTTGTATTTAATTTAAGTATGTGAGAAGTGTGTGATAGCAGGCGACGTTGCCTTGTGGACTTGCTTACAAATGATTCCGCTAACACACAATGATCCGCAGAGAGATATTTTGTATGAGACGTCTTCCCAATCGCATTAAATGCAGATTGGAGATTTCTTACAAGATGATTGCTATCCTCTAAACTTTTAACCATCTTTATGCCTAAAATTCTCCTAACAACAACTAAAAAATGTGACTTTAACAAACACAACAATAATTGACATTTACCTGCATCACCTTTGGATTCAAAATATTCTTTGACAATTTTGTTGCATTGCCATTCGATAGTGCGTTTTGGCAACTTACCTTCAAGGCCCGATAGAGCACTTTCATCTACATGAATACGTCTAGGAGTTTTTCTTCTTGCACTGGACAGTCGAGGTAGGGAAGGTAGACATGAGACATGAATACTGAAGCTTGTTTTTTGTGGTGATTCGTTCACACATTGGGCCATAATGGGAGTGTTCTTGACATGGTTGTGGTATTCTTGGGGAGATTGCAAATTAAGCACTTCTTGTATGTCCATCTCTACACATGCAACATCTCCCAATGTTCCTGTGTGAATAAATTCGGCATGACTCATTGATGGATTGTTGGTTGGAGATTGTGTTGATGTTGGAATTTGATTTGGGTCCGTTGGACACGACCGCTTTACCTGTGGTTCAGAACAAGAGGTTGTCATGTCAACAACAGTGTTAGGATCAATGGCAGGATCTGGGGCAATGACAGGAACATGTCTCACTCTTTCCATTTCCAATCTGGCCTTTTCTCTTAATTCATTGACCTTTTCAATGGGAAGATTCCTTCTATATGTTTTTGTTATGTTATGTGAGTTTCCCATCTCAAAAAGTCTCTTTAACAAAACTATGAGGCCTACGGTCCCCTGCAAAAGAAACAAAAAATAAGATATCTGTTCCATTATACAATGAACTTGACACATTCCAACATAACTTACTACTTTACAAATTAACACATACAACTACAGACAATGTTGGTTTATTTGTGTCCGAATAAACGTCATTATCCCTTACAATTCCAATCAATTTAGATGATTGTTGGTCAAGTGTAGAATGGAGAAACTAGTGTCTTGCCTAGCTAGAGATGCTAGAGATGCCTTGGGAATAGTTTGATAGTTTTTCTACATCAAATAAGGTAAAGAGAATAAGTTTGCTAATTACACAATGAGGAGGTTGCAAATTTCCCCAAGGAAGGAGAATTCAATGAGGTAGAGGCAAGTAGTCAAGCTCAAAGGCACAATATTAAAGAAACATTATGATAAACATAGCATGAAGATGAGAGCATGGACAAAATTTTATAAACAAATCAATAGAGACCCTCTCCCATGATTGCTTCTTAGGATTTTATTCAAATTGAAAAGGTTCAAGAGAGAACCTCATCATAGATGGGAATGTGTGGGGGAGGAATAGTTTGATAGTTTATGCTATAGGTTTTTCTATTGTGTACAATGTGTAAAAGATGGAGGTTTATTAAACCATTTACTTGTATTTTTTTCAAATGAAAAAGAGTTTATGCTTGAGATGCCTTGGGAACAGTTTGATAGTTTTTCTACATCAGATAAACATAGCATGAAGATGAGAGCGTGGACTCAATTTCATGAACTAATCAATATGGAACCTCTCCCATGATTGCTTCTTAGGATTTTATTCAAATTGAAGAGGCTCAAGAGAGAACCTCATCCATACCATCCTTGTGTGAAATCAAAATATATTCATGGTAATAATTATTGGTTTACATTGCATACTTCATCTTGTCTAGTGAATATGATTTTTTTTAGATGTGAACTTGGGAATTCTTCTTGTCAAATTCATTGTTGTCTATGCACGGATATTGTTGTAGGCATATGATAAAAAAAAAAGGCATGGGATAATCTCAAATCTTGTGAATGAAAATAATTATTTACAATTCACCATACCTATAGAAATGATCTCCACTTGCAATGGAAACTGGTAGCTTGAATGTATCCCCTAGATTCCAGGACCACTGAAGATGTTTGTTAGATTCCAAGAGTGATTTTGTGTCCAATAGATCAATGAATGTCCAAAATATGAATGAATGTGAGCCAATAAGCAACCTGGAAGAGCTTAAAACCCGCGAAAGATAGAAAACCCGTGTTTTTTGGTAGCATTCCCGGGAACAGAAAGCTCTATTTTTTTAAACTAGCAGCAGACACACGCACACATGTTTAAATGCATGCACATGTGTTTGTAGTGCGTACGTGTCATTAGGGCGTATGCGCTAAAACACGTGCACGCGCCCCTGCATAACGTTTACACCATTTAATGCAACCAACATTTACACCATTTAATGCCAAACCTTCCCCCACTTCAAAAATATTTGCATACATTGGAATATACTTCAAAAGTGGATAAATGAATGGCTAAAGAGAGGGGGGTTAAGGATTCTATGGATTTAAGGGTTTAGGACTTAAGGCGTAAGGTCTTAGGTATTTGGAATTTAAGGATTATAGGTTAGGTTGTTTAGGAGTTAGGGTTGTGGCATTACAGGTTGAATGGTTCAATGGTTTAGGGGTTAAGGGATGTAGTTCTTTAGGGAGAGTGAGAGATAGAGAGATATGGAGAGATGGAATATGAGAGAGATAGAGAAAAAGAGATCATGGGGTTAGCGAGGGAGCCATAGCATCCCACGTCATACTTGCAAGGGTCGCTCTCGGTGCAACGCCACATGAGATTTGAAATGTAAACATGCTTAGAGGGTGAAAAAAGAGGATTGAGACCTAAATGAACGTTTCATAAGTCAGGAGCTATGATATGGGGATGAAATGATTTGGGCCCTGAGCCCTAAATCATTTCTTGACCTCAAGCATTTTCAATAACACATAGAATCCATGGCACTATCCCTCTACAAGGTTTCTTTTGCATATGAATCGAATATGGCCACCATTATGATGTCTTGGACATAAAGGATTTATCTTGGCTCCTTAACCATGGCTAGTGGAGGGAAACACGAGCCTCCAACACTAACTCTTGCTTCTAGGGCACAAACACCATGAATGAGTCCATGAACCACCACATATGAAATATATAGGGTATTAGTCAACTTCAAGTGTGTTATGTGTGCCATGACTAGGTTAGTTGTGAATCAAAAATGGGTGTCAATGTCTGACCAAGGTATAGGGACAACAAGAATCTCCTCATGCCTTAAGTGAAGCTTCTCATGCTCAAGCACCATGAACAACACCTACAACTCAAGAACCTTCTTATGATATGATGTTGAATGAATCTTCAAACCACCACACATAACCCTTGTGGGATATCTGTAGCAAATGAAGAGGGATACATATACCATGATTAGGCTACATCGCATGCCTTATAAAATATTATGTCTTCGAACCATGCCAGGAATGTTTGTCGAGGCCATGGATAGTGTTGCTAAGTATGTTAGTGGGATACATTCAACATGAGTAGGTTTCATGAATTGGGAATGGGTCTATAGTCCTAAACATGCCTAGGTGGAACAAATAGCTTCAACCATAAAGTAACCTTTCCAAGCTCAAGTGCCATGGTTTAGGGAGGAAAACACTTCATCCTCTGGGCTTAAACATAGTCTCTTAGGTTCAATAGCCATCAACAACACGTGCAAATAATGGCATGGACCCTCTCTAAGGGGTCTTTAAAATCAAAGTTTGATATGGATTCCATCTTCATCATCATCATCATCATCGTCATCGTCGTTGTCGTCGTCATCATCATCATCATCATCATCATCTTCCTCATCATCATCATCATCACCATTATCATCATCATCGTTGTCGTCATCATCATCGTCATCGTCATCGTCATCATCATCATCATCATCATCATCGTCATTGTCATCGTCATCGTCATCATCATCATCATCATCATCATCATCAGCATCCTCATCATCATCATCATCAACAACATCTTCGTCGTCATCATCATCATCAACATCATCATCATCATCATCATCATCATCGTCGCCGTCGTCATCGTCATTCGTCATCATCAACATCATCATCATCATCCTTATCTTCATCATCATCATCCTCGTCATCATCATCATTGTCATCATCATCATCATCGTCGTCGTCGTCTTCATCATCATCATCATCATCATCATCATCATGATCCTCCTCCTCATCATCATCAACAACATCTTCGTCGTCATCTTCATCATCATCATCATCATCATCATCATCATCATCATCATCATCATCATCATCATACTCATCTTCATCATCATCCATCATCATCATCATCATCATGAAGATGATGATGACTCATCTTCATCATCATCCATCATCGTCATCATCATCATCATCATGAAGATGATGATGAATATGATGATTATGATCATCATCATCATTATCATGATCATTATCATCATCATCATATTCTTCATCATCAACATGATTCATCATCATCATCATCATCATTCTCATCATCCTCATCATCATCCTCATCATCCTCGTCACCCTCTTCCTCCTCCTCCTCCTCCTCCTCCTCCTCATCATCATCGTCATCATCATCATCCTCATCATCGTCATCATCATCATCCTCATCATCATCTTCATCCTCGTCGTCGTCATCATCATCATCATCATCATCATCCTCATCATCATGATTGAATGGATGATGTTGATGATGATGATGATGATGATGATGATGATGATGATGACGAGGATGATGTTGATGATGAGGATGATGAAGACCATGATCATCGTGACCATGATCATATGATGATGATGATGATGATGATGATGATGATGATGATGCTTATGATGATCATGAAAAATATTGTCATCATCATCATCATCATCATCGTCGTCGTCGTCATCGTCATCACCCTCTTCCTCATCATCATCGTCATCGCCACCATCATCATCATCTTCATCATCTTCATCATATTCATTGTCATCATCATCATCATCATCATCATCATCCTCATCATCATCCTCATCATCAACATCTTCGTCATCATCTTCATCATCAACATCATCATAATCATCATTATCATCTTCATCATCATCATTGATGGTGATGATGATGACGAAGATGATGGTGATGATGATGATGATGACGAAGATGATGGTGATGATGATGATGATGAAGATGAGTACAAAGATGAAGCTGATGATGACGAATATGATCATCATCATCATCCTCATCATCCTCATCCTCATCATCATCCTCATCATCATCATCCTCATCATCCTCATCCTCGTCATCATCATCATCATCATCCTCATCATCATCATCCTCATCATCCTCATCATCATCATCATCTTCATCATCATCATCATCGGCATCACCCTCTTCCTCATCATCATCCTCATCATCATCATCATCATCTTCATCATCATCATCTTCGTCATCATCTTCATCATCAACATCATCATCATCATCATCATTATCAAGAAGGGGGAATCAAGGTTTGACCTAGAGTGACCCCTTTTAATCATTCCTATAGTTATGTTGTTGATGAACCAAAATTAAGCACTCCAACTAACTATGGGCCAAATTACAAGGTTGGATGCCAATACAAAACCTAGTAAGTAGGAGGGTTCCCCAAAGGGTCTAGTAGAGTCAAACTAATGATTAAAGTTATAATATTGAAGAGGAGGCAATATCAAGCCATACTTAAGCACTAGACATCACAAGGAGTTCATGCATATAGGGTAAGGTAAAGTGACTCAATAGATATTTACCTAGCACATAACAATCTTTGTATGAAGAGAGAAAAATATCAAAGTTAATAATGGGTAGGTCATGTATATCAAGGAAATGGAAGTAGGAAACACCCTAGTACCACTAAGCAGGTAGGTGTATGTGGATACTAATAAATGCATACACTACAATCACTCTTATGCCTATGTTTTGATTCATTCAATAGGATTTTTGTATGGATGCATATGTGCAATTGAGTTAGGGTTTGGTCAATACAATGTATTCATATTGGTGTGTTGTTTGATTTTTGTTGTAGATTAGTGTTAGCACTAGCTTTGTCCTGGATGAAGGGGAGGGTTAAACCCATAAGAGTGGAGAAAACCTCGGAGGTTGGAGCAAAGTAGCCCTAAGAAATGCTAGGTGGGGGAAGCTTGATCAATATTTGTGGCTCAAACAATGAAGATGACCAAACATAGATCTAAACATGGCATAGAGGGTTAAAAAGGAAAAAGCCTGCCTCACTTAAACAGTGGCTCACATGGAAGGCAGGGATCCACGTCAATGAAGATCCACGGCTGAGAAGTAATCTCGTGGAGAAAGTGGCAGTGGTTTAAGCGGAGGTGGCATGCGTAGACCGCGAGCAGGTTGGGGGTTAAATCAACGGTCGATGAAGTAAATCAACGGCCGAGAAATACTTCATGGATATGAATTGTGCGATGAAAGGGCATTTTCATATTTGTGAACTTTTGGTAGAGGGGCACAGGTTTCAACGGCCCATATCCGACGAAGATCGGATCTACAACGGAGAGTAAGTTTGCGAATCGAACTACCGCGGATGGGGGGCTACCCCAGAGTTTGCGAAGTGCGGTAGAGGCTACGCCATTCGACGATTTGGATGCATGGGAGACTAGAATTGACGGTGATGAGTCGATCACAGGAATGAAGAGTTAAAGGACATCTCTACTGCATACGAATCATTGCCCAAAGAAAGGGGGCCACATCAAAGCCGCCAGTTGCCATTTCACGAAAGTCTAATCTACCTTGCTAAAAGACATACCGGAGTGCAGTCATCATCCTACTGCATGTGAAGAGTCCTGCCAAGCAATCATGCCGAATAATTATCTTAGCCATCATCTTATTACATCAGATTCCCCAGCATTTTCTATCTGCATCCATGATCGAAAGGGTGGCAAACTCATCAGCCCCGATATTTTCAGGTAGGATCCGGTTATGGCAGAAGATCCAGTGACCAAGGTGGTTTTCATGCCAGAGCAGGCATGGTACGAAGTGGAGGACGATCCCATTCCCTCGTCTCCTGTAAAATTTGATTACGTAGATGAAAGTTCCTCAAACGAGCCCGAAGATCCCAAAGAGAGACAGGTTCCCATGAATGTTCAGCGAAAGAAGAAGAAAGGAATCCAGGAAGTTGAGCAGCCTACTCGCCAAACTGCAGAGATTCTCAAATATTTCATAATCCCCACTGAGGAAGCGACACCTACTCCTTCAACAAAAGAGGAACCAGAAGTTGATTCCCTCAAAGTGGAGAATTTATTCCACTAGCAAGTCCATGTAATAGCCTCGACGTAGGGTGGCAACCTATTCACGATGTTTTTTTGTTTTCCTTCGCGTCAGTATGTTTTAGACTTTTTCAATTTTATATGTAATATTCCTATATTTTTTAGGCCTCTTAAGGCCTGCCAGCTGTTTAGGGGCCTTTGTAGTCCACAATCACGTAGTGACACCTGCGAAGTCGGTCGTTTTTGTCTATCAGCTATTGTAATTAGCTTTCGAAGGTGGTGGATTGGGCCATTTAGGTGTTGGCTTAGCCATAGCTGTTTTCTATTAGAAATTTTGAGCCTAAGGGCCTATAAATTCTCAGGTAGTAGAGATAGCAAGGGGTTGGAAAATCAGTGGTCCGAGACCTTAGGAGGATGAGTTTTGTTTTGAGACATAACCCTTAATAGAATTACAATGTTGTAGCTGGTGTTTGACAGAGATTCATGTGTCGTTTGTCTTGCAGTCTGTATCTTCTTCTTCCCATGTGAATGTATTCCTTCTTTCTCTTTTCCATATTGTATTCCTTTTCATGCTTGGATAAGTATAGATTAAAACATAATTCATGCACTCATACTTTATCTTTTTAATTTCAAGTGTTCACGAAACTCTTGCACTAAATTTGGCATCGGATTTTCCCTTGTGAGATGCCCATGCTAATGGACTGTTCATTTCTTCTTCCCTTACCACCAGACAACAACCTTTTGACTATAAATGTATGGCTATCTTGCCTCTGTTTTGATATTCTATGCAGCAACACTGTTATTGATATATGTGTTATGTTTTGACTCCACTACCCAATGGTCCCTCTCATGATTATCTTACCATAACCTTAAAAACAAATTGCCCTGCCAGAAATCTGACCTTATGAATGTGCTTCATTGAACCTCCTGAGATAGAAGGATTTTGTAAATAGTAAGAGATCCCTCTATGATTGTATTGGGTCAGAAGTATAATCTCAAGTGGGTTTGTGGTTACCCTGAAGTGTCCTTCTCCCACAACCTCTAGGTACATTTTGGGTGTTAACAAATTGGCATCGTTTCCAGGGAACGAGAGTTGCATTGTCCCTAGGCAGAACGAAAAGGAATTTCAGATTTGATTGTTGATGGTGAACAACGACCAAACATCAAAGAGGGTTGTGAATCTTTCACCTGGCGACTCCACTCATCAAGATTTCAGTACGAGGGTGACTCCACTGGGAAGATCGATGGCTACATCTCAAAGTTGAGATGCTGGAGGTCTCATGGCAAATCCACTCATGATGCAATCAAATTTGCAGGCTCCACTGAAGAACAAGCCCAACTTACAGAGGCATGGGAAGATTAAGATTCAGGTATCAAAGTATTAATTTCTGCAAAGAGATCTTGTTCTTCTGCATGGATTTCCTCTTATCCCTATGCATATGCATCAAGGAATTTTGGTTTCACCAAAGATCCCTAAGTCATGAGAGAGTTTCCTTTGTATACCCTTCATTAGATATTGCAGATGTACATTCTTCTTCCATTCTTAGAGATGATCCTATTCCTTCTTTTTAACCATGTGAGATCCATAATCATCCTTGCAAACCCCATGGGATTGGGGATGATAGAATTCTTCCTGTACTTACTCCTTTACCCTCTATACCTCAATAGAGATATAGTCCTTTAAATCTACCCCTTCATGAATACCCTCCCAAATACCATAAAGACCTCCCTATTTTTGATGGAGAAGATGGAAGCCTTATAGCTGAGAAACATGTCCCAAGGCTTTGAGCATTTTTTGGACCTTTTTGAAATAGAGCATGATGATGTTTGTATGAGGGATTTTTCCCAATCCCTTCAAGGAGATGTGAAGAGATGGTTTAAGCACTTGCAGCCTGATTCCATTCACACATGGGAATAGTTTTGTAATTCCTTTTTGTAGTTTTGGGGTAAGAGAAGGTCATTGGACCAAGTTCTTTCAGAGGTTTATTCCCTGAAAAGGAAAGAAGGAGAAGCCATGTCTAGTTTTAATAGGAGGTTTGCAAGCTTTTATTATAACATGCCAAAGTAAATTCAGCCTCTAGAAAACGCTGCTAAGTTGCATTTTGCATCTGTCCTTCCCTATGAATTGTCTTTTCTTCTGTTGGAGAGGAAGTCTTCCACATTGCAACAAATGTTCATGGATGCATTGGAGGTTGAAGACAATCTCAGGATGTTTGGAAAAATTTCAGAGCAAGACATTGAGGGTGGAGGGGAAAGGAAATTAGAGATCGAAGAAAGATATGGACATGAAGGTTTTTTTTGTTGTTTCCCCATCCTTTTCATGGTGAACAGAAAAATGGTCAGCCCATAGATATGCAGGGGGGGAATAGCACTAACTTGTTTTATATAGATTGCAATCAGCAGGTTGAAGGTTCTACTGTGGAAGGTTTTGAAGAATATCTCAGTCCTCCTGTATATGATAAATATGAATATGAATACAAGGAGGAGGTACATAAACAACCAACAGAAAATTTTGAAAATTATAGGGCAGTTGCTGATCAAGAAAACCCAACTGAAACTTATGGTCTAAGGTCTGAAAATAGTATGGGTAGTAAGTGGGTTGGAAGTCACTGTTTGCCTTTATGTTATCCTTCATTTAGATTGATGAAGCCGAGGAATTAGATCCCTAACCAAAATCAGAAAGTCGAAGTGATAGAGGGTGTCATAAAACTCTTAGAAGTGGAAGAAGGGGATAACTAGGCATACAATCAGTCCTGCCATTTAGAGAAACTAGTCATAGAAGGAAATCAGATAGTAGCCCTGGATTTCATCATTGCAGACCATAGATATTGTAAGCCCAATGAAGGTGATACCCTGCCTCTCTGCTCTAAGCTATGTGACACAGTGAAAGGAGGTTTTGAATTCATGGATGAAGAAAGCTCAAAGGCCTTGCATGTGGAACCCTGCCTTCATCAGAAAAAGGGAGAGGAGACTGATTATCAATGTATTCATGAAGGGTTTCAGCAAACCAGGTTTTTTCCATTAGCAGAAGATGGGGAAGATGGTGGTAGCAATAAAGGGTTTCTTGCTATTTCTCCTGAGTTTAATGAAGACATTCAACATGCTGATCAGATAATGAGCATTCTGGAAGAGAATGAGGATAGCCAGTCTACATTTTCTCCATATCATTTGGGTCCAGAGTCTTCATATCAAGAAGAATTCTTTCTCCTTGATCCATTTGAAAGGAGGAATGGAGTGTATTTCGATGCTTCAGAGCAGAATCAGGTTCTTAACCAAGGAATTCTAAATAGCCAAGGAGGTGAGGTTATTAGTGTCCCTTATGTTGAAACAACACCTCATGTTATAGAGTTGCAGTCTCAACAGAAGGATGCATATGAATTTGAAGGTCTTGGTCCTATTGGGTTGCGTGAGGGGTCGAGCATGCATGATTTCCAGGTCCCATTTGAAACCTGTCATAAACGTCCAATCCCTATACCTGGTGTGAATGGCGAAAGGGATGAACATGCTTCTTATAGTTCTTTTGAAGAAAAATTTACCAGGAAACAAGCAAAATCACAATTAAATAGGGTGCCATGTAAGTTACAGCTAAAGAAGCCCTGTCATGATAGAAGAATGACAGAAAGTTTAGAAAGGTATCATGCCTTTTATGACCCAATAGCTGATTACATGGAAAAATTCTTTAGTTGGGGTGATTGGCTATATTTATGCCAAATTGATGACTCCTATCATCATTACTTTGTGCCCTTGTGTCATGATTTTCTGATTATAGTTGAGCATGATGGGAAAGCTTTCCTGTTGGATCGGTTGCTGGATTGGTTGCATTGGAATTTTCATATCACTTGATGTTGCAACCATTTAAGTAGCATAGGGTAGGTTAGTTTGTGCATAAATAATCTCGATATGGCGAGCACCTTTTCTGCATTTCCAGTCACAGTGGTATGTTACAATTTTCAGTTTGGTTTCAGTTTTCAATAAGGAGTTACAGGTTGCAAAATTAGTGATGACAAAGGCCCAATAGATTAGACACTGGTCTGCGGGGGTTCTTTTCTATGTAACGTCCCCTTCTCCATAGAACAACAGGGAAGGAAACATTAACAACATACCGGGCTTATGGCATATTTAGCCCCAATAATTTTTGCACATAAATAACTAACATTTAAAACTTCTATATGCAGATTCGATTCAATATAAACACAGCGGAATTAAACAATACATCTGCACACAGTTTCATCATGCATTCAACATATAAATAACAGTCATTAATTAAAATGCTTGCAGGGCATAGAATTAACATCAAGAATACTTATCTCGAATTATAATGGCCCAAACGACTGGCTACGTGAGAGCAACGTTCCACCCAACCATAGATCTCTGTCCAGCCTGTATTCTTTCAGCTGAGAGATCACCCCCGAGCTGGGCTGTGTATCCACTAAGGAGGAACTAGATGGCTCCCTCACAGTCAGGATTTCACTCAGACAACCATGCTAAGCCAACACACAGTTGGGTTTTTCAAGCATGCAATGGGAAATGGAGAGGGATGCTAGTCCACTAAGCTCAATCCCAGAGCTAGTACACATCAAGCTAAACTCCAACGATCCCAGCCTCCATTCGAACATCCACACTTGGATTTCTCACCGCTCTGTTCAGCAAATAACCCAAATCCGTCACTGATTTTCTGGGCCGTTGAAACTGGGTTTTCCCATAGCTTTTGGGGTAGCTATTGCTCCCAAATTCGCCCCAAGGTTCCTACCAATGGATCCCCCATTGGATTTCTCTGTCCAATACCAAATCGGGACGTTTTTGGCTTCCCAAAACGTGGGTTTCCTTCAAGTCGCGATTTCTGGTTTTCTCATTGCTGGGAGCTCGTTTTTGGTTGGGCAAAGATGTCCCATACTTCCACAATGGAATGGGGATAAGGATGGAGCAACCCCCAAGATGTAGAGTGACTTGTGGGACAAGTCAAAAGAGCCCATACCTTCCCATACGAATTTCAGGGCTGCCCATACTCCATCAAAGTCATTGACTTAATTCTTCAACCATTCTCTTACAACAGGAATAAATGTCATCTAGAAAGGTCAAATGGGTTCTCATAAAGACATATGCCAACCTATGGTTTACTCCCATAGCCCCCTCACCACTCCCTAGTGGATACACGTGGCCCCTTCTCATTCGTTGCCTCCATAGCCAGTCTTGGATTTTTATATTGCCTGATGTTTATTTACATCCTATTACAATTTCCATGGCTTAAGAGCACATGGTATCAAATATCAAATACTTGCCCTTTAAATAAAATTCGGCTTTCACTAGCGGGGCCTTGGCCTTGAGCTCCACGCTAGGAAAACATACATCACATGTACACTGATTTACATTAAAGGCTCATATATCCTAAGGGTCGAATTGGGGGTATTACATTCCCCTCCCCCTTAGAACAACACCGTCCTCGGTGTTCCAAGACTTAGGCATACATATACAATTTACATATATCCAAAACTTCAAAATTTTGCATATCTGCCTTGCATTCTATTCTTTACTTTGAACTTTCAGGACCAAGTCCTTTGACCTTCACGAGATGCTCCCGCTGATTCGGATCTTCCAGCTCATCCATAAGTCTGAAAGCTTTATGGCTGCTACCTTCTTGGGGTTCTCTTATTGGGCAATTGCGGAGGCAATGATCCCCTCCACATTTCCAACACTTCACTGGTTGCTTCATCTTTACCTGCTCAATTTCCTTTGAGTCTTTCCACCTGGAGCGTTTCTTAGCCGGACGATTGGATGAATGCTTCTTCATTGATCCACTTTTCTCTCCTTTGCTGATTGCTTTCACAATGCTTTTTACCTCTTTCTGCAAACGAAGAGTGTCCTGCAAGACCTTGTGGTTCATCTCGTTCTGCTGCTTTTGCATCTTGAGCATCTCTCCAAGATTTTCTTGGGTCTTGGCAATTGTTTGAAGAAGACCTCCAGCCAATTCTAATAGCCCTTGGTCTGCTGCCATGGTCAATGGAAACAACTGACCACGCTTTTCTCACTAGCAACACTTGCCTGCACCGGCTGCAACCAATTGATTCAATTTCCACCTGTGAAATTCATCATTACAATTCTCGTTAGGCCAAGCATAACCCCAAACATTTAAAAATCAGTCAATGGTTTTTTTTTTTTCCCAGTTGTCATGGATAGTCCATGCTTCACTCATGAGACTTCCACACTTTTCATGCTTGCCCAACATACACATGAATTCCTTCATGTTCATCCATTCACAGGAAATTCATTAATTAGCATTCACAATTCATTTTAATCAAATAAACACACTTTTAATTTCAGTCATGCATGCATTCCGCAATTTTCTAATTTTATAAATGCATCAATAAAAAGGAAAGAGAGGGAGCGGTAAGAGTTTCTCCTCTTATTCTTGTTCCATTCTGGAACCCACACCACCACTGTGGTTTTCATGCTCCTGTCCTCTTTCACTCCAACGTGAATGCTTGACCTGCCCTTCTTTGCTAAGACACGTAGTGTCTATGATCTGTTCCATATCTCTCAACCATGGAGTTCCTCCACTTGGTTGGTCTAACTCCTAGCTGCTGGGACTCACACAGTTCCACTAGCCCCATATTTCATTACTGCTCATGCTGAGCTCTTTAGGGTGGTTACATGTCCACTCGCATCCTCAAGATGCTTCCATAGTCATTACTTCCAACAATACCTACACTCAAACATTGAATTAATTCGCATGTTTAGTTTATTTTCATAGGAAATCATAACCAAATCATATACACATGTATATTCCTAAGCAAGAAATTACAAGATAACCAAATACTTATCTGCACTAGATGTCTTCACTTTATTCCATAGGGTCCTTCTTTGCTTTACAAGCCTTGGAATCGCCTATGGGTTTGGGTGTTTAGCCAGCACGCAGGCTGCTCCAAGTCATCAACAATCTCGCATGTTTGGCCAGCACGCAGGCTGCTCCAAATCATCAACAATCTCGCATGTTTGGCCAGCACGCAGGCTGCTCCAAATCATCAACAATCTCGCATGTTTGGCCAGCACGCAGGCTGCTCCAAATCATCAATAATCTCGCTCAACCAGCCACTTTCTGAATTTACCAAGCAACTTTTAGTTCTTTCAGGGTCCTTGCTTCCTGTATTGACCAAGGTTTCCAACAAAGAAACAATAATGCATCAACTCACTGTTACAAGCTTTATGCTTGAAACCTTCATTAATTCAAGTAAGAAATGAATGAAAATGAATACTTATCTGTACTGTGCAGTTCCTCTCTGGTCCACAGGGTCCTGCTTTTACTTTATAAGCCTTGGGATCCTCCTGCGGACTAAGATGTTTGGCCAGCACGCAGGCTGTTCCAAATCACCAATTAATTAATGCCCTACCAGTACACCTTCACGCCGACTGGGTTTACCAAGCATTTGGTGGTGCCCAACCAGTCCCATACCTGGTTGGCCCTCTCCATTGCCGAGCCAGCACATATGTCTGGGTCATCGGCCAATGGAAGGTAACTGCGCCACCGACCATTACAGGTCAAGGCTCCACTACTCTTGCCTTAGGCTTGCATCAGCCTTTCACGGTATCACAATCCCTCAATGCGCATAACAATTCTTCACCCACACAAGGGTGGCACTTCTTCTCTTATGTAAGCCGACGGTTCCATTTAGGAATTCTTTAGGTAACTTTCTTAACTGCAGGCTATCATGGCCCCATGATACCCACTCACCCTATGCAAGGGTTACCACTGCTCATACAGTCTTCTTGAGTACTATTTTCTTCACCTTTCTCTTTAATGTGCAGCACTGAGTTTCATATGTATAATCTGACAACACAAAATGGATAGCGAGCTCATTAGTATCGCTGCCCTAGAATTGTAAACATATTTCATAACATTCACTATCCAACCTTGAAACACCAGGAATGCGTCCATTCCCTTGAGGCGTAGTCAATATTGGCGTCCCTAACATAACTCAGCACCAGAAAGGCGTGCACTCCTTACTGATGTGAACTATGAAGGTCCTAATCATACTTCAAGCAGTCTTTCATGATGGAAATAAAATCAAAACATGCTCTGCATATTAACTCTAATAATTAGATATATATATATCATTCAGGGTTTATGGAAAACTTATCCATTTTGCCGATGATATTTCTCTTCTTTAATGAGGAATGGAGGCTCCTTCTCTGAGTTGACAGTCCCTCGGTTGGCCATCCCAATTCCTTTTGATGTTACATATCCTTCATATGTCTTACTGACATAACCTTTACCATCTCACTCATATTGTTTGCCAATCATGCAGTGCAGATGAAACATTAATAATGTCTTATGGCATTCCACCTGGAACCCATTTTCAAATCATGGAATCCCTTCCCATGAAGTTTGACTTCTGCAGGACCTCTCCCATGGTCTTCCTGCAATGTGTCTTCCTGGCACACTTACTAAACAACCAAACAGTCAGCAACATTTAGCAATACAATTTCAAATCCGATTGCTCCATAACCAATCCATGGCACTAATAATTAAATTCATTATGCATTTGCAACTCTGTCTACTACAGAAATTGGTTTTCTTATCCATGAGGCTATCCTCATATTGTTTGGCTCCTGTAAGTGACACCACTCCACCCGTTATGGTCTTATGCCTGCTACCATACATGAGCATCCACTTACAGCATGTCCTTCTGACACATTTTCATATCATCCAAACAGTCATTAGTAAAATTTCAAATCCGAAACATTTACAAATCTGATATTTACAACTGTTCTTACTAACAGAACTTAGAGCTCTCAACCATGAGAACCTTCTCATAACTTTGGCTTCTGCATGTGGTAGATCCCGGTCTCTACTATGGACTTATCCTCACAGCCATATGTAAGACCTTCCTACCGGAAACTAAAACTTCAATCAGCCAAACATGTCGTGAGTATCTATGCATATTATCATTTCATTGCCATAATAGTCACTGAAGTGATCTCAGAATTATAACACTCAATAATTCAAACACCTTCAGCTGTTACAATTGAAATGCAATGAAATATTTACACTCTTCTATATATGCTTCATTATCATAATAGAATTTCAAGACATAGTCACCATATCCATGCAACTTAAATAAATCGTAAATACTCACTATTCCATAGTCATATCATTCATACAACTCTGTCCTTCCACAAGGTATTCTAGCAGCCCATCGATCATGATTGGGCTCTTCATGCACTTACTATTTTGCATTCACAACAACTCATGAAATGATCTTAGAATTATCATCAATTCATCATTTCATTCATTATTTATTTTTCAATAACATATGCATCATCCCTATGCATTCATACAATGCATCACAAGATTTATAAAATCTCTTAATGCACATCAACTCAATGCTATCTTGCATTGTTTCATGAGTACTATGCATTCCAGCCTATTATGATCGAAACATGACTATCTCATATAACTTGTATCACCATAATCAGGACCACCAGTCCTCACTTGCTTTGGTTATTAAGCACATAACCAACATACACATGGCATGATATAAATTCATATGAATGCATTGATATTTCTAAACAGTCATAGGGTGTAAGGATCATTTCCTTCACTTACCCACACCTCACCAAGCTTGGTAGGTTAACAGTCCCAATCGGTATTCAATATCACATGCAAACTAACTCAACATAACTCAAACATAGTTGAAGAGATCTTACCAAATCCTCTTTCAACATTCATGCAATTTGGCACCAATAATCATTACCTGCATGGTTACCATTAACACCGCCTGATGTTACCTGATCAGTTGGCCTCTTACCAAGGCTGCTCGGTCCTTTTGCCAACTTTATGATCATAGATTTGTTGCACCATCCTTTCTGCATAAGGTTGCTGGCTTCATGCAACAACATCCCCAACATGTTTAGCCATGCTCTTTGTTATCTTTGGTCCTACAACCAATACCAACATCAATAATGATTATCAGCCACAATATTCTCCATTAGTGATTTATTGCATATCCAGACTTCATTATTCTACCAATATGCAATATCCCATTTATGCACAAGCATTTCCATATGCACTATGCAATGTTTGTTAAGATGTCATCTAGTGCATATACATCTATGTAATCCCTTACATTTTTAACATTTTTATGCCATATGACAATTTCATAATTATAAGTATGATAACAAACAGGGGTTTAAAGAATTCTTCCCTTTTCGATCCCTCCTCGTATCATGGAATTTCTCTTCCATATCATGCAATTGTAGAAATTGCCCACATTGACAACAAAATTTGTTTGTCAAAACAGCCGCTGGCACTCTTCTGCACTAAATAACTATGATATCTGTAGACCTCATTCAAACTCTGGTCATGCATCATTGTTCCCTGCTGGACAAGCTTTCCAATGCCTATCTTCATGCTCCATTCCGACATCAGGTGCGGAAACTGCATCCCTTCAAAAATGACAACTTTCACTCCAGTTCTGCACATTTTACACAGTTGCATTTTGGTCCCGAATGCCAACTTCAGCCACCTGTGGAAGAAAATCTATGAGGAATCACAAAAACTTATATATCGGGCGAAGTTAGTCCATATAACAAGGAATACTCAGCAATTCACGGATTTCAATTCCGATGCACCATTCATGTTCTATGAATTTCTGGGTTTCACTACTTCTCACTTTTCACATTTTCCCAAAATTCCAAATTTTGGGCCAAAAACGGCTATCTCCCAAACGGTGCATTTCTGGAAAATCTTCGTCTAATGGAAACTGTCCGTCTTAATGAGAATATGAAATGTCTAGTTCAGTCAAATTTCTGATTCCCACATCTAGGGTCACTTTTACTGCCCACAAGCTTTTCAAAATCCCGAAAAGTGGCCCGGAACAGTGCTTTTTGGCCTTCTTGATCACCCCGACTCCACATCCTTCGGAGTTTGGTTCCAAGATTCGGAACTTAACATTGTGCCTGCTTCATGACTGCCTCGTATCAATTTCAGCTTAAACCGGCCTTCTGTCAAGCCTCGGGACTCTGTCCTTCAAAAGTCACTATTATCCATTTTCTGTCAAATCAGAGTGTAATGGGCTACGGGTCTTCACTGGTCTTTTCATGGCCCTTGTCAATGGCCTCCGAGCCCCACAGGAATCATCGCATTCTGAGTCCGGATGCTCCTGCTATAAAAAAATCAAGTTTTAGCCACTTTACTCTTTTTTTTTTTTTTTTGTCCGGGCGCGCGGGCCGGTTCTCCGAACGCTTCCGCAATGCGGAGCAGTTCGTCGAACGCTTCCGCAATTGCAGAGCAGTTCGGCGAACGCTTCCGCAATGGCGGAGCGATTCGCTGAATTCTCCCGCAACTGCGGAGCCATTCGGCGAATGCTCCCGCAACTGCGGAGCCATTCGGCGAAGGCTTCCGTCGCGGAGCCATTCGGCGAATGCTCCCGCAACTGCGGAGCCATTCGGCGAAGGCTTCCGTCGCGGAGCCATTCGGCGAATGCTCCCGCAATTGCGGAGCCATTCGGCGAAGGCTTCCGCCGTTTCGGAAGACTTTCCCGAATCCTCCCGCGATTTCGGAGCCCTTCGCGGAATCCTTCCGCCGTTTCGGAAAACTTTCTCGAACCCTTCCGCAATTTCGGAACCATTCGCGGAATCCTTCCGCAGTTTCGGAAGACTTTCCCGAACTCTTCCGCAGTTGCGGAACCGTTCGCGGAATCCTTCCGCAGTTTCGGAAGACTTTCTCGAACTCCTTCCGAAACAAACTTTAAACGAAATTTTCGAAAACACTTGGAAAATTTTCTTCTTTTTCGGAGCATTTCGCCAAATTTTTCCGCGTTGCGGGACAACTCGCGGAATCCTTCCGCAAATTTCGGAAGAGAATTCCTTCCGAAAATTTCGGAAGGGAATTCCTTCCGCAAATTTCGGGGCGACTTCCCGAACTCTTCCGCGTTGCGGGAAAACTCGCGGAATGCTTCCGCAGTTTCGGAGCAATTCGCCGAATGCTTCCGCAACTGCGGAAGTCATTCGGGAATTCTTTCCGAAACAGACTTAAACGGATTTTCAAAAACACTTAGGAAATTTTAACAAACAGAGATCATTATTTTTGCAACAACACAGTATTCCAAGAAACGAAAATTGCACTTCTTTAAGCATAAAACAACAATCAAAACAGCATAAGATGGCATAGGTTGCCCATGTTCCATCTCTATTTCATAGAATGCATTCAATGCAATCAAATGCAAGCAATTTGCAAAAATCCCCAACAGTGATGCGATCTTAAGGTTTCTCTAATGCATTTTTGTTTCAAATACAAAATGCATGAACACACAATATGCATTTCAGTTCCAAATATAAAATGCACACACACAATGACTTGTATTTCTGTGAAGGGCCCAACAGCCGTAGGGTTGAACCTAGAGCTCTGATACCACTCTGTAACGTCCCCTTCTCCATAGAACAACAGGGAATGAAACATTAACAACATACCGGGCTTATGGCATATTTAGCCCCAATAATTTTTGCACATAAATAACTAACATTTAAAACTTCTATATGCAGATTCGATTCAATATAAACACAGCGGAATTAAACAATACATCTGCACACAGTTTCATCATGCATTCAACATATAAACAACAGTCATTAATTAAAATGCTTGCAGGGCATAGAATTAACATCAAGAATACTTATCTCGAATTATAATGGCCCAAACGACTGGCTACGTGAGAGCAACGTTCCACCCAACCATAGATCTCTGTCCAGCCTGTATTCTTTCAGCTGAGAGATCACCCCCGAGCTGGGCTGTGTATCCACTAAGGAGGAACTAGATGGCTCCCTCACAGTCAGGATTTCACTCAGACAACCATGCTAAGCCAACACACAGTTGGGTTTTTCAAGCATGCAATGGGAAATGGAGAGGGATGCTAGTCCACTAAGCTCAATCCCAGAGCTAGTACACATCAAGCTAAACTCCAACGATCCCAGCCTCCATTCGAACATCCACACTTGGATTTCTCACCTCTCTGTTCAGCAAATAACCCAAATCCGTCACTGATTTTCTGGGCCGTTGAAACTGGGTTTTCCCATGGCTTTTGGGGTAGCTATTGCTCCCAAATTCGCCCCAAGGTTCCTACCAATGGATCCCCCATTGGATTTCTCTGTCCAATACCAAATCGGGACGTTTTTGGCTTCCCAAAACGTGGGTTTCCTTCAAGTCGCGATTTCTGGTTTTCTCATTGCTGGGAGCTCGTTTTTGGTTGGGCAAAGATGTCCCATACTTCCACAATGGAATGGGGATAAGGATGGAGCAACCCCCAAGATGTAGAGTGACTTGTGGGACAAGTCAAAAGAGCCCATACCTTCCCATACGAATTTCAGGGCTGCCCATACTCCATCAAAGTCATTGACTTAATTCTTCAACCATTCTCTTACAACAGGAATAAATGTCATCTAGAAAGGTCAAATGGGTTCTCATAAAGACATATGGCAACCTATGGTTTACTCCCATAGCCCCCTCACCACTTCGTAGTGGATACACGTGGCCCCTTCTCATTCGTTACCTCCATAGCCAGTCTTGGATTTTTATATTGCCTGATGTTTATTTACATCCTATTACAATTTCCATGGCTTAAGAGCACATGGTATCAAATATCAAATACTTGCCCTTTAAATAAAATTCGGCTTTCACTAGCGGGGCCTTGGCCTTGAGCTCCACGCTAGGAAAACATACATCACATGTACACTGATTTACATTAAAGGCTCATATATCCTAAGGGTCGAATTGGGGGTATTACATTCTACCTCACAAGGAGGATAGCATCCCCAATAGGATCCAGTTGTTAGCACCAGCTTTGTCCTGGATGAAGGGGAGGGTTAAACCCTAAAGTAAATGCAGAAAACCTCGAAGGTTGGAGCAAAGTAGCCTTGAGAAATCCTTGGTGGGGGAAGATTGATCAATATTTGTGGCTCAAACGATGAAGATGACCAAATGTAGATCTAAACATGGCATAGAGGGTTAAAAAGGAAAAAGCCCGCCTCAGTTAAACAGTGGCTAACATGGAAGGCAGGGATCCGTGTCGATGAAGATCCACGACTGAGACGTAATCTTGTGGAGAAAGTGGCGGTGGTTTAAGCGGAGGCGACATGCGTAGACCGCGAGCAGGTTGGGGGTTAAATCAACGGTCGATGAAGAAAATCAATGGCTAGGAAATAATTCGTGGATATGAATTGTGCAATGAAAGGGAATTTTCATATTTGCGAACTTTTGGTAAAGAGGCACAGGTTTTAATGGCCCAGATCCAATGGAGTTCGGATCTACGACGAAGAGTAAGTTCGCAAATTGAACTAGCGCGGATGGGCGGCTACACCAGAGTTTGCAAAGTGCGGTAGATGCCATGCCATTCGACGGTTTGGATGCGGGGGAGACTAGAATCGATGGTGTTGAGTCGATCATAGGAATGAAGAGTTAAAGGACATCTCTGCTGCATACAAATCATTGCCCAAAGAAAGGGGGCCACATCAAAGCCGCCAGTTTCCATTTCATGAAAGTCTAATCTATCTTGCTAAAAGCCACGCCGTAGCGCAGTCATCATCCTGCTGTGTGTGAAGAGTCCTGCGAAGCAATCATGCCGAATAATTATCTTAGCCATCATCTTATTATATCAAATTCCCTAGCATTTACTGTCTGCATCCATGATCGAAAGAGTGGTAAACGCATCAGCCCCGATATTTTCAGGTAGGATCCGGTTATGGCAGAAGATCCAGTCACCAAGGTGGTTTTCATGCTAGAGCAAGAATGGTCCGAAGGGGAGGATGATCCCATTCCCTCATCTCCTGTAAAATTCGACCACGTAGAGGAAAGTGCAGCCAACGAGCCTGGAGAGCCCAAAGAGCGACAGGTTCCCATGAAATTTCAGCAGCAGAAGAAGAAAGGAATCCGGGAAGTTGAGCAGCCCACTCGCCAAACTGTAGAGATTCTCAAAGATTTCATAATCCCCACTAAGGAAGCAACACCTCCTCCTTCAACAGAAGAAGAACCAGAAGCTGATTCCCTCAAAGTGGAGGATTTCTTCAACCAGTAAGGCCACGTAATAGCCTCGACGTAGGGTGGCAACCTATTCACGTTTTTTTTGTTTTCCATCGCATCAATCTATTTTAGACTTTTTCGATTTTATATGTAATATTCCTATATTTTTTAGGCCTTTTAAGGCCTGCCAGCTATTCAAGGGTTGTTGTAGTCCACAATCATGCAGTGACACAGGCGAAGTCGGTCATATTTGTCTATCATCTGTTGTAATTATCTTTCAAAGGTGGTGGATTGGGCCATTTAGGTGTTGCCTCAGCCATAGTTGTTTTCTGTTAGAAATTTCGAGCCTAAGGGCCTATAAATTCTTAGGTAGTAGAGATAGCAAGGGGTTGGAAAATAGTGGGTCGAGACCTGAGGAGTCTGAGTTCTGTTTTGAGACATAACCCTTAATAGAATTGGAATGTTGTAACTGGTGTTTGAAAGAGATTCATGTGTCGTTTGTCTTGCAGTCTGTATTTTGTTCTTCTCATGTGAATGTAGTCCTTCTTTCTCTTTTCCATATTGTATTCCTTTTCACGCTTGTATAAGTATAGATTAAGACATAATTCATGCACTCATGCTTTGTCTTTTTAATTTCAAGTGTTCACGAAACTCTTCCACTAAAGTTGGCATTGGATTCGCCCTTGTGAGATGCCCATGCTAATGGATTGTTCATTTCTTCTTCCCTTACCACCAGACAACAGCCTTTTGACTGTAAATGGATGGCTATCTTTCCTCTGTTTTGATATTCTATGCAGCAACATTTTTATTGATATATGTGTTATGTTTTGACTCCACTTCCCAATGGTCCCTCTCATGATTATCTTACCATAACCTTAAAAACAAATTTCCCTGCCAGAAATCTGACCTTCTGAATGTGCTTGATTGAACCTCCTCAGCTAGAAGGATTTTGTAAATAGTGAGAGATCCCTCTCTGATTGTATTCGGTCATAAGTACCATCTCAAGTGGTTTTGTGGTTACCCCGAAGTGTCCTTCTCCCACAACCTCGAGTTACATTTTGGGTGTTAACAAATTGGCGTCGTTGTCGGGGAATGAGAGTTGCATTGTCCCTGGGCAGAACGAAAAGGAGTTTCAGATTTGATTGTTGATGGTGAACAATGATCAAACATCAAAGAGGGTTATGAATCTTTCACTTGGAGACTCCACTCATCAATATTTCAGTACGAGGGTGACTCCACTGGGAAGATCGGTGGCTACATGTCAAAGTTGAGATGTTGGATGTCTCATGGAAACTCCACTCATGATACAATCAAATTTGCAGGATCCACTAAAGAACAAGCCCAACTTACAGAGGAAGGGGATAAGCAGGCACACAATCCGTCCTGCCATTTAGAGAAACCAGTCATAGAAGGAAATCAGATAGTAGCCCTATATTTCATCATTGCAAACCATAGATATAGTAAGCCCGATAAAGGTGATACCCTGCCTCTCTGCTCTAAGCTATGTGACACAGTGAAAGGAGGTTTTGAATTCATGGATGAAGAAATCTCAAAGGCCTTGCATGTGGAACCCTGCCTTCATCAGAAAAAGGGAGAGGAGACTGATTATCAATGTATTCATGAAGGGTTTCAGCAAACCAGGGTTTTTCCCTTAGCAAAAGATGGGGTATATGGTGGTAGAAATAAAGGGTTTCTTGTTATTTCTCCTGAGTTTAATGAAGACATTCAACATGCTGATCAGATAACGAGGAGTCTAGAAGAGAACAAGGATAGCTAGTCTACATTTTCTCCATATCATTCGGGTCCAGAGTCTTCATATCAAGAAGAAATATTTCTCCTTGATCCATTTGAAAGACAAAATGGAATGTCTTTTGATGCGTCAGAGCAGAATCAAGTTCTTAAACAAGGAATTCTAAATAGCCAAGGAGGTGAGGTTGTTAGTGGCCCTTGTGTTGAAACAACACCTCATGTTATAGAGCTGCAGTCTCAGCAGAAGGATGCATATGAATCTGAAGGCCTTGGTCCTGTTGGGTTGCATGAGGGGTCGAGCATGCATGATTTCTAGGTCCCATTTGAAACCTGTCATGAACATCCAATCCCTATACCTGGTGTGAATGACAAAGGGGATGAGCATGCTGCTTATAGTTCTTTTGAAGAAAAATTTACCAGGAAACAAGCAAAATCACATATAAATAGGGTGCCATGTAAGTTACAGCTAAAGAAGCCCTGTCATGACAGAAGAATGACAGAAAGTTTTGAAAGGTATCATGCCTTTTATGACCCAATAGCTGATTACATGGAAAAATTCTTTAGTTGGGGTGATTGGCTATATTTCTGCCAAATTGATGACTCCTATCATCATTGCTTTGTGCCATTGTGTCATGATTTTCTGATTGTAGTTGAGCATGATGGGAAAGCTTTCCTGTTGGATCGGTTGCATTGGCATTTTCATATCACTTGATGTTGCAGCCATTTCAGTAGCATAGGGTAGGGTAGTTTGTGCATAAATAAGCTCAATATGGCGAGCACCTTTTCAACATTTCCAGCCGCAGTGGTATGTTACAGTTTTCAGTTTTCAATAAGGAGTTACAGGTTACAAAGTTAGTGATGAGAGAGGCCCAATGGATCAGGCACTACTCTATGGGGGTTCTTTGCTACCTCACAAGGAGGATAGCATCCCCAATAGGAGCCAGTTGTTAGCACCAGCTTTGTCCTAGATGAAGGGGAGGGTAAAACCCTGAAGTAAATGGAGAAAACCTCGTAGGTTGGAGCAAAGTAGCCCTGAGAAATGCTAGGTGGGGGAAGCTTGATCAATATTTGTGGCTCAAAGGATGAAGATGACCAAACGTAGATCTAAACATGGCATAAAGGAATAAAAAGGAAAAATTCCACCTTAGTTAAACAGTGGCTCGCATGGAAGGTAGGGATCTGCGTCGATGAAGATCCACAGCTGAGAAGTAATCTCACAGAGAAAGTGGCAGTGGTTTAAGCAGAGGCAGAATGCGTGGACCGCGAGCAGGTTGGGGGTTAAATCAATGGTCGACGAAGTAGATCAACGACCAGGAAATACTTTGTGTATATGAATTGCGTGATAAAAGGGCATTTTCATATTTGCGAACTTTTGGTAGAGGGGCGTAGGTTTCAACGGCCCAAATCTGACGGAGTTCGGATCTACGATGGAGAGTATGTTCGCAAATTGAACTAGCGTGGATGGGGGCTACCCCAGAGTTTGTGAAGTGCGGTAGAGGCCATGCCATTCGATGGTTTGGATGCGGGGGAGACCAGAATCGACAGTGTTGAGTCGATCAAAGGAATGAAGAGTTAAAGGAAATTTCTGTTGCATATGAATCATTGCCCAAAGAAAGGGGGCCACATCAAAGCTGCCAGTTTCCATTTCACCTACTACGAAAGTCTAATCTACCTTGCTAAAAGCCATGCCGGAGCACAATCATCATCCTACTGCGTGTGAAGAGTCTTGCGAAGCAATCATGTCAAATAATTATCTTAGCCATCATCTTATTATATCAGACTCCCCAACATTTACTGTTTGGATCCATGATCGAAAGGGTGGAAAACTCATCAGCCCTGATATTTTCAGGTAGGATCCGGTTATAGCAAAAGATCCAGAGACCAAGGTGGTTTTCATGCTAGAGCAGGCGTGTTTCGAAGTGGAGGACTATCCCATTCCCTTGTCTCCTGTAAAAATCAACCACGTAGATGAAAGTTCATCCAGCGAGCCCGAAGAGCCCGTAGAGCGACAAGTGCCCATGAAAGCTCAGCGGAAGAAGAAGAAAAGGATTTGGGAATTTGAGCATCCCACTTGCCAAACTTCAAAGATTCTCAAAGATTTCACAATCCCCACTGAGGAAGCGACACCTCCTCCTTTGATAGAAGAAGCACTAGAAGTTGATTCCCTCAAAGTGGAGGATTTCTTCGACCAGCAAAGCCACGTAATAGCCTCGACGTAGGGTGGCAACCTGTTCATGATGTTTTTTTGTTTTCTATCGCATCAGTCTATTTTAGACTTTTTCAATTTTATATGTAATATTCCTATTTTTTTAGGCCTCTTAGGGCATGCCAGCCGTTCATTGGTCGTTGTAGTCCACAATCACGCAGTGACACCTGCGAAGTCAGTTGTGTCTTTCTATCTGCTATTGTAATTAGATTTCAAAGGTGGTGGATTGGGCCATTTATGTGCCGGCTCAGTCATAGCTGTTTTTTGTTAGAAATTTCGAGCCTAAGAGCCTATAAATTCTCAGGTAGTAGAGATAGCAAGGGGTTGGAAAATCAATGGGCCGAGACTTGAGGAGGATGAGTTCTGTTCAGGGTATTTTTTAAGGATTATAATACTATACTTAAGTATAGTATTCTAGGCAATTCTTTTGAATTGAAAAAAACATATATGTAGATTGGTAGGCGAATATTAAATATGAAACATACAATTTACTACTGAAAATTGTAAATTTTGGGGAATATTATGATAAAAAAACATATTTTATGTAAATATAGGCAATATTAGAGACTAAAAATGACTAAATAGCGAATTTATTTTTTGAAAAAAAACCCCCAAAATAGCCAATTGGCGAAATTTCGCCCCTAAAAATTTCCCTGGTTCTGTTTTGAGACATAACCCTTAATAGAATTGTAGTGTTGCAGCTGGTTTTTTATAGAGATTCATGTGTCGTTTGTCTTGCAGTCTGTGTTTTCTTCTTCTCATGTGAATGTATTCCTTGTTTTTCTTTTCCATATTGTATTCCTTTTCACGCTTGGATAAGTATAGATTAAGACAAAATGCATGCACTGATGCTTTGTCTTTTTAATTTCAAGTGTTCAAAAAACTCTTCCACTAAAGTATTCATAACTCATGCTTTGTGAGACGCCCATGCTAATGGACTGTTCATTTCTTCTTCCCTTACCACTAGACAATAACCTTTTGACTGTAAATGGATGGCTGTCTTTCCTCTGTTTTTATATTCTATGCAACAACATTGTTATTGATATATATGCTATGTTTTGACTCCACTTCCCAATGGTCCTTCTCGTGATTATCGTACCATAACCTTAAAGACAAATTGTCCTGTCATAAATATGACCTTCTGAATGTGCTCGATTGAACATCCTGAGCTAGAAGGATTTTGTAAATAGTAAGAGATCCCTCTCTGATTGTATTGGGTCAGAAGTTCAATCTCAAGTGGTTTTGTGGCTACCCCAAAGTGTCCTTCTCCCACAACCTCGAGGTACATTTTGGGTGTTAACAATTAGGATACCAAATCCCAATAGTTTCCATTTCCAAAAGCCAATATTCATGTAATTAGCTAGGATTTCATAAATCCATTGTATTCATTGAATAGGATATAAAATCCCAATAGTCACCATTTCTTGTAGTCAATAGTCCACCACCTAAGTACTAAATAGTGCGTACGTGCTGTTTAGTACGTATGCGCATTTAAAATAACGCGCACGTGCCATTTAAATTTCTAAAATTTGGTGGACAATTCCCTTCCCACCAACGTGGTGGATGACTTGGCCGCTATGGTTTTATGTTTGGGTTTCCAAACCAAGTGCCTTGGACTATGTTATAACAAAACACATCTTATTCTAAAAATTCTTCTGTTTCCAGCATGATTCTGTGTATGATACACTTGTCCACTGCTAATGAAATTGCATACACTTGTAGAACTATGTGTGCAGATTTCGAATATGTAATTTTTTTATTAAATATATATTTTTAATTAATTTTAGTTGCACTAACGTCAATCTTACACAAAAAGTAGGTTATTTCTTTCGTCTATAAATTTTGATTGGCTCACCTATTTTGAAAAAAGAAAAGAACCCGCACAAGTACACACAAAGACCTACATCCTAAAAAAAACAAAGTTCATTGATTATGTTATGACCATGATGTGGGGTACCAACGCTCGACCTAGTCATTTTAGGGCTTGGATGAATTCCTTAATTAAAAAATAATTTAAAATTAACATAAATAAATATGGAAAAATAACGTTTCACTAGAACGGCTTGTTATCTATGACTGTAAATAATTTTTTTCACAAAATTCCACCATTCGCATACTAAACCAGGGGACCAACGCAAACATATTCATTATGTTTTCTTAAAAAAATAACATACCAACCTTAGGAGAACCCCACTTTTTGGGAGTTATACTTAATTTCCATAAATAACATTTATATATTTCGGAAGGTAATCCGATTGTCTACGTTTCATCTTCTTACGCCATATTCCACAAAGTTGTGTAGGTAGCTCTAATATTGATTTTTGATGTTCAGATTTCTGTTTTTCCAGAAGTCCATTGCGACTAACGCATCATGAGTGGCCAGCATTAGCTTGCACCATCCCGGTCTAAGGGTCTCTCTTGTTAGGATATTTCAATACTCCATCCTTGTCCTACCTAGCATTATTTCATTTTCCTAGTAGTTGGTGATGTCATTTGCCCCTTATTGGTGTGCATATGTCATGCAAGGTCCATCTACCACCTTTTGAGCCCTGCATGCATCATATTAGGACCACTTTAGTCAGTTCCCTATTTTATAGGAACCTACTTAGTGTTCTAGTGCAGTCCACCTGAGTTAGCTCACTCTTGTGGGGGGTTAGAGCTCTAGATGCCACTGATTGTGGCCTCATGCGCCCATTTTTGACGGATATGCATGAAAAAATCACTGATGCAAGGCTCCTTGGCCAATTAACTGATTGTGTCTTTAGTTAATTGATTTTAGGTTTAGTTTGGTTGAGTTTGAGTCTTCCAGAGCACTCCAATGGTGATAGTTCCTATGCTATATCACTTGAGGTTCGAATTCTCCTGTGTGATTTGAATTATCTCCATTGTATCATCATTGTTGAATATACTGATTATTGGATCATGTGACATTATTCTGCTCCTATCTTATTTCTTATGCATAATTAATTATCTGCTCATTTTTACTACAATTTCCACTCTAATTCAACTTTTTTGCTCATTCTTTCTCTATGAGGTATACTCATCTCTTAGATATGTTGTGGTTTATAATTTCACATGGTATCAAATCCATTTAACGTAGGTTGATCAACTGATTTTGGTAGTGCACCAGAAGCATCTGGATTTCCACAACAAATCTTGGTGCCAATGGATTGAATTCATTGGAGAAATCCTTTGAGGTCTATCCAGGTGTGAAGGATCCGGAAAAATGTTCCTACTATCCTAAAGCAGTGATTAGTAGTAGTCTATTTCCAAAATTGAGAGTGTTTTGCAAGTACTTATTCAAAGTTATTTTGAGTGCAGCAATTGCAGCAGTAGCACCTTATATTCACTCCAGCAGTTCTCAAGGACAATTTGAACTCTCCTCTCTCTCCCATGATCTTGACAACCTTCAATTACCTTGATCAAAGGGTTGATATACAGATGGTATTGTGTAGCAAGTCATTGTACATGGTAATAATGGGGAAGGAGGTCGAACCACAAGCAACTGTGGAGAAGGCCAAGTATCTAAATAGATTGGATGAAGCATTCAGTTTCATGTGTATTCATATTTTCAGAGATCTGCTCTTCCACCCCGATGGATTGAAGACTCCAAGAGAGCTATGGTTGAAGTTAGAGACCCTATTCAGCAAACAAGATGAGCTAAGAGGCCATATTATAGAAAATGATTTGATTTCACTTCAACCAAGCATTTTCGAGACCATTCAACAATTATTTTCCAAATTCAAATCTCTAGTCATGCAATGCAAGCAGTGTGGCATTGAGAAGAAGTATGAGAAGTTGATTCTATCCATTATGATAAATCTAGGTCCTAAGTTATCCATCTTTATCTCTACCTTCCATTCAAGGCGAATGTCAATTCCTGGTTGGAAGATGCCATCCCTAGATGTTGTCATTGAATCTCTCATCCAAGAACAAGATAAATTGATCTAGATGGGCACCTTGAAGGCTTCCGAAATCAAGCTCTTGTGGATGGAGAAGAAAAAAGTGTGAATGGAAAGGGGAAGCACAAGGGAAAGGATAAGAGGCCATCTAAACCCAAGCATAATGGCAAGTCAAGTCCATTAGAAGGAGACTACAACTCCAAGAAGGACAAACAAAAGAAGTTTGAGAAATCCAAGTGTACATACTACAAGAAGGGTAATCATCCCCATAGTTCTTGTATGAAGAAGACCATAGATCTAACAGAAAAAATCCTTGAGCAGCATAACATTGCCCTCCCTGAAGGTGCTGTAAGGAATAATAATCCAGGTGGCAAGTCAGAATATCATGAGAGATGCCATGCATTGAAGGCTGGGTTCTCACAATCCCAAGCTTTTCTTATTGATTATGGAGCCTCTAACCACATGGTTTCCTCTAGAGAGCCATTTTATTCATTAGATATCACCGATGGACCAAGCATACACATGGGATATGACTCTCAAATATTTGTTGAAGGGAAAGGTACGATACAACTTGAACATGGAAGGTTCAACAATGTATTGTATGTGCCTTCTCTAGCAGCTAATTTGTTGTTTTTTTACCTGATGACACACATAGGTCCTCCAAAGAAAGTAGTATTTTGACTTGGTTCAGTTGAGGTTGTTGAGATCTCACCTGGGAAGATGATAGCCAAAGGAGTTGCAAATCCTGCCTCCAAGAATTATGAGTTCTCTTGCTTCGTGCCATAATCCCATCAAAGTGCTCTCTTGACTCATGCAAATGAGACAACTAGAATCTGGCATGAAAGATTCAGACACCTAAACTTCAAATATCTACAACAGTTGCACAAGGAAGAGATGGTTGATGGTCTACTGAACATAAAATTCTCTCAATGGATCTGCAAAGGTTGCTTGGTAGGGAAGCACCCAGATCGAAAGTATGAAGTTGGGAATGCAAAGAGAGCTTCCTCCATCCTAGATCTGATTCATAGTGATGTTTCGGGATTGATGCCCACTGCTTCAATGAATGGATCCAGATATCTTCCGACCTTCATTGATGACTACTCTAGGTTCTATTGGATCTACTTTCTCAAATAAAAATATGAGGTGTTTGAATGCTTCAAAGTTTTCAAAGCTCTAGTTGAGAACACTACTGGAAGGAATATCAAAGCACTCAGGTTTGATAATGGAGGGGAGTACATCAAAAAGGATTGGCAGCAACTATGTGCTTCCGAAGGAATTCAGATGAAACAATTTTTTCCATACACACCACAACAAAATGGTGTAGCAAACAGGAAGAATAGGTCATTGAAAGAGATGGCCACCTGCTTGCTTGAAGAAAGAGATCTACCACCAAATATTTGGGAAGATGCAGTAAACTGTGCCACATACATTCATAATAGGGTGCCCCATAAATATGTTGATGGGGTCATTCCATTCGAAGCATTGAAGGGAAACAAACTTGATGTCTCTCATCTGAGGTTTTTTAGATCCAAGGCATGGGCCAAAATCCTCATTGACAAGAGGAAATCACTTCAACCTCAAAGTAGCGAATGCATCCTTCTTGGATATGCAGAAGATGCAAAGGCTTACAAGCTGATGGAGATTGAAACCAAGATATGCTTCATTGAAAGAAGTGTGCAGTTCAATGAGGATCCATTGCATGATCTACAATCAGCTGAAAAAGAAGGTATAACTGATCTATCTCCTCTATTCGCTCCTAATGATGTTTCTATAGGTGATCCATATTCAGAAGAAGAAGAAGAAGAAGAACAATATGATTCAAATCTAGATATTGAGCAAGAAGATCTAGTAGATCTAGATCTAGATCCAGCACCTACTCCTAATCCAAAGCTTAAATGGGCTCAAAATATTATTGAGGTAGTTGGGGTTATTGCTGGAGATCCATCTGACTCTAGAAGAGCAATATCTCAATACCAAGATGCAAACATTACATTTTTCCATACAGATCCACTTCTCCCTGAGAGGTGCTTCATGATGGTAGGATTCGATCCATAGTCTTAGAGAGAGGCTTTCCATGATCCGAGATGACAAGAATCCATGGATGAAGAACCTGAGTCACTACAAAACAATGGAACATGGGATCTTGTCCCTCTTCCAATAGGGAGGAAACTAGTTCAATGCAAGTGGATCTACAAAACTAAGCTTGGATTTGATGGATCTATAACCAAGTACAAGGCTCAGTTGGTTGTAAAGGGGTACTCATAAGTTGAAGGGTTGGATTGCAATTAAACATTCACTCATGTTGCAAGGATGGATTTAGTGAGAGTTGCTTTGGCCATTGCAGCTTCATATGCATGGGAGGTACATCACATGAATGTAAAGAGTGCCTTCTTGCATGGTGACTTGGAAGAAGAGATCTACATGAGACAACTCGAGGGGTACATTGATGATCCTTCCTTAGTATGCAGACTGAGGAGATCATTGTATGGGCTCAAGCAAGCCCCAAGGGCATGGTATGCAAAGATGGATTCCTTCTTACTACCATTGAAGTTTGAAAGATGCAAATATGATTGCAATGTTTACATGCAATAGAAGGACAAATGTCTGTTGTTGATTGTTCTATATGTGGATGACTTGCTCATCACTAGTGGATCCGCTACTGGGTTAAAGCACATCAAGTCTTCCTTGAACAAAGAGTTTGCTATGACAGATCTGGGACTGTTGAGACAATTCATTAGTCTTGAAGTGACTCAAAATGATTTAGGGATCATGGTTTCATAGTCAAGGTTTGCATTTGATTTACTGGCAAAGTTTCATATGGATGATTGCAAAGCTACATCCTTTCCCTTCCTATATGGAATTATATTGGAAGAAGGTGGTTCCACACCCTTGGTTGATACCACTCTTTACAGACAACTGATTGGTAGCTTATTATATTTGACACATTCAAGACCAGAGATCTGTCATATGTTGTTGGTGTTGTGGCTAGGTACATGCAAGAGCCACATGAACTACACTAGAAAGAAACTAAGAGGATCTTGCACTATGTGCAAGGTACAAGAGAATTTTGGATCCACTATTCTGCTAGTGATCCACTAGATCTCGCTGGTTTTACTGACTCAGACTAGGATGGATACAGTACTAATAGGAAGTCCACTTGAGGGTACGTATTCATGATTGGATTAGGACCAATCTCCTGGTCAAGTAAAAAACAAGCAACGGTTGCACTATCTTTAGCAGAGGTAGAGTATAGAGGGGATGCGAATGCAACCATCCAGGCAGTTTGGTTGCATGGGATCTTGACTGAGTTTGGAATTTGCAGTTCTCCTTTAGTTGACCTATTTTGTGATAATCAGAGTGCCATTCGGATCTACAGTGACTCAGTACAGAAGCATAGGACCAAACATATTGAGCTTGACATGCACTACATCAAGGAGCTAGTGCACAACCAGATCATCTCACTACATTATTTTCCTACATATGAGATGATTATAGACATATTCACTAAAGTTTTCACTCAGAAGAGATTTGTCTATCTCAGATCTCTACTTGGTGTGAAAACTGTCTGAGTTTCCTGCTATCCTATTTTGAGGGGGGGTTTCCCATGAGGTTTTCCCCATTTCCTTGGTTCATGGTCAATTCTTTATTTTTTATCATTTATTTGATTGTATGGGTGACCTTTGGTCTTAGTAACCAGAACCCATGATTGAAAAGTATGGATTAAGGGGGGGTGTTAGGATATTTTAATACTCCATCCGTGTCCTACCTAGCATTATTTCATTTTCCTAGTAGTTGATGATGTCATTTTCCCCCTAGTGGTGTGCAGATGTCATCCATGATCCATCTACCACATTTTGATCCCTGCATGCATCATTTTAGGACCACTTCAATTACTTCCTTATTTTATAGGAACCTACTCAGTGTTTCATTGTGGTCCACCTGAGTTAGCTGACTCTTGTGGGGGGTTAGAGCTCCGGATGCCATTGATTATGGCCTCGTGCGTCTTTTTCTAACTATTATGCATGACAAACTCACTCATGCACCCTCCTTGGTCAACTAACTGATTGTGTCTTCAGTTAACTCAGTTTAGGTTTAGTTTGGTTGAGTTTGAGTCTTGAGGAGCACTCCAGTGGTGACAATTCCTATGCTAGACCAACTGAGGTTCGAATTCTCCTTTGTGATTTGAATTCTCTCCATTGTATCATCATTGTTGACTATACTTATTATTGGATCATGTGACATTATGCTACTGTTATTTGAGTTCTTGTGCATAGTAAATTGTCTGCTCATTTTTACTGCAGTTTTCACTCTAATTCAACTTTTTGCTCATTCTTTCTCTGTGAGGTATACTTAGCTCTTAGATTTGCTGTGATTTAGAATTTCACATCTCTCTCTCCTACTCTCCACTACCATTTATTTAATACCACTATCTATGCATAGAAAAAATATTGTATTTCTTACATTCAACCAATAACATGATTCATGGATCAGAGTTAGTCTCCTACTAGTGGGAAAAAGGTGCTTTTCTATCCATGACTAAAAAAATTGGGTGTTCCTTTATCCCTATTGTAAAGGAGCAAGCTAATCCAAATAATTATCTCCATGACTTTGTCGTGTTTATGAGTATTTAGTGTTCGCATATCTCTCCATTACTACGGATAGTGCCCCTCTTCCCTAAATATATTGTCAAATTCAACATCTAGTAATAGTTGATGGTTGACATTTTATTGAATACCAGAATAGATCCATCTTAAAAGGGGATCTACCAAGCATGGAAAGGGATCATATCCCTGGACGTACAAACCCTTTTTTAGAGTGCAAATGTTGAGGAAGCATTTTAATTTATAGTTATATATATATGTTGTTATAAATGATTAAATCTAATTTGATCCAACATGTTTTTTAAAAATATTTTATTATTTTTTAAAAATGACATGTGTCATCTCTAGGATGAGTGCAAAAGGAGTTACACATCCCCCCTACTAGGCTAGAATGTGCCTCTTCAGCCCAATAAACCCTTTTTTAGAGTGGAAATGTTGATGAAACATTTTAATTTATAATTATATATATATGCCATTATAAAGGCTTAAATCTAATTTGATCCAACAAGTTATTTTTTATAATATTTTATTATTTTTTAAAAAGGACACATGTGAGCTCCAAGATGAATATGAAAGAAGTGACACATCCCAATGAACCCCAAAGTAATTCACCCTACAATAATCCAAAACCAAGTGAGTAGTAAATCTTCCAACTAAAGTATGAGAAACAAGACAAATACAGATTTGATACCATAGTAAAAAGGTACAATAACATCAATAAATATCCTATATATAACGGTAATTAAGAAAAACACATAATTTAGGAATAACATCATATGAAGTATAATAATAATAATAATAATAAAATTCATAAGTCATAAGTGATGGATATGATGCCTATCAAAATTAAACCTCAAGAGAATGGGGATCGCTCCCCTTAACTGGTCAGTATCCAAGCCATACTATCCATCCCAGAATGCCAGGCAGCGTGAAGTATTAGATCATCGAACACAGCAGCAAGATCAAATATGAGAATGATCTGAGACTTTGCACGAGGCTCTCGCTCCATCATTTCTTTGTTCCTAGGCAAGGTCATCCTCCCACCACCTCCATTGTCACCCTAACAAAACAAAAAACATATAGAACAAGAAAAAATTCCACTTCACATCGAAAAAATATGAGATCTTAGAATGGTTATTGAAAAGACACAAAATCTAAAATTACTGAACATCTTCAAACTAAGGTGAAGGTCAGTAAATTTTTCAGTTGAGATCTTCAACAATAAGAGAAAGGGCAAAGAGCATGACAAGCTCTAAACGCCAAAATTTTAAAACGAAATCCTAAGCTGTCAATTGTATGATGAAGCTGGCACTCAAAAATAAAACGAATGTATCTCAGTTTCTTAAGCCAGGCAATTTAATTTCAATTCCAATGAGATTTCGAATGATGCGCGTGTTGTCCGCCAATATGCACACCAGCAGCGGAAATCTTTCGAAAGCTGTCTCTTCACTACAAGTGAGAGAGGTGTGGCCTTGGGGGCAAGCAATGAGCCAGGTATTGTCACCTGAATCCCAGCTCCTCCGTTTAGGCAAACTCCTAACGAAGCCAAGGGGGGTAGACCCTAAAAAAGAGTTTTACTAAGGCTCTTTGTGTATTTATGTGTTTTAGGTGTTGTGATGCGGATGGGTGTTTTTTAGGAGTTTTTTGAATGAGAGACAATTATAAAAGTTAAATATAAGACAAGATAACGCAATCCACGTTGCAAACACACGATGAAAGATACACTTGGACAATAAGCAGATCACTTCACAAAAATATAAGCAGATACTCCAATGTTGATACTTAAGTAAGCAAAACACAATATGAAGGACCAGTGCCTTATGGAGTCAGAAAATAAAAGTGATTGTAAACTTGACACAAGTGCTTGAAATGGAAAGTTTGTGAGAACGTTGTGCAGCTTATCTTGGTAAATTGAAAATTTTAGTTGTCTTGATTATTAGGGCTAAGACCAAAGGTATCAAGAGATGGTAGAACCCTACCCAAGAAAGATACTGGCAACCCTGAATGACATGTCGGAAGCACCCAGATTCGATAAGGATTGGTGTCCAATGTTTGAATCGCCCCTGAGTCTGACAGTGGGAATCCGGCGCCACCCCTAGCGGGAAGAACAGTATTTTGCCTTGGTTGAGGTTATGGGTAAGAATTTTAGTTAAATTTATCGATCGTTATTATCAAGTCTTCCACCTTTCTGAGTACTAGCCCAACCGTTTCCGGTTGGCAGAGCATACGGGTGTAGGACAAACCAAGATAAATTAATTAGGGGAGTGTGAGTGGAAAATTTTATTATTAAAAGAACCTTGTTCAACCCTCCGACAGAGAGCGCTCTTGACTCGGTCTTATGACCACAGTTCAAGAGACTTACTAGAATTAAAATGCCTAATGCAGGGATGATGCAAGACTAAAATGCCCTCCGATAGAGGGTGCTCTTGAGTTGGATTTGGCCAAGTTCAAGAGACTTTGGTTTATTTTAAGAAGACAGATAAAAGCAGAGCAGTATATTTTTACTTGAAATAAAATTTAACCATAGTGCTGATCAACAAGATAAAAATTACTACTAGCAAATAAAACTTGCAGGATAAGCAAATCTAGTGTTCTACCATACAAGTTCTAATCTACCAGGTGGGATTAATCCCCGAAACAGGATCAACCACTAGAAACCACCAATCCTGGAAACCTTCCAGCTAGCTGGATGTCCACAAGAAGTTGATGGGGGAGCGAGAAGCTACCACAAAACTATGTGGCCTTTGGGATACGATCCCAAAGTTAGCTATTCTCTGGTCAAGGATTGGAAGAGAAACAATATAATGATAAAAATTAAACTAAGCTACCCAAGAATCTCTTTCAGGTTCAAGACCCTACTCGGGAAAGCATGGGGGTAAGTAAAATATAAAAGATAAATAAACAAGCTACTCAGCGAAATAGAAACTAATCTAAGAGCATGGAAATGTAAATCTAAGCTAAGACCATCCAAAAGACCCAACACCCTTCCCCAAATGGGGAAGAAGACCCAAAAAGTGGAAGCCTCCTCCACTTGAAAGTTTTATTAGATAATTACAATTGCCTCAAGGGAAAATCCTTGAAAGGTCTTTGAGAAAGAAGATACTTGGAGAATCTAAGAAGGAAGCAATTTTTTGCTTGCTTTTACAAAGGATAAGTATATCAAATTTTGCTCATTTTCATGGTTTCTTCTCCTTGATACTTTGCTTGGATCTTACTTCTACAAAGCTTTCCAAGTTCCTTTCTTTCAAAGCACCTACACAAGCTCGAAAGATATGCTCAACATGCACCCATTAAATGTCAGAAATAAAAAAAAAGAAATTTAAATCTACCAAGTCCAAACTTGAAAAAGCAAAGCCTAAAACATAAAAGACATGAGAATTTTGTTCGAAAAAGTTTGTATGGGAAAACGGACCAGCGAACAAAAGTTGCTCTAAATATGCTAGAAATGAGATCTAGGACTTAAAAATTTTTGGAAAATTTTGTGAAAATTTTTCTATCTTAAAAGGGAAACTAAATGCAAAATTTAACAAGTGCAATAATGAGATCTAGTATGATTTTGAAGGTATCTTTTCAATGCATGAGATCTAACTAAATAGCAAACCAATTCTAACCAATGATCTTGCAAACTAAGAAAGAAACTATTGATCAACTTAACAATTCGTTTTTTGGTTTTCTTGTGTGTTTTTAGGGCAATCAAGGATGGACGAAAGGAGAGGAAAAGGTGCTAGGTTGAAAAGACGAGAACTAGAAGGAAGATGGATAGGAGGATTGGGATGAAGGGTAGAGGCTAAAGGAAGGCAAAAGGGCAAAGACGAGAGGAGAAGGATGACTTTCCTAGGGTGGACGAGAAGGCTAGAGGACCAAAACGAAAGGGGAAGGAGAAGGGACGAGAGCAAGAGAATGGGGCTAAAGGAGATATGAAGAGACTAGGGCAAGGAGGAATGGGCTTAGCAATCAATGGCAAAAGGAATTCAAGGAGAAAAATGGAAGGCTAGAAGAAGAGAAGCCTAATGTAACCAATGAACAAATTTTTGAAAGTGAAGATTTTGATGGAAGAAGTAACCTTTTCCGCTTTTATGCAAAGCTCTAGATCTTGCTTCTTTGGAGGTTTCCTGAAAACAAACTATTAGCACAAGTTTTTGTTGGTGGAGAAGAGGGAGATACAACCTAGTTCATCTCATCTCACCCTTTTGAGGATCTGCAATACATAAACACTCATACAAACAATGCTTGATTTAAACTTAGAGAGTTAGACAAAAAATGGAAAAAGAGACAAGGTAGTAAGACCGATTACAATTTGTACTCTTTTGAAACCATCCAAGCCTAAGCCTAGCAAACAAGTTGGACCATCAAATGCTTGCCCTATGCTCTTAATAAAGAGATCTAAGCATAAATTTTAATCAAGATTGAAATTGCAAGAATGTAAAAATCATAGATATTACCTCAACAATGAACCATTAACTCATGAAACAATAGACATGCACACCATTTGCCTCCAAAGCCAACTTTATTTCCACAAGCTCTTGACAAATATGAGCAGAGTAACTTTACAACAATTTTCCATGAGATAATAACCCAAATGGGCCTCTCTTTATACTAAAACTAAACACCTAAACCCTAAATCGAATTGGTGGTGAGCAATGAGGTCGAATTCCAATCAATAGGTGGCTTGGAGCAAGAGACATGGCTAAAGTCGAGTTTGAGGTAGTTGTGGATGGCACCATGTGGCAAACTCGACTTGAGGTAGGTGGGAGGTGAGGGCAATAACCAATGGAAGAAATACATCAAGGCAAAGGCGAGTTAGGGTGAGGAAAACGTGAGCCAATGTGGAGAGGGCGAGTTGGATGTGGTAGGTTGAGGCTAGTTTAGTGGATGCCACATGGTAGAGGTAGGCACTAACTTAGATTCAATCAAAAGCCAAGCTAATCCACTCACCTACTAACCACTAAACGAGTCACAACAAGGCAAGGCGTGGCTCTTCATGAGATTGACGTGAGCTAGGTGAGGATGGCGAGTAGAGATTTGGTAGGTGCTAGCTCGAGTGATAGAGGAGAGAATCCAATGGTGTATGCATGGGATTTAGGCAATGGATAAACGCCAACTAGGATCCACGTGAGCCAAAGGGAAATGACGTGAGGATTGGGAGGAAAAGCGTGAGCTTGAGGTGAGCTGCGAGCTAGTTCAATGGGTGACATGTGGTAATGGGTAGTTGCTTAACTCGAATTAGTAGAGGGAGCGAAGCCATAAATGATTGGTGAGTCATGAGGGCGCCCCTATCTAACATAAATGCTAACCACCAACCCATACATCAAGTGACACATCACAAAATCGAATTATGCATGAGGGAGGGCGAATTTGCTCAAAGAGATTCTTTGCTGGTGACTGGGTGAGTGACTGGATGGGCTTGGAGTTGATTGGAATCTTCCTTAATGCTCATCGCCATGTCATTTAGCCCTTTATTTTAATCAAATTGATTAATTTTGGAGAGATTTGGATTATCTCCAAAATAATCAATTTTATTATTTTAATTAATAATTTCTCTGTAAATGACTTTTCAGAGAAAATATTAATTACGGGGCGGAATTGACATCCGAAAGTTGGGTTTAGCTGCTCCATGGGTCATGTGTGATTTTTGGCTTATGAAACGAGCCATCAAACACTGAAAACGGACCCCGGATGACTGACATATTACAGACTCAAATTTCTCTATTTAAACTATAGAGAAATTTAATTAAAATTTAAAAATAATTAAATAATTAAAAACCCCAATTTCGACGCGTCCGGTAAAATTTTTTCAAAATTTTTTCTGGGGGTCCTAGAGACCTAGGACATGACCAAAACCTATTCTAATAGTGTCTAGTAGGTTTATACATTATAGTTGGACCCTAATAACCCCCCATGGCCAAATTTCCAAAATCGGGCATTCCAGCTTTGGAGGAAGCGGGAGAAAAACCAAGAGGTTATATTTCGCCTGAAGCAAAGTATAATCTGACGGTGAAAAAACTCCCTGGAATACCTTAGTTGTTTAATCCAGTCATGGGAGACCGAGCCACTCAGACCCTACTAGCACACTGATACAAACCCCCACGGGGCCATGGTCATGTCGACTCAAAAGCAAAACTGGCTAGCCAAAACTGGCTAGACCCAAATACAATGAAACCCAGATACTCTGGAAGTGAACACTGATGTGTTCCAACACTGGCGGCTCAATAAGGTTTCAACTATTGTACAAATCAGTTGATAACATCTGGCTCCAACTGCGGGACGAACACTTGCTTGATCTAGGAGTCAAAGAAGGTGTTCGAGAATCCCAGAATATCATTTTCCTGCACAGAAAAAGAAGTGTCTTAGTTTCCCATGTACATGATAAATAATGCCAAAATGAAATAACAACTATGAAACTATTTTTTGCTTTTTCTTTTCAAATTCAAAGTACAGAAATAGAAATCTTTTCTTTTTTCAGCATAAATATGAACTATAGTACAAAAATACACTATGATACAAAAATAATGATACATAAAGTACAAAGATAAGAGTTTAGGGAGATCCTGAGATGGCCTCTTGGTCATCTTGTATGTTGTTCCGATAAAAGGGCTTCAAATGTTGCCCATTTATAGGAAGAGGCAATATTTCTCCTTCCATAGTGTTGAGGCCGAAAGAATTATCTCCAATTGTGCAGCGTATAATAAAGGGGCCTTTCCAAAGGCTGTCGAACTTCCCATGCTTCCCAGGTTTTTCCCTTCTTTTGTCCCATAATAGAACAGTGTCTCCTTCTTGAAAGGCTCTTGGCTTGGCTGACTTATCAAATGTGGCTTTCATACTCTCCTTTTGTCTTAACATTTTGTCCAAGGAATTTCTTCTGTTTTCATCAAGCTCGATGATTTGGTTAGCCCTATCTTCCAACTCTAACTTCTCAGAGTCATAATCAGTTAGCATTCTGAAGATGGGGATCTGCATGCTAAGAGGTAGTATTGCTGTGATGCCATAAACAAGTTCAAAGGGGGACTTTCCGGTGGAGTTTTTCTTTGTAATTCTGTCCGCCCAAAGGGCATATTTGATCTTGCTATCCCAGGATCTTTTGTTGTCACCAACAGTTTTCTTAAGGATAGTCATCAGGTTCTTGTTTGAGGATTCAGCAAGGCCATTACCCTGTGGATAATAGTCAGAATAATGAGATAGAACAATGCCATATTTGAAACAGAAATCAGTCATTTCTGTTGAACTGAAAGCTTTGGCGTTGTCAGTAGTTATCTTCAGAGGGGTTCCAAATCGAGTGATGATTTTATCTTCAATAAAATCCATAACAACCTTCTCAGTAGCTGTCTTGGTAGGAATGGCCTCCACCCATTTAGTGAAATAATCAGTTGCCGTCAGAATCCAGCAAAAACCATTGTTAGAGTTATCTTTAAATTTACCAATGAAATCCAAACCCCATTGTTGGAAAGGGGCAATGACAACAACCGGGTTGAGGGGTAAGGCGGCCAGTTTAGGCTTTCCTGTGAATAGTTGGCATTCCTGGCAAAACTTGACATGTTTGTACACATCTGAAAATATGGTGGGCCAATAGTATCCAGCTCTAAGGATTTTGTGAGCAGTTGTATTTGCTGCATAGTGTCCTCCACAAAATCCTGAGTGAAGGTCAATCAAGATCTTTTTGGAATCTTGTTCATGGACACATCTAAGGATAACCCCATCAGGGTTTCTCCAACCCAAACCTTCTTGAGTAAGACAATAACTAGCAGCTTTTAGTCTTAATGCCCTTCGTCTGTGTCCTTTAAGGTGATCAGGGCAAGTCAGATGCAAGAGGAAGTATATAACATCAGAATACCAATGGATATCTAACTCCCGCAAGGCAGGTGTCATTCGTGGACAATCAGGTTGATCTGTACAATTTATGTTAATGGCTTCCTCATTCTTCTGGGTCAACATTTTGGCTAGGCCCTGTCCTTTGATAAGTTTGGTAGGTTTTATTTCCAAGTCATATTCCTGGATTTTGGAGACCCATGTGCCTCTTGTTCCTAAGCAATCCTGTTGGGATAGGATGTCTTTTACTGCAGCATGGGGGACATAACCTATAACTTTGTTGTAGCCAATGTATGTTCTGAAATGTTTCAAAGATTTGACCAAAGCATAAGCCTGTTTTTCCATTATTGTGTACTTTAATTCTGAATTTTGTAAAGCCCTGCTCATGAATGCAATTGGTTGCTCGAACCCTTCAAAGTTCTTTTGGAGCAAAACCCCAGCTATAGTATCCTCAGAAGCAAAAGAGAAAATCATGAAATCTTTGGCATAATCCGGACTAACCAACACAGGTGACCTAGTAATGGCATCTTTAATAGTGTTGAAGGCTTCTTTTCCATCATCAGTCCACACAAACTTAGCGTCTTTTTTAAGCAACCGCTGCATGGGTTTCATCAACTCTGCAAGGTTTGGAATAAACCTTCTGATAAAATTTATGTGTCCATTAAAAGACTGAAGACCTTTCACATTTTTGGGAAGAGGTATCTTCTTAATGGCTTCTACTCTTTCAGGATCAATCTTGACCCCATCCTTGTTTATAATATGCCCTAAGAGTTTTCCTTCTTCAATGCCTAAGACAGATTTTGCCGGATTTAGGGAAATACCATATTCTCTACATCGCTCAAAAACTTTTCTCAAGTGATCAACATGGCTGGATCTTTCCTTTGAAAAGACGGTTAAATCATCCTGGTATATTTCGATGATTTTTCCTATTAATTCCTTGAAAGCATAATCCATGGCCCTTTGGAAAGTGGCTCCTGCATTTGTAAGGCCAAAGGGCATTCTCAGATACTCAAAGGTTCCCCAAGGTGTTGTAAAGGCAGTTTTATGTTTATCCTCTGGGTTGATGACAACCTGGTTGTATCCTGAAAATCCATCAAGCATGGACATCATATTAGATCCAGTGACCCGTTGGAGGAGGGTCTCCATGTTGGGAAGTGGATAATTGTCTTTCTGGCACGCCATGTTTAGGTTTCTGAAGTCTATGCATATTCTGATACTTCCATTCTTCTTTCTTACAACAACTAGGTTGGAACACCATGAAGTGTGTCGGGTAGGAGCTATAATGCCTGCTGCTAACATCTTTTCTAGCTCTCTTTTGATGATAGGAGCCAACTTAGGATTTATTTGCCTTAGTTTCTGACGAAAAGGCTTAGCATTTTGCATTTCCGGTTTAAGGGGAATAGTATGTTGGAATACATCTTCCCTATAGGCCTTTAACTCGTCATAAGTAAAGGCAAATATATCTCTAAACTCTCTGACAAGGTTTATTAGTGCATTTCTTTCTTTTTCTGACGTTCCTTTTCCAATTTTTATGATTTTTGGATCAGTTTCTGTTCCGATGTTAACCTCAATGTAATCCCCTGGCTTCATTTGGTCAATGTTGTTCTTCTTCCCATCATGCCTATCAAAGATGTTCTCTAACTTAGTGAAACCACGTGAAATTGGGTTCATGGGCTGGCTTTCATCTTTATACTGCTTGCCTTCTTCCTGCTCATTAACATTGAAATTGGCAAACTCATCTAAGTTATTTATGAATCTTAGAATTTGTTCATCATCTTTGAAAACCTGCCAATGGTTCATGTTGTCTGGGACAGATGGCCTATAATTTACTTCAAGGGTACAGTCTCCTTTCAACATTTCGTCTGAAGGCTGGAGGGTAGATGCTGCAACGGCTAATCTATCCGCCATACTGTTTTCCTCCCTATGAACTGCTTGTATGTTTAGAGCATCAAAGTATTCCATGGTGTCCCATACCGCATTTCTATATCTCTTAAGCCTTTTGCAATGGCATGCAAAGTTCCCCTTGATCTGTTGCACCACTAAATCAGAGTCTCCCTTAATACTAAGCATTTTGATCTTCATGTCTTTAGCAATTTCTATGCCTAGTAAGAGTGCTTCATATTCCGCAACATTGTTGGTAGCTTCAAACTCGAGTCTAAAAGCAAAGTAAAAGATTTTATCCTCAGGTGATATTAGGACTATACCAGCACCTTTGCCAGATTTAGAAAAGGCACCATCAAAAGTCATTTTCCACAATCCATCAACCTCTTTGTCTTTCATTTCCCTACGAACAGGATCTAAGAAGGTGGAATTGATTTGGATATCTCCCATCTCACCGACATGGCAAACAAACTCATTTGAAGGTCTATCAGGATTTTCCACATGGTATCTTCTTTCCTTTTCAGTGTGTAACTTTACAAGAGAGTCTTCGGAAGCAGGAACTGTTGCATAAGACCAATCCAACTGTATAGACCCACCTAAGGTTGCACCCCACTTTCTAGAGAGTAGCATGCCCCACCTATCCGGTACATCTATGACAAGGATATCCATGGTAAGATGGATGTCCGGGTACTTGGCCAACCTTACAGGAACATTCTCTATCATCCCTTCAACCTTGACAGGTCTAGAATCCATGGCACATACATTCTGGTAGGGCCTGGTGGTTCTTAAGTTGAGTTGTTGCATAACCCTTTTGGTCATTAAGCTTGCACCGGATCCTGAATCCAGCATACAATTGTGTAGAAGAAGGTCACCTATCATCAATGATATGTAGAAGGGAGGGTGAGCTTCTTTTCTTGTATCCCTAGTATGCAGGATTATAGGAGGGTCCTCATGAGTTGATTCATAGCTGGTTGAAGGTTCTTCCACATTGTCCGAAAAAGTGACCTTTTTAGGAGTTTGAGGAGTGAGAGGAGGAGGTGGACTAGGCTTGGCATTACATGCAGGAATAGGTGCTTCTAAAGGCTTGGTGATACATGCAGGAATAGGTGCCTCCAATGTTTTCAACAATTTTTCCTTTTGACCAGGAATCTTATAGAGTTCATTTATAGGTATAGGCACCTTAGTAGTATTGAACCAATTATTCCAATCAAAATTTAACTTGCTAGAATCTGTTGAATCATTTGGAATAATTACCTTGGGAGGTTGTATAGCAGGTGCAGGATTTGATCTTCTTTGGTATCCGACCCCTTTAAATCTTTGCATATTTTGTAGCTGTTCATTTGATGGTCTTCCTCCAAAGTTTCTTGTCATATTGTCTGGTTCATTCTCAGCATGTTTCCAGTTTTCTTTGGGAATATTTCGGATGTCACCTACAACATTTATGTATTCAGGCTCGCTTGACGTTGGATTACTGGCACTCTCCCCTTCAGGATAACCATGCTCCTGTACATAGTTCGCAAAATAGCAAGCGAATTCCTCATGGAAATCCTTGCAAGCTCTGCAAAATGGGATATATACCTCATTTGCGTTGGCAGCCTCTATCTGAGTGGGAGGCCTCTTTTCATTTTCGGGAGCTTTCTTTTGCCAGTTATTTTTTGGAGGGTAATTTCTCTGAATAGGTTGAGTTTTTTGAACTTGCTGAACTCGTTGGACTTGTGCCCTTTCCATGTTTATTATTTTGTTTTGAACTTCCTTCATTTGGGCTACATGTTTCTGCTCAGCTCTTTCCATCCTTTCACACATGTCCATCATCTTTTTCTCATATGATTCTTTCAAAGCATCCAAAGGATCTTTACCTTTAGGCTCAGTTGTTTTCAAAGGAGTTTGGGCTCTTGAATAACCGGGTAGGTTTGACTTCCCAGATGACTGCATGTTCCTATCAATCTTAGCTGCCATAGTTTGTGCTTCTAGCAAAGTAGTAGGTTCTTTATCCCTAAGTTGATACTGCATCTCTCCATTTAAAGCTTCAATGTAGTAAACCAGTATAGTATGTGGAGTTGGCTTGTAGTCTGTAGGGATTGCATTGTATAAATCCATGAACTTTTTGTTGAAATCTTCCATGGTTTCCATTTCACTTCTCTTGATGTTTGTTATAGCAGCAAGTTGATGACGTGGCTCTTTTTTCTCACCAAACTTGTTGGTGAAAGCAGTTGAGAACTCAGCTAAGGTGGCAAAGGAGTTGGCTGGCAAGCCGATGAACCAGTCACCAGTAGCCCCATCTAAGGACAAGGCAAACAACTTCATGTATACATCCTCATGTCTGTGAGCAGCATCCCTGACATATCCACCCTTTACTTTTGAGAAAGCAATAAGGTGATGTGCGGCAGTAACAATATCGGTGCCGGTAAAGGTTGGAAGTTTGTCGATGGCTTTATTCGGAAGATCATGTGGTTGACCTGCAATCTGAGTAATGTTGAGGGGGGGCGAAAAAATCACCCATTGTATCGGAAAAACAATTATTACTGTTTTCAAAATTTTCAAAATTATCTAAGTTATCTTCTTGAAAGAGACTATGGATGTCAGAAATAGACTGAGACCTAAGTTCTTCAAGGATTTTTCGAGAAGCAAGCTTGTTTAGTCTCCTCCTATAAACCTTTTCAGGTTCTGGGATAAAACTAAGCAAGCCTTCAGAGTTTCTTCTAGTTGAATACCTTGAGGTGTTAATTGACAGTGGAGTCGCCAGGTGGTTTCAAGTCTAATTTCTGAGAGTGATTGAACTAAAAAACTACCAAAAAAGAAAAAAGGGCAGTGGAGTCGCCAGACAGATTTGAGAATCTATCAAAAAGGTAAACAAACTAGAAAAAACTAAGGTCGTCCAGGAACAAAAAGATTTGTCCCCGGCAACGGCGCCAAAGATGTTGTCCGCCAATATGCACACCAGCAGCGGAAATCTTTCGAAAGTTGTCTCTTCACTACAAGTGAGAGAGGTGTGGCCTTGGGGGCAAGCAATGAGCCAGGTACTGTCACCTGAATCCCAGCTCCTCCGTTTAGGCAAACTCCTAACGAAGCCAAGGGGGGTAGACCCTAAAAAAGAGTTTTACTAAGGCTCTTTGTGTATTTATGTGTTTTAGGTGTTGTGATGCGGATGGGTGTTTTTTAGGAGTTTTTTGAATGAGAGACAATTATAAAAGTTAAATATAAGACAAGATAACGCAATCCACGTTGCAAACACACGATGAAAGATACACTTGGACAATAAGCAGATCACTTCACAAAAATATAAGCAGATACTCCAATGTTGATACTTAAGTAAGCAAAACACAATATGAAGGACCAGTGCCTTATGGAGTCAGAAAATAAAAGTGATTGTAAACTTGACACAAGTGCTTGAAATGGAAAGTTTGTGAGAACGTTGTGCAGCTTATCTTGGTAAATTGAAAATTTTAGTTGTCTTGATTATTAGGGCTAAGACCAAAGGTATCAAGAGATGGTAGAACCCTACCCAAGAAAGATACTGGCAACCCTGAATGACATGTCGGAAGCACCCAGATTCGATAAGGATTGGTGTCCAATGTTTGAACCGCCCCTGAGTCTGACAGTGGGAATCCGGCGCCACCCCTCGCGGGAAGAACAGTATTTTTCCTTGGTTGAGGTTATGGGTAAAAATTTTAGTTAAATTTATCGATCGTTATTATCAAGTCTTCCACCTTTCTGATTACTAGCCCAACCGTTTCCGGTTGGCAGAGCATACGGGTGTAGGACAAACCAAGATAAATTAATTAGGGGAGTGTGAGTGGAAAATTTTATTATTAAAAGAACCTTGTTCAACCCTCCGACAGAGAGCGCTCTTGACTCGGTCTTATGACCACAGTTCAAGAGACTTACTAGAATTTAAATGCCTAATGCAGGGATGATGCAAGACTAAAATGCCCTCCGATAGAGGGTTCTCTTGACTTGGATTTGGCCAAGTTCAAGAGACTTTGGTTTATTTTAAGAAGACAGATAAAAGCAGAGCAGTATATTTTTACTTGAAATAAAATTTAACCACAGTGCTGATCAACAAGATAAAAATTACTACTAGCAAATAAAACTTGCAGGATAAGCAAATCTAGTGTTCTACCATACAAGTTCTAATCTACCAGGTGGGATTAATCCCCGAAACAGGATCAACCACTAGAAACCACCAATCCTGGAAACCTTCCAGCTAGCTGGATGTCCACAAGAAGTTGATGGGGGAGCGAGAAGCTACCACAAAACTATGTGGCCTTTGGGATACGATCCCAAAGTTAGCTATTCTCTGGTCAAGGATTGGAAGAGAAACAATATAATGATAAAAATTAAACTAAGCTACCCAAGAATCTCTTTCAGGTTCAAGACCCTACTCGGGAAAGCATGGGGTTAAGTAAAATATAAAAGATAAATAAACAAGCTACTCAGCGAAATAGAAACTAATCTAAGAGCATGGAAATGTAAATCTAAGCTAAAACCATCCAAAAGACCCAACACCCTTCCCCAAATGGGGAAGAAGACCCAAAAAGTGGAAGCCTCCTCCACTTGAAAGTTTTATTAGATAATTACAATTGCCTCAAGGGAAAATCCTTGAAAGGTTTTTGAGAAAGAAGATACTTGGAGAATCTAAGAAGGAAGCAATTTTTTGCTTGCTTTTACAAAGGATAAGTATATCAAATTTTGCTCATTTTCATGGTTTCTTCTCCTTGATACTTTGCTTGGATCTTACTTCTACAAAGCTTTCCAAGTTCCTTTCTTTCAAAGCACCTACACAAGCTCGAAAGATATGCTCAACATGCACCCATTAAATGTCAGAAATCAAAAAAAGAAATTTAAATCTACCAAGTCCAAACTTGAAAAAGCAAAGCCTAAAACATAAAAGACATGAGAATTTTGTTCGAAAAAGTTTGTATGGGAAAACGGACCAGCGAACAAAAGTTGCTCTAAATATGCTAGAAATGAGATCTAGGACTTAAAAAATTTTGGAAAATTTTGTGAAAATTTTTCTATCTTAAAAGGGAAACTAAATGCAAAATTTAACAAGTGCAATAATGAGATCTAGTATGATTTTGAAGGTATCTTTTCAATGCATGAGATCTAACTAAATAACAAACCAATTCTAACCAATGATCTTGCAAACTAAGAAAGAAACTATTGATCAACTTAACAATTCGTTTTTTGGTTTTCTTGTGTGTTTTTAGGGCAATCAAGGATGGACGAAAGGAGAGGAAAAGGTGCTAGGTTGAAAAGACGAGAACTAGAAGGAAGATGGATAGGAGGATTGGGATGAAGGGTAGAGGCTAAAGGAAGGCAAAAGGGCAAAGACGAGAGGAGAAGGATGACTTTCCTAGGGTGGACGAGAAGGCTAGAGGACCAAAACGAAAGGGGAAGGAGAAGGGACGAGAGCAAGAGAATGGTGCTAAAGGAGATATGAAGAGACTAGGGAAAGGAGGAATGGGCTTAGCAATCAATGGAAAAAGGAATTCAAGGAGAAAAATGGAAGGCTAGAAGAAGAGAAGCCTAATGTAACCAATGAACAAATTTTTGAAAGTGAAGATTTTGATGGAAGAAGTAACCTTTTCCGCTTTTATGCAAAGCTCTAGATCTTGCTTCTTTGGAGGTTTCCTGAAAACAAACTATTAGCACAAGTTTTTGTTGGTGGAGAAGAGGGAGATACAACCTAGTTCATCTCATATCACCCTTTTGAGGATCTGCAATACATAAACACTCATACAAACAATGCTTGATTTAAACTTAGAGAGTTAGACAAAAAATGGAAAAAGAGACAAGGTAGTAAGACCGATTACAATTTGTACTCTTTTGAAACCATCCAAGCCTAAGCCTAGCAAACAAGTTGGACCATCAAATGCTTGCCCTATGCTCTTAATAAAGAGATATAAGCATAAATTTTAATCAAGATTGAAATTGCAAGAATGTAAAAATCATAGATATTACCTCAACAATGAACCATTAACTCATGAAACAATAGACATGCACACCATTTGCCTCCAAAGCCAACTTTATTTCCACAAGCTCTTGACAAATATGAGCAGAGTAACTTTACAACAATTTTCCATGAGATAATAACCCAAATGGGCCTCTCTTTATGCTAAAACTAAACACCTAAACCCTAAATCGAATTGGTGGTGAGCAATGAGGTCGAATTCCAATCAATAGGTGGCTTGGAGCAAGAGACATGGCTAAAGTCGAGTTTGAGGTAGTTGTGGATGGCACCATGTGGCAAACTCGACTTGAGGTAGGTGGGAGGTGAGGGCAATAACCAATGGAAGAAATACATCAAGGCAAAGGCGAGTTAGGGTGAGGAAAACGTGAGCCAATGTGGAGAGGGCGAGTTGGATGTGGTAGGTTGAGGCTAGTTTAGTGGATGCCACATGGTAGAGGTAGGCACTAACTTAGATTCAATCAAAAGCCAAGCTAATCCACTCACCTACTAACCACTAAACGAGTCACAACAAGGCAAGGCGTGGCTCTTCATGAGATTGACGTGAGCTAGGTGAGGATGGCGAGTAGAGATTTGGTAGGTGCTAGCTCGAGTGATAGAGGAGAGAATCCAATGGTGTATGCATGGGATTTAGGAAATGGATAAACGCCAACTAGGATCCACGTGAGCCAAAGGGAAATGACGTGAGGATTGGGAGGAAAAGCGTGAGCTTGAGGTGAGCTGCGAGCTAGTTCAATGGGTGACATGTGGTAATGGGTAGTTGCTTAACTCGAATTAGTAGAGGGAGCGAAGCCATAAATGATTGGTGAGTCATGAGGGCGCCCCTATCTAACATAAATGCTAACCACCAACCCATACATCAAGTGACACATCACAAAATTGAATTATGCATGAGGGAGGGCGAATTTGCTCAAAGAGATTCTTTGCTGGTGACTGGGTGAGTGATTGGATGGGCTTGGAGTTGATTGGAATCTTCCTTAATGCTCATTGCCATGTCATTTAGCCCTTTATTTTAATCAAATTGATTAATTTTGGAGAGATTTGGATTATCTCCAAAATAATCAATTTTATTATTTTAATTAATAATTTCTCTGTAAATGACTTTTCAGAGAAAATATTAATTACGGGGCGGAATTGACATCCGAAAGTTGGGTTTAGTTGCTCCATGGGTCATGTGTGATTTTTGGCTTATGAAACGAGCCATCAAACACTGAAAACGGACCCCGGATGACTGACATATTACAGACTCAAATTTCTCTATTTAAACTATAGAGAAATTTAATTAAAATTTAAAAATAATTAAATAATTAAAAACCCCAATTTCGACGCGTCCGGTAAAATTTTTTCGAAATTTTTTCTGGGGGTCCTAGAGACCTAGGACATGACCAAAATCTATTCTAATAGTGTCTAGTAGGTTTATACATTATAGTTGGACCCTAATAACCCCCCATGGCCAAATTTCCAAAATCGGGCATTCCAACTTTGGAGGAAGCGGGAGAAAAACCAAGAGATTATATTTCGCCTGAAGCAAAGTATAATCTGACGGTGAAAAAACTCCCTGGAATACCTTAGTTGTTTAATCCAGTCATGGGAGACCGAGCCACTCAGACCCTACTAGCACACTGATACAAACCCCCACGGGGCCATGGTCATGTCGACTCAAAAACAAAACTGGCTAGCCAAAACTGGCTAGACCCAAATACAATGAAACCCAGATACTCTGGAAGTGAACACTGATGTGTTCCAACACTGGCGGCTCAATAAGGTTTCAACTATTGTACAAATCAGTTGATAACAGCGCGTGCCATTAACTTAATTTAAATTTCAAATTATAATGCATGATATTGATTAATGATGGGGCAATGGGTTTAAAATTGACGCCCGTATGCCCGTTTTTTAGGTTTTTAGCAGTAAAATACAAGTGGACTTATAATAAACACGTCAAACAACAAAGTGCAATTAATTCCAGAAATCGTCAATTTGACGAGCACACTTAATATTTTCCCGTATTTAATATTTATATATGAAAGGTGCAACCGAGCAGTTGACATCAATGTAACAGTGTATCCGTTTGGCGATCTGGGTGCACATCAAATCTCTCCAGCGAGGAGTGGGAAATTGGAATCGATGTCGTTGTAAATGAAGAGAGAGAGGAGGGAAACAGAGGCATTGAAATGGGAATCAATTTCGGAAAATGAAAAAGAGAGAGGAGGGAAATAGAGGCCTTGAAACAGAGGCATGTTGAGGACTTGTTCTATTGTTTATGACCTGTAGGTAGGCGCATTACTCCATCCTGCTGAGTTTGGAAAGTGGTTGTGGCTTGACGTTTCCAGATATACCATGTTCGAGAATTTAGATATAGTAAGGTTAATTGCATTTCCTCTCTTAACTTGTTGTGGTAGTCTCTCTTAAATATCTCCTTTGATCTGTGTTTAATTTGTGGGGATTGCATTTTCAGTGACTGGCAGCAAAGCAGAGCAATCTCCATGTTTAGCTTCTGGTCTTAAATATTGCATGAAATGCCATCGGGGGATTGAATATATGATTGCATGTGATTCTAGATGTTACTACTTCTGCTTTAAATGTTGCTTGAAGAGAGCCGATCTGCCTTCTGTTTGGATGTCACTTGTTTTCTGCTATGCAATTTAAGAGAAGTGATTTGCTCGGATATGGGGGTTTTCCTGTTTAATAAGAGACATGAAGAGAGGTGATTTGTTTTTGGATTCTAGTCCCTTTGAATTGATGTATGTTCTTTTTTTTAACCGACTCAAAGAAGAAGGGAAATCTTCTTGTGAAGGACTCGACCCATACTTCTAGACAGCTGCAACATTTTTTTCTTCTTCTTTTCTCCATCTAATTTATGCATAGATAGGTCATTTATGTTCATTAGAAGCTTTTACATTATTTATATTGTTTATGAAGGGAGTGGCTTCCCAATGCATCACAGAATTGAGCTAGAAATGCTCATAGATTAAGGGCGAGAAAGCTTAATGTTGTATCTCCAAGATGTGAGGTGACAGGATATGCAGAGAATGCCACTCTCAAAAGATAAGGCATATCTCTAGTTGGAAAGTTTTAATGGTAATTGTCACAGGGTGACTTGATCTCGTGATCTAATGTTTGCTAGTCTTGAAAATCAACCACTAAAAGTAACTCCACTAGAAGTGAATACTGGGACTGTGTTTGGACAACGGTTTGGAAACCTTTTTATCATTATTTTATTGTTTGCATATGTTCGGTGTTGGTTCCACCACCCGAGTCATCGAAGGTGTAGTGGGTATTGGTTGCACCGGAGTGAAGACTAAGTGAGGAGTCTGAACTAAGGGTGGGGTTGGTCTAGGAGGATTGAGATACCACACTAGAACCAACGTCGTAAGAGAAGAGGAGACCCGGGAGTGAAGCGATCCAGACCCATACACTTTAGGTTTTCATCCACCTGGCTCCTTTCTGACCATACCTTATTGTTAGAGTTTTCTTTTCACTTCTGTTGTTTGTAACCTTATCCCGTTGTTATCGGGTCGTATTCCTTTTCACTACTACTATTGGGAAGGAGGCTAAATGCTACTGTTTTGTTTTTCCATGGTTTTTGGCGGGAATTTGGTTATTTTTTTTTCTTTTTCTTGTGAAAAACTTTAGGACACTTGAATTATACAATTTTAAGATTCTATAAAAAATACATGTTAGAAAAGAGAAAAAAAATATGAAAACGTCCCCTATTTAGACTATGCCTTACCATTGGACCCAGGTTGGAATTTCATTTCAACTCTGTACTTTTATCTCGCCATCACACAACATTTTAGTGAAAAAAACAACCCTTCAATAATGAAGTTTTATTAAATAAAATATCCTTTAATAATAATTTGTTTATTAAAGAATTTATTTTTCAATTAAAAGATATGCTTTAATTTCCAATTAAAAGATAACAATAGACTCATTTACCCATGTTTTGGTTGATCATGTGCTTTGAAAATTAAGGGTGGAAAAAAAACAACCCACCGAGAGTGAGATAGACAACTCAAAAGTAACATGTGCCAACATTATGCATCTAAATCAAGGGTGGAAGGATGTAACAAAAAAACTTACTAGCAGAGATATAGACAACTCAAAAGTAGATTAAGTGATAAAGTTAGGAAACAAATAAAAGGTGGAACCTAGAATCCTTTCTAGAGGTTAATGTTAATCACATGTAATGCAACATACCAAATTTTTCAAGGTTAACATGTTGCATCAATGGTGTAATTGAAATTGTGACACTTTATTCCAAAGGACGGGTTAAAATGTGAGATAAATATAATTTGCCCTTTCTAGAGGCAATTCATTAAAAAACACATCAAAATTGAGATTGTACTATGAGGTTCTCCCCGTCCTTTGACAAAATAAGTTTAATAAGGTTGTTTTTCCAATGTATGGACTATTTTGGATTCCTTGACTTTTATTGCACATGAACTTGCACATACCAAGCTACAACAAATCTTTCATGGAAGTGGAGTTGTCTATGTATTATCCATGACGCAAATCTTATGGTATTTGGGCACAAGTTTTGCTAAGATACATTTTTTCCATTCAAATTGACAACCATGGGATTCAATTTAATTTTCAATGTTTTTTTGGGGGGGAGGGTCAAAATTTGTACCAACCAATTCATGGTTCCTGCTTTCTTCTTTGGGCCATTCACTTTCCCTTGGATATAAATGGATAAGAAGAAACCACTTTCAACTTCAAACTTGTTTAGAAGCTTTTTTACCGATGAGTAAAAGTAATTGTTTCAACCAATTACTAAGACTACAAGAATAATAAAATATTATTAAGTTTTAACATATATCAAATAAATCATTTTAAAAAATGTGAATAGATAAGTGACAAGCTTTTAGAAACAAGGCCTATAAATTGTAACTTGAAAGTATTGGAAGTGTACAAAGTGGGATTGTGAGCCTGTTTCCACGCCTTTGTTAGTCACAAGTCTTAACCCAGCTCAATATCAAAATAAGAAAAACAATTTCATGTTTAACAAAAAAACACAAAATAATTTCATTAAAATTTGTTTTTAGATTATATCAAATTTAAAAAAAATTGAAAATAACATCTTACCAAAATTAGTAGCTCCAAGTCTGTGCTAGCCAGAGGAGAGCACTTTCAAATTATCGACAGAAATGGTTATCTAAATTCAACAGGTGCTTCTAGCTTTTGAGGCCCATAACCAAAAAGCAAGCGTGTCTGAAATTCCATAGGTGATGCTTGGTAGATTTGGTATTACATAAATTGGTGATGCTTGGTAAATTTGGTAGTTAATAAATCACTGATGCTTGGTGGGTGGTTGGGTTAATTCTTTCATTAACATGTAGTTTAAAACCAACTTATTCTTCTAAAATGGTATGCACCTCTCTCTTGGAGTTGCACTTTCGAATTTGAAAATTGACTTATCTTCTGAAGGAAGGACACTAATACTAGGAAGAGGCACTAAACGGAAGGGCACAACCTCATATTGGGACAATGCTAGGACAATATAAGAAAGAATAAAATGGAATGAAAGAAAATCGATCCCAATTGAAGGAAAACTCACCCACCTATACTTCAATCAAATGGGAAAGTTTCACTCAAGTGGGAAAGTTTCAATCTCCATTATTACATATATAATAACATGCCACTTAATGCATGAAACTTATATAGTCATACACATATCTTAATAAGCTTATTAATAAAAATTAATGACCGTTTGGAAAACTAATTAACCGCCAAAAATATGTTCTAGCAAATTGTTTACCCGTTCTTTGAGATGGTTTGTTAAAAATTTTAATAGTGTTTTGATGAATAAAATGCCTCATGACAGGCATATTCCCATCAAATTTCATCCTTGATTGGACCCACCATTTCTATTCGTGTCCTTAATGTGCTCGTAAATTGTTAGTTGGCGTTCATTGTTTCTATTCTTGCCCCCCTCCCCGTACTCGAAGATCATTAGTTGTAGTTCAACATTTCTATTATTCCTTGCCTGTGTTGGCAGATTGTTAGTTGGGAGATTGTATGGAAAAATGTTGGTCATCAATTTTGCATGCCACTAGTTAATGATTTTCCTAGGTAGTATATAAATTTATCACTAGCACAATCACTTAATTTGTGGTTGGTGATTACGAATAGGCCACAATTTAAGTTGCTCTAGTTATCTCTTAATTGTTCTTGCCTTCTTCTAATTAAATTGTTTCTCACTAATTTCCTCATATCTATACATTAGCTAAGAGTTATACATGCATTAGCTACCAGTTATCCATGCATCAATTACCCTTTATTTTTTATATTCTTTTTTTTCTTAATCCTTTATTTCGAATTTGGAACAACCGCCATAAAATCAATCTGGACAGTACACTTGTCTTATCTTTATTCTTGTACAAGTTAAAGAAAACATAGATACTAGTCCACCCCAAATTCTAAGATAGGTACAGGGTGTGTGCAAGAAGATGAGGGTCACTTTAGATGCAATGCTACTTTTTTCAAAACTCGTTCCTGATACATAAAACATAACATGTTTCTGATATTTAGCACCTGCCGTAGTAAGACCGGAGCCTAACATGTCATTGGACATGTAGGATAGGTAACCATAACGCGTACGCGTTATGTAGTTACAAAACACTTACACGTTATGTAAATCTAAAAATGAATTTAAATACATAGTCCCGACGATTGCCGACCACCCGCGGCACTCACGCATCAGAAACGCAAAATAGACCCTGGACGAGGACGATTTGTGGCCCACTCAAGTATCGGTGTTGCTCGATTTAGCTGGAGGGGAGACAAATTCACTGGTGGATTGTCATCTAGTCAGGTAATTCATTCACCCATCCCATTTTTTTGTCATTTCTTAACCTAAATTACTATTTTTTTATTGTTTAAAACAACCTAGTTTTGTAATATTGATAAAATTGGGAATAACCCAATCTCTAACTAAATTCACATCTCCCTCAACCAAGATGAGTGAATACTTAAAATGAATCCCTTTTCAAAAACTCAAAAATTCATAATCCAACCAAAAATTGAAAAAAATAAAACTCCCCCCTTTCTACAATGTATTCATCTAAGTCACCCGACACGAGGACACGGGACACGAGTGTCCCCACCAGGATTCAAATTTGAAGCCTTCAGGCCACTTCAAATTTTACCCACACGTCATAGAAGGCCACTTCAAATTTTACCATGCAAAAAAAATTTAATTTCATGGTAAGCCCTTTAATAATTAAATTAACCACGGCTGTTTAAAATTGCAACAGAAGGGTAGCTTCAAATTTCACCCATCAACAATTTTTAGTGGGAAATTGGGAATGCGGCTACTAGCTAGGTGACTTGGGAGTGGGACTCGGTTACTCTCCAATATCCACGTGTTCGATCATCCATGGATCATGGACCATTGGGCCTCTAATAATATCATTGAGCAACTTACGTGGACGGGCTTACACTGAGTAGCCCATGGCTTGAACGCTTTGAAGTTCTCGTGTTTGTAGAGAGCGCTTACGTGTTTAACACATTTAATGGCATCAACAAAATTATTAAACCTGGTAGGTGGCTCATACATGTTGTTGCTAGCGGGCTTACCAAGTTACAAGTTATCACATACCAATTCGTGAATGCTGACTCTGTGAGTTAATTGAGTATTCAATGTATAATATATAATGTTAATGTGCCCCCGCAAATTTGGCATTTCAGACAAAATCCACAATCCATAAACTTCTTGTAATGTTGCAAGTTGTTGCTCCTGCCCATGGCCCCTACCTATAGCCCTGTGTTTTCTTTGTTGTATCAAGTTAATCCTACCGTGTACGGCTCCCAGCCTCACACCCTGTGTTTTCTTTATTGTATCAAGTCAATCCTGCAGCTCCCGAGTTCCACCTTTTGTTTTCTTTGTTGTATCAAGTCAATGCTCGAATTCCATGCTTCCATGGCTCCGACCATCAATATATAATATTGCATGAATAGAAACAAGCTTTTTCTTATACCTCTATTCCACTGTGGTTGAGCTACTTCCAAGTTCCACCTACCCTATCTCCTCCAGTCCTCCAGGATAGTTTGCGGAGCGAAGCTGGCAATGCCAGCCTGCCATAAACATATTTAAAGAAATTCGTTTTCTTTGAGGAGCTCAACTTCAAGGCTGACTAGATTTTTGACATCCTATGAATTTACAGGTTTGCTATATCCACTGAAAAATAAAGCCTCTCAACTTTACTACGTTAGTAAACATTGAAATTTTGATGTACTATTACATTTTCAAATGAAAAGAATAACTTATTATTAATAAAAAAATCAAATCATATTAATATATTAATGAATTTGAATTCAGCTTCCCAATATTAAAATAAATTATACATTTTAAATGATCCACAAGCAAATATTATCCTGAGAAGGAAATGGAAAAAAAGGAATTTCCTCAACACAACATGCTATTTCCTTATGATGATGCTTTTACGTTTATGATTACCAACCTTGGAATCAGGTTTGGTTATCCGAAGGTGTAATATCTTCTAAGCTAAGTCAATAGGTAGGGATGTTGGTATTGATATAATTATGACAAAGTTTTATAAAGGATTAGGAACAATTCCGTTGGCTTGTAGATGACATATTTATGGATAAAAAGCTTGTTGTTATGAGATAATGACATCATGCCTCAAAAACATGTCCCATACAATCTAATGTTAATGGGCGCTCTACATAGAAATTGGAATGTCAACATTTGTGAGTACAATAAATATGTTGATGATTTTGGCCTACTACAACTTTAATATATTGAGTGGATTGATAACCTTCACAATTATATAAGAGATTGTAGCTATGACTAGGAGGAGAGTTAACAATGCAACAAAATCAAGTAATCGAATTTTGTGCATAAAATGAACATAAGACTCCCACCAACTTTCACTGAATCTACGTCTTAACAAAAGAACTCATCGTTTCACGGGATTCCACCCCATCAATCCTTTTAACAGTAATGGCCATAACAGTTGCTACAACCCTAGTGTGAGAAAAATCAATCGAGCTACGCATGACAATACTTGAAACCAGACTTTTTGAACTCCCTATTACGTCATAGGAATCAATACTACTTTCTCCACAACATGTGGCACCCTCAATATCTTCCATCACTGCAATTTACATTTGATAAAAAACTTGTTCCCAAATAGTAATTACCCTGCATTCTTTGCTCTAAAAAGGCCTTGGTTAACCTAGAATCCAATCCATGCAACATGAACACATCCATATATACACATAGAATAAATATTAATAAATTTCTCATAGCCCTTCAATAGTGTTCAATATCTCATAGCCCTTCATAGTGAAATGGGACCCCACCCTTCAAATTTGATCCCTGGTCCCCACTAGAAACGGTGACCCCCGGAATTAGGACACGTAGGACACGGTGACCCCCGGAATTAATATATTTTTAAAATATATTAAAATTTAAAAATATAGAGATATAGATCCAATAAAATTTAACATTTACAATTACAAATATTCAATAGAAATTACATTTACAATTACAAATATGAAATATTCAATAGAAATTAGATCATTCACAAATCACAACACATTTGTCATTCACAATCACAAATCACAATGAGACATTGAGACACATAGATGCAAACTCATCACTGCCCTGATCCTCCTCCTCCATGCCTGAATCAACAAACTCATCACTGCCCTGATCCTCCTCCTCCTCCTCCTCCTCCTCTCTGCCAATCTGACTAACTTACTTTTTAATTGTCAAATGTTTAATTTTAAGTTTTAAATGTATGTAAGTGAATGCCATTAAATTTCTTACGTGAGTTTGATTTAATACATGTTCAATTTTGAAGAGACGTCATTATATACCATGTATATATTTCTAATGATTTTCGTATGAATGTCTTTATTGCAGTTATGGCTATGGATACCAATGCCGAGATATTGATTGAGCTTGTCCAATTGAGGGGCATAAGTGCAGCTTTTAGTGGTGGTGACAGGATTCGCCGTTCACTTGCATCAACCTTGGATGCAATTGTGGACACCATTTCACAATCTACAAATGTCCTATATGATATTGCATCTTACAGAGAAAGAAAAAGACGACAATATGCTGATGGGCTAGATTATAATGCAATAAAAAAGTTGAAAATATCCAAAGAGCTTATATTTGCATTGTTTAGGGACCCTCGGACGGGGGAAATCCCAAATGCAAGCAGGCCGCATATCTCCATTGAGTGGTGTACGTTCCAACCATTTGTTGATAACTGGATGGACAAATGGTACATGGTTTTTGATATGCCACCACACAACAACAGGGAAATTCCCTTATATTTCCTTCGAAAGATGTACGCAGAGTTCGTGTTGCATAAACACGTTAACTATTTTGACATGTTGCAGTTTCAAGGGATCGGTGGAGGGATGCCCCAAAACCGACCCAATGCCAGGCTTCGAGACCAGGATCACCCTATCCCTGCACCTCGCAGGCAGTTGCCTGGGCCATATGTCCCACGAGCACATCGCATTATTCCGCAGACACGGGATGCATTTTTGAGTTTGGCACGGGCAGTTGTTCGCCATGGAACGATGGTTCAACATATGGGTGAGGAAGGGACATCTGTCCCTGGTGTGGTACATACACCAGCTCGTCACCATGCAGGACCATCAAATAGTGCAGGACCATTAGGACCATCCACTAGTGCAGGACCATCAGGACCATCCACTAGTGCAGGACCATCGACACATCCCCATCCTAGTACTGATCCTCACGAGTGCACATCATGTGGTTGTCCTTGCTATGGTATTGCCTCAGATGTTGCCTTCAGTGGGTTTTTGAGAGAGGTATGTTGATGGTTAATTGTAATAAATTCTTCATTTATTTTCGTCTTTGTACACATATATATAGTTTGAGCTAATATATTAATTTTGTGAACTTGCAGTTGATGCTTTATGCTGATAGTGACGCCCCAGAGCCGGATGTTCCAGACTCTACAGGGGGGCATGATGCTATCCATTTGGTAGGCCCATCTTATATACCACCTATTTCCGTATCTCACACCGAGGTAAACATTTTAAAATTTTAGTTTTTTAATACTTGTTAATTTGTTAATTTCCACATACTTTACATTTTAGTTCATTAATGCTATCTACGGTCTAATATTTACAATTATTAAACTTGCAGATGGCAGATCCTTCACTGGGGCAAGGTAATGTGGAGGTAGTACCCATGGTCATACTGTCCCCTGAAACATCTGGGCTCCAGGTAAACAATTAAAAATGACATTTTTTGAATACATGTTTGTTTGTTGAATCATGCATGTCTAACTACATGAACACTTGCTGACTGTAGGCACCATCCGAGACATCTGGCCCATTGCCTGGATTTGTATCTCCCTCCAGGCCATTCGTGAACAAGGGTCATGTGTATGTGAGGCGTTCTACTCATAGAAAGACTCCAGCTGCCCACGACCATGGGCTTACTCACACCATGGTAATGTACATCCTTTGATTATATTTGTTGTTTAACTTGAAATCCAGTGCATAAATCGTTTTTGTTAATGTTTGAATTGCATGTTTACTGCATCAGGAACCCAAGTTGTCTACTGAGAACCTCGCATCGATGGTTGATGCAACAGTTAGTGCCGCATCTGCAATGGCAACTGATCACACACAGGTATGTAACTATTTCAACATTATATTTACATAGTTTATTATTGTTGGACCTATTGTTTATTCATGCATTTCTAACTATTTCAACATTTTTTCATTGTAGCCACCACCAACAGGAGCAGTGCCTGGCCCCCTTGGTTCGACCATCCTGGATGTTCAACCAACGGCTCCATCTACTACACAAGCAACGCAATCTCCTTTGTCAGTTGAGGTGAGATGTCCTTCAGTGACCAAGTGTTTCATGCACTTTCCATGCACCAGTTGATAATTGTTGAGTTAATGTATTAGTGTACATAGTTAGTTGAATTTAACAATTGATATTTAATTTGCAAGATCCAGGGATGCACATTGATCCTAGAGATGTGCCTAGAGGATCAACGTTGGGAAAGAATAAGAGGAAGCTTGAGTTTTGATAGTTTTGGACACATGTGCTTTTGGATACTTTTGTATATATATGTACTTTTCGATACATTCAGTTTTGGAGACATGTACATTGACTTTATTGTGCATGTACTTTTGGAGACATGTACATTGACTTCATTGGATACATGTACTTTTGGATACTTATGGATATACATGTACTTTTGGAGACATGCACTTCTGGATACTTTTGGATATATATGTACTTTTGGATACATGTACTTTTGGATATATATGTACTTTTGGATACATGTTCTTGTGTCAATCTAATGTGTTAATTTGTGTGGATTATCTATTACTCATGAATGCACTATGTCAAAAGAACAAACTATTATATTCAAAGGTTTCAACGAATTCACTACATGCATGCACTAATTGGTATCTAATTAAAATTTGTGATTTTGGATGATCATTACAAGTTATGTCAAAGTTCTTGCTCGTGTAATTTAATCAAACTAAATGCAATACAATGTTTTCAAGGTTTCAACGAACTCACTCATGCACACCCATTGCCATCAACTACCAATGAAAGTCTAACATTATGATGTTCTTTAAAAATGGGTAATATTTCCTTGATGATCGTAAATTGAGAACCATTTGTAGCCACTCATATAATACCATCTTCACTTATCTTTGTACATGATAATCCATATAATGTGCTATGTTTTTTAACCTAAACAATCATCAAAAACCTAGAATTATAGGGATATGACAAAGAACCTTATGGGGCACCTTATATATTACCTAATTAGTTCAATATCTATTGATCCCACATTCATGGCATTTTAAATTTGTTGCATGCTATCCATAATATATCATTTGATCATAATTAGGACATGCATCAATTGTTTGATACTCCTTTCTTGTATCTTTCATAAGGGCACACAATTCTCAATATGTGCAAGGTAAAGTATTTGATGGTTATAGGAAAATATTACCTAACAATCTATAGGAAAAAATCAATTTATGTACTAAATAATGGATATCGCAATGTAGTTATTACAATCACAAAAAATATTAAAACTTATATTTATCATTAGAGTTATTGTGTATACATTAGGATCTTTGTCATACCATTGTTTGAAATGTCATTCAATACCTTCAATTTTATCAACATCAAATTAGTAGACAAAGTGACTCATCTTTGATCTCTTGTATAGGCCTTTGTGTGCCTTATCAATAAGATGTACATCATGAATATTATCATAGGTCTCATACATAGGTGCATCCTCATCCATGCAAACAAAGGTGTCATGGATCAACCTATTATCCCTTTATTCTCAATAATATTAGTATCATTATCTTCCATAGGATCAAATTCAACTCCATCACCCCCATTATTGCTACTCTAAATTACATCCTTAGGAGTTTTGATCATGTGTTTTTGTCTCTTTAGGAGTTTTGAAATATTATACTCTTTCAAAAATAATATGGAAGTTCATATATTTAAAAGTGGCTTAAATTATAAAATGGGCGGAAATTCACCAAGTGTCCCTGAACGGCATTTTCATGCGACTTGCAACTCGACATAACTCGGAAACCGGACGTTGGACCTACGAACCGTCGACTCCGTTGGTCTCCTAGCATGCGATTACCTTTAGAGGGCCCTCTCCCTCGTCTCCCCATGGCCCAGTGGCTTCATTGTGCATTCATTTCGTAAACTAGGGTTTTGCTTAGTTTAATTGCATGCAATCTCGCATTGGTGGGTCAACTCTGCAAAAACCTCCTCTGAGCCAGTGTTGGCAGTGTTCCCACGTCGGCATTGCCCACACACACTTTGAGGAGCCAACGGCACGCAATCTTCCTGCTCCGTTTGCTTTTTGGCTCCCGGATGGAAATTCACCAAGTGTACCTGAATGGCATTTTCATGCGACTTGCAACTCGACATAACTCGGAAACCGGACGTTGGACCGACGAACCGTCGACTCCGTTGGTCTCTTGGCTTGCGATTACCTCTAGGGGGCCCTCTCCCTCATCTCCCCATGGCCCAGTGGCTTCATTGTGCATTCATTTCGTAAACTAGGGTTTTGCTCAGTGTAATTGCATGCAATCTCGCATTGGTGGGTCAACTCTGCAAAAACCTCCCCCGAGCCAGTGTTGGCAGTGTTCCCACGTCGGCATTGCCCACACACACTTGCGGGAGCCAATGGCACGCAATCTTCCTGCTCCGTTTGCTTTTTGGCTCCCGGACGGAAATTCACCAAGTGTCCCTGAACGGCATTTTCATGCGACTTGCAACTCGACATAACTCGGAAACCGGACGTCGGACCGACGAACCGTCAACTCCGTTGGTCTCCTGGCGTGCGATTACCTCTAGGGGGCTCTCTCCCTTGTCTCCCCATGGCCCAGTGGCTTCATTGTACATTCATTTCGTAAACTAGGGTTTTGCTCAGTGTGGGAGTGTGCAATTTTTGCACACGGGGGTCAACTTTGGAAAATCATCCACTGAGCAAATATGGCTAGTGTTCCTAGCCCAAACCTATCTAGACACACCTGCAGGACTCCCCAAAACCCGGTTTTGTTGCATGGTTGGAGTTCTATGCCCCCGGTAGGTATCCAGCAGGTGTCCTTGAAGGCTTTCTGGTAGTGAGACGGGACGAGCCATAGAATGAAGACTGTGGCTCGGATCGACGAACCGTCGAATCCGTTGGATTCAGCACACCGGGATAGTGCCAGGGGTGCCCCTCCCCTCCTACCCGGTGGCCCATGTGTCACCTTGCAGGTCCATCTTGGAAACTAGGGTTTTGCTCAGTGTGGGAGTGTGCAATTTTTGCACACGGGGGTCAACTTTGGAAAATCATCCACCGAGCGGGTATGGCTAGTGTTCCTAACCCGAACCTGCCTAGACACTTTGGAAACTAGGGTTTTGCAGGTCCATGATGATGATGATGGTGATGATGATGAAGATGTTGATGATGATGGCTTGGTCTAAGGTGGTGCTCTCAAATAGCTAATTCATTATGAAATATTTAACAAGACATGAATTAAATTTAATATAAGTGTATTGTTTAATATAGTGAGCATGAATTGAATTAATTTTGTTGGGTGAAGCCAATAACCAACATGATGAACATAATATAATTTTAGGGTTTACTGATCATATGTAAAAAATGGCATATTCATAAACTTGACATACAAGAGAACTTTTGGCATATTTATAAACAACGTAAATGTAAATTTGGCATATCAAGAACGCAAAATTGACATATTCATATGAAACATACATGTGAAAATTGAGCATATATCAATATTCAATTACAAATAGTATAAATAGTATAGTATTAAAAGTATGTAACGTACCTCATCATGCTAGATCCCACCTATTATCATACAACCAAGCCCTCCGGATCATCTCTTATACGGATGGTCTCCATTAGTCTCTCGTGCTCTGTATCCGGTAAGAAGTAGCGTACCGTCGATGTATTTCGACTAGGCATTGTTCGTACCTGAAGGTTTGTGCCAATGATTAAGTTGGTAAAGTGATACACACTTGCACCTGGTTTGTAATCCCTGTAAACATATCCACCCTTCTTTCTTCCATTGCTGTCCCGTGTCAAGTATTCACCTTTAACAACCATAGACCCAGTTGGAAAGTGGTTGTTTTCATCGTCAGTCATGGACACAATGAGGGTTTTCTTTCCATCTATACAACGTGCCAACCAGTATTCATCACCCCATTCAGTATCTTTTGAGGCAACCACTGCGTATATGTGCCCTGCATTATATGATTGTAGGTATATGATCAAAATATTTTTCGTGCGATACAAGGCCATTAATGTGCATTTGAAGACTACGTAAACAAACAAAAAATGTTAAGGAAATGCATCATACCGGGTTGTACAAGGTCTGAGACATGATCAAAATCTGCAGAAATAGATGATTGGTCTTCTTCCAACGGAGTTAACTCAACAATTGCACGCTGATCAAGTGGAAGTGATATGTGATCCCATCCATCAACCCAATCCAATGATTCACACCCATCCCAGTCACCATCACAACAAGGCGGGCAAAAACAAGCGAGTTTTCTGGTCCAAATTTCAAATACTCGGTTATCAGAGCTTCGAACCGAATGAAAGCCACGAGTCACAGGCACAGTCTTGCATTCCCATGCATGTGAACGATCTATGTCTACCACCTCCCAAAAAAATCTCTCCACATGTCTCTTTCTTGTGGATTCTACTCGCATAGTTGATTCCTCTCCCATTACTGACGTGCACCACCTGACTATAGATTGAGCATTTAGAATAGTAGATTCTGTAGATACTTTCAATTCTTCTCTTCGTAGGGCTATTTTGACACATACTCCGGCTCCATCATGCTCTCCTTTACCATGCCCAGTCTCAAAAGAGTTCCACATATGTGCCACTTTGTAGTTTTTATGCAATGAACACAACCACTGAAATATGCATGCATTTTTGAACTGACCAGCACACCCATCAGACCAAATCCAATGTCGGTCTATCTGTATGTTCCTTCCCTTCAAGTGATCATAGAACATGATGAAGCAATGACATACATAGTGGAATTCGTGGCACCTATCATCACTTATGTAAAAGTGATATTCCTTCAGAATTTCTCTTTGCTCTTCAGTGTTATTTGGGCCATGCCTATATGTGATATGGACCATCAAGGAAACCTGCTCAGAGTGATAATACTGACTTTGGATCTCATTTTGAGGTTGCAGAGTGTAGTTCTCAGCAAAATCAACAACTGAAGTATAGTACCAAGGGAAAATGTATCTCTGCATATTCTAAACTTCTCATCCTGCCATCGTGCCATGTGGACATGCTGAACATATTGATGTGTCTTTTCAATAAATTCCTTGATGAAGTCACTAACTTGTACCTGGTGACACAAAATGATCTCAATGTCAGTTTTTTGTTGTAAGTAAGGATTGAAATGTAACCGTTACAACATAATTTTATAGATATAAATGCATACCTGAGATGTCACCAATTGTATTTTTTTGCTTTCTTTCCCTGGGACTATTTCATAGTTGATATATTTGAAACTTTTCATGTCTGTAACCATTTTCCCAAATTCACTGTCTCCATTCTCATGCATACATTGGCTCAATAATGCCATTCCAGCACAGTTGGAGCATGTTCCATCCAAACAAGATTTTGCATAGTATGTTTGCCCCTCGGGCCTATTGCACATGATGCTATGAATGAATTCTCTTGATGAAGTCAGTGGTATTGTCATGGACCAATCCTGCACAATGTTAGTATGCAACACATGACGAATGTACAAAAATGTTTCATAGTAATATTCATATTCTACATGGTATCTACAACAACAAGTGCTACGAAGAGTATTTATTCTAACATACCATGGCTTACATTTCTCAAAAGATCTTTGCCCCAAGTTCAATTGTCTATGCTCAATCTTAAATTTCTCGTAAAGCTCTGTCTGTGTTATATCAAGAAGATGCTTAGTATGTGGTTCACGATCCTTTGAACCCCTTCTTAGTTTTAGTACATCCTTTCGGTTTGAAGAAGGCCTTGTGTGATCATGCCAAAAACTGTGCACTAGTCCCTTTATTGCATCAACTAGCTTCATGTCACGACGTGGCAACCGCCCAACAAAGGCCCAAAAATCTATCTGATCGGTTGTGTCAAGATGTTCTCTTCTAATAGAATACCTACGGAGGGTTTTTACATTCAAATTAACTAGTTCGGATGTATGCCTGAGAATACGAAGGGCCCTGGTGTTCTTATTTGCAATTGATTGTGACAACACACGACGAGCAGCATTGCGGTCCTTTGAACGTGTGTTCTTACCAATTTTACCAAATGCATCTACCAGGCTTTTAACTATATGAGAACTTGGTTCAGAATTCTTTATCATCTTTATCCCTAACTTTTTCCTAACAACATTCATGCTCCTAGATTTTAACAATGATAAAAATAATCTACATTTGTCTCCATCACATTTAGAAACAAAATATTTATCAAGTATCTGGTGAGTTTGATAAGCAATACTACGTTTAGATAGCGTACCTTCAATGGAATTCATAAGTCTTTCATCAACTTGTATACGCTTCAGAGTTCTTCGACGTGTGCTTGCTAATGGAGGTAAGGGTGTTGGAATTGTACCATGTAGCGCATCACCAAGACGCTCTAGCGTTTCAGTAGTAGCTTAGTGTCCTTCATTCTCTTCCTGGTAGTTGGATGGTGCAAGTCCAACATCCTCATCCATGGTCTGTGGAAGTCCAACATCCCCTTGTGGAAGTCCAACATCCTCATCGATGGTGTGGATAACATTCTCTTCTTCAACAGTAGGAAAAATGTCCAACGCCTCTCTGACTTCATCGCTTGTATAACCACATCCGGATAGCAAATTGGGTGTTTCTTTGTGAGCTTCATCTTGATATGGTAACTTATCACTTTGACTTGAAGTGGGAATTGAAACATCCCCTAATGAGCACCTACGTTTTGCTTCTTGATTACTTCCATGGGGTGCTTGTTCAACAACTATTGTGGAAATTGAAGGTCCCTCTTGTCGTGGATTAATAGGATGAACCATGGTATCCTCTACAATTGGATTTGGATTAGTTTCCAAAGAAAGCCTCCGATTCATCATGTATATTCTTTTATTTTCTTTCTCTTCTTCAATGACTTCTTGATGCCTCTTCTTCCTTGTTGATTTGTTTACTCGGTTACGTGCATTCCCCATCACCACAATGATCAATTCAATATATTTTGTTTTTGTTGCTCCTCAATTACAAGCTCTTCAATAATAAGCAAATGGAAGTTCTTCCTTGTTGGTCTTGAAGCTTGATATCTTATCTTGTGTGCTCCTCAAATATAGGCAAAATGAATCTTTCAAAGGCCTTATCTTTGGTTTTCTTCAATTGGAGATTCTTCAAGCTTGCTGATTATTTTCTTCAAATATGGCCATATAACCCAACACCACACTGAGCAACCATGAAAGATGTCCTCAATGTTGCACCTGCATAAAAAAAAATGATGGAGTTGGTGTAGAATGTGAAAATTTTCAGAGGCGGGCTCGTGCTGTTCAAAAAATCGCGGGATTATTGTTTTCGTTCGGACAGAGTGAAGTTGCTCTCGGACAGCAACAGTCCATTATTTCTGGAGTTACAAAAAGCATATGCGTTATAGAAGTACAAAATGTGTGCGCGATATGTAGTGAAAAAACGCGAACGCGATATAGTCAAGCACAATAAATAGGTTAGGTGCACGGCTAGGGAAACGAACAAAATCAAAGAAAACTAATAATTTATATGGTTACATACAAAACAAATGTTTTGTATGTTTTAATACCCCCTAGCTCTCTCCCAATAATCCCTAGATACCCCCTATCTCTTTCTAAATATCTGTCCCTCATTCTCCCTACATCCCTCCCTACATGTTTCTTTCATGTTTCTTTCTCTCCCTTACTCCAGCCATGTCTCTACCACCCCACTCTCCATCTCTCCACCTTCTCTTTATCTTCATCATTATCCCTCCCTATAGCACTCTCTCCCTTCTTCTCCCTTAATCACTAACCCTCTACGCCTTTATCCCTCCCCCCTGTCCTCTCTGTCTTACCTTGATCCTAGAGCCCCTCCCCCATAAAGGCCTTTAGACCCTCTTCTAAACATTAATCCCTAAGTGCATAAGTGCACAAGATGATGAGGAGGAGGAGGGTGATGACAATGAAGATGATCATGATGTAGATGAAGATGATAAAGATGATGAGGAGGAGGAGGGTGATGCCAGTGAAGATGATCATGATGCAGATGAAGATGATAAAGATGATAATGTTGATGAAGATGATGGTGATGATGATGAAGATGTTGATGATGATGGTGATGGTGATGTTCGGATGATGATGATGATGATGATGATGAAGATGATGGTGACATGATGGAGATGTTGATCTGATGAGGAAGATGATGATGATGATGGTGATGATGGTGATGATGATGAAGATGTTGATGAGGACGATGATGGAGATGAAGATGACGATGATGAAGAAGATGATGATGATGGAGATGTTGTGTTGATGGGGAACCTAGAGATGACAATGATGATGAAGATGGTGATGGTGATGGTGATGGTGATGACGATGAAGATTTTGATGATGATGCTGATGGCGATGATGATGAAGATGTTGATGATGATGGTGATGGTGATGTTTAGATGATGATCATGATGATGTTCAGAAGATCATGATGGTGATGATGGTGATGATGATGGAGAAAATGACGATGATGGATATGTTGATGAGGAACCTGCAGATGCCAATGATTATGATGATGGAGATGTTGATGAGGAACCTACAGATGCCAATGATGATGGTGATGACGATGAAGATGTTGATGATGATGGTGCTGGTAATGATGATGATGATGATGATGATGATGATGATGATGATGATGATGATGATGAAGATGAAGATGATGGTGGCATGATGGAGATGTTGATCTGATGAGGAAGATGATGATGATGATGATGATGATGATGATGAAGATGTTGATGATGATGATGACGGTGATGAAGATGATGATGATGAAGAAGATGATGATGATGGAGATGTGTTGATGGGGAACCTAGAGATGACAATGATGATGAAGATGGTGATGGTGATGACGATGAAGATTTTGATGATGATGCTGATGGCGATGATGATGAAGATGTTGACGATGATGGTGATGGTGATGTTTAGATGATGATCATGATGGTGTTCAGAAGATCATGATGGTGATGATGGTGGAGAAAATGACGATGATGGATATGTTGATGAGGAACCTGCAGATGCCAATGATGACGATGATGGAGATGTTGATGAGGAACCTACAGATGCCAATGATGATGGTGATGGCGATGAAGATGTTGATGATGATGGTGCTGGTAATGATGATGATGATGATGAAGATTAAGATGATGGTGACATGATGGAGATGTTGATCTGATGAGGAAGATGATGATGATGATGATGGTGATGATGATGAAGATGTTGATGACAATGATGATGGTGATGAAGATGATGATGATGAAGAAGATGACGATGATGATGGTGATGAAGATGATGATGATGAAGAAGATGACGATGATGGAGATGTGTTGATGGGGAACCTAGAGACGACAATGATGATGAAGATGGTGATGGTGATGACAATGAAGATTTTGATGATGATGCTGATGCTGCTGCTGCTGCTGCTGCTGCTGATGATGATGATGAAGATGGTGACGATGATGGTGATGGTGATGTTCAGATGGTGATGATGATGATGATGATGATGATGATGATGATGGAGATGTTTATGAGGAAGGGGGAGATGACAATGATGATGAAGATGTTTATGGTCATGAAGATGATGATGATGGTGATGGTGATGATGATGGAGATGTTGAAGATGATGGAGATGGCGATGAAGATGATGATGATGATGATGATGGTGAAGATGATGAAGAAGATGATGATGATGGAGATGTTGACCTGATGACGATGAAGATGATGATTATGGTGATGATGATGAAGATGTTGATGCTGATGATGATGGTGATGAAGATGATGATGATGGAGAAGATGATGATGATGGAGATGTTGATGAGGAACCTACAAATGCCAATGATGATGATGATGATGGTGATGACGATGAAGATGTTGATGATGATGGTGATGGTAATGATGATGAAGATGATGATGATGATGGTGATGGTGATGGTGATGTTTAGATGATGATGAAGAAGATGATGGTGACATGATGGAGATGTTGATCTGATTCAAGGAAGATGATGATGATGATGATGATGGTGATGATGATGAAGATGTTGATGATGATGATTATGGTGATGAAGATGATGATGATGAAGAAGATGATGATGATGGAGATGTTGATGTTGATGGGGAACCTAGAGATGACAATGATGATGAATATGGTGATGGTGATGGTGATGGTGATGACGATGAAGATTTTGATGATGATGGTGATGGTGATGATGATGAAGATGTTGATGATGATGGTGATGGTGATGTTTAGATGATGATCATGATGATGTCCAGAAGATGATGATAACGATGATGGAGATGTTGATTTGATGAGGAATATGATGATGATGATGATGATGGTGATGATGATGAAGATGTTGATGATGACGATGATGGTCATGAAGATGATGATGATGAAGAATATGATGCTGATGGAGAATATGATGCTCACAACTCCCTCTAGTCTCTCTCCCCCCAACCATCAATCTCTCTCTCTCTCTCTCTCTCTCTCTCAAACACACACACATACACACACATTATGTCACTTTCCATTCTCAAACCCATCCCCCCTCCATCCATATCTATCTCCAACTTTCTCCCTCCATCCCTCACCCTACCTTCTCTCCCTCCCTCTCTCATCGCCTGTCTCTCACCTTCTATCCCTCCCTCATCTTTCCCTCAACCTATCCCAATCTCTCCATCACTCCCTCTCTCTCCATCGCCACCACTCTCTACATGTCTCCCACCAACACTTTCTGTCCCTCCCTTCCTATCTCTTATTTCGTTCTATCCCCATCTATCTCTCACTCCCTCCAAATCTATTCCTCCCCATTGTCCCTCTCCCTCCCTCGCTCTATGTCTCCCCCCACCTTGTATTCTTTATTTCTCTCTCACATCCCCCTTGCCTCCATCCATTCCCCCTTGTCACTCAAGTCTCACTTTCAACTTCTAACCCTATACCTCTTCAGAACCTATTCTACTCCTAATAGTGCTCTCAAGCTCCACTTCCCTTCACCCCCTGTAGCCCATCATGTTCTCATTCCCTTCATCTCTCCCCACTCAAGCTTCCAACATCCTTCTAAGCCCTTGACCCTTTCCCACCCCTATTAAATATTAACCATAGATTCCCTTGACCCTTCCCCACCCCTTCTCAAATATTAAACAAAAATTCCCTTGAGTCTTCCACACCCCCTCTTTCTCAAGTATTAAACATGTATTTTATGATTTGAATAACGCGAGCGCGTTTTGTAACTATATAACGCGTACATGTTATGTAGTTATATAATGTGTACGCGTTACGTAGTTATATAACGCGCACGCGTTATGTAGTTATATAACGCATACGCATTATTTAAATCTAAAAGCGCGGCAATATTTTTGAATTTAAATAGGCCGAGTCACATGCTCACATGTCAACAATAATCCTATGTGTATGCTTTGGAGTTTGCTTCGGTAATTCCAAACCTGTGCTATGTTAATGAAAAACCAAAGCTAATTGGGTATTTCTTCCAGTTTCTGGAGAAGCCTGTGCTTAGCCACTCGTTACAATATGCTACACAGAGTCATTTTTGACGAAATCTTAGACACAAATAGCATTTTTTCTGCAGATTCCAAATATGTAACTTTTATTTTGAAATATTAATTTTTCCTATTTTCTTTCAATTTCTTTTCTGTCCTACCTCCTTAAATCGTGAAACACACTGTTAGTGTTTCTTCCATAACTTTTTCAATTCTCAATCATTTCAAAAAAAAATTGTATGGTGCACAAGAGGACACTAACCTCCACGTTCTATGAAAAACCCATTTCAAGATTTTTGCATTAAGACCTTCAAAGGCTCTACCCACAAAAGAGGTACTATTTTCGAGGTTTGATCACTTAGACAATCATAAAAAAATTATAAAATTACTAATTTAATTTTTGAAAAATAATGGCGCACAAGTGCTATGTGTTCTCTACATGCATGCCGGTTTTTGTAGCTTGATTCCATCATTTAGGCCCTCAAAGGCTCTACCCACAAAAACATATACCTTATCATCTGCCTGAAAAATAAAAAGTGTCTGTTAGGAAAAATGAAACTTGACATAGCTATGCAAATTTTCAATACATAAAAGTTATATATTCAGAAACATGATTCAATTTCCTACATTTAATCTTTTTTACTCAATGCAAGATATTTTGCGTAAGTAGATCAAAAAATCCAAGTAAGTTGAGGGATACCTGCTTTTTCAGTTTTCTATTGCATCTAACGTGCCAAAAGTGACCCTCATTAGCTTGCAATGACCCTACACCTATTTGTGTAACTAATTCTAATAAGTAGAATTTTGATGTTGCTGGGAACTTGACGTTGTCGAAAAAGGAGGCTTGGCAGATAGGATCAGAGACAGGTGATTGCGCCACTTAAGAGACTGACACCATTCTATTGCTATGGCGTTTTGAATAGGTAATGTCGAACATTTGTATGGAAGAGAAGTTCAGTGCCAATATAGACTTAGTTGGTCTATGTGGATTAGGAATGGATATGCTTTCTTCAATAGTTCTGGGACTGCAAGCTAACTCATCTAATGACCTCATTCACTATGTCCTTAGACGTGTCATTTGTGACATCAAATAGTGGATTATGTGATTTATCGATTTCTCAAGTTGTATATTTGTATTTTGTTCACTCTCATCATCAACAACTCATCAATATCAATATGCATTTAATATATATTGATAGGACATAATTCATCATGTTCTTTAATCCTAGGAAATAGGTAAATCAATCAGTTGTTAATAAATAGTGGGATTATTAGTAACATTGTAAATTATAAATTTGTTGATAAACTTGAGTTGCACGCATATCATTAGAATTCCTTGCCAAGGAATAATAACATGGAGAGAAAGTCTCATATGTTTTACACTTACATCATATCCAAATAAAATATGTAGAGCAGAAGATGAGCTGACAAATATCAAATAAATTTATATATTATGATAGGGTCTGGCATGAGGAGCATAAAAGAGAAACAAATAATCTAAATCTTCCTTTGACTTTAAACACCTTGCTTAAACTCTACTGCATATATAATGAATAATTTTAAGTGGGTGGTTACACAAACATATACTTACAATAGCTATAGAATCATGATTTTTTACAACAAGAATATCAATGAATGAAATCACCTCAGACATTCTTTCTCCAGTTTGTTTATGATATTATACACCACTAACAAAATTTATTACTAGATATGTTTTCATCTCCAAGTTGCACTGACACCGGTTTTCGACTATTCAATATCTTAATACTACATTGATTTTAGCAAAACTTGATCAAATGCCTAATAAACTTAACATATAGGTGTTGAAATATTTAAATTGCACAAGGAATTATGCACCTTAATTCCTTGTAGGGATGAACAAATCTAATCATATGTTATATAAAGATTAGTTGAGCTCCAAAATAAGGTGAAACAAATGATGCAAGCAACAATATACATCTGTTAATTCTGAAAACATGAGGTCCAACATATCTCTCTTCCTTCTTCGATGAAAATTACTCAACGTACTTCTAATCGTGAAAACCTCCTTTGGTTTCTGCTAGTTGTATTTCATTGTTGCCACTCAATCCACAATTTCTTTAGAGAGGCCTTTGACAACCACACCATTGATGTGTCTAAGAGGCCTCTAGCCTCTACTAACACCTATGTTTATGCTTGTGTAGGGGTTTGTTGTAGGTACAATAGATTCCATGCTTCATTCGAACATGGAGCCCCAATTTTTTGAAATACAAAGGTATTTGGGTAAGTTCCTTATTATAACGAGGTTCTTAAACCTTGTTTGTTATCATCTCATACCTTTGCTTTCGGTTTGTGTAATTACCATTCTTTTTTCTTTGAAAAATTTCTAACTTTTTGGTTGTTTTCTTGACTTGCGGAAAGCCTTCAATTCTTTCAAAATGTTATTTTCTGCCCGCAAACCCAAAAACACGCAAACCCGCAATCCTGCGATTGTAGATTACGGGAATTGATCGTTCTTTCTTTTTGGAATTGTGTCATCTCGCAACCTGCAACCCGAAATTGCGGATTGTGGGAAGACTTGGTTAATATTTTTGGGAAATTTCGATTCCGCAACCCGCAACCTAAAACTCGCAATTGCGGATTGCGGGATGCGGAAATTTGTTATTTTAATAAATCACATTTTATGTTCCCGCAACATGCAACCCGCAATTGCGGATTGCGGGACGCGAAAAAGTTATTTTGATTTCAAAGTTTGTTTTCGTTTTCGAAACCCACAATCCACAACTGCGGATTGTGGATTGCAGAAACATTTTCATCCGTTATTTTGCAAAGTTGCAATCCCACAACCCGCAACCCGCAATTGTGGATTGCGGATTGCGGGAATTATCAATAAAGTTTGAAAATAAAACTTGTGACCCGATCCCGCATCCCGCAGGGGTTAATCTCAGCCGTTCATTTCTTTAATCCTATGATCCATATTTGATCCGACGAAAAATCAATAAATATAAGATATTTTCTATTTTTCTTTATCATTTTCATTGTCAGAAATTTACTCTGCTACATGGATTTTACTGTGAATTTCTTACCAGGGGTCATTCTCACGAATTTTCAGTTATTTTCAGGTTGGTTTTTGTCATTTTCGCATTTGTTATTTACGGTTTTACTGTTTATGATTTTGTTTTTATTTATTTGTCAGAATTTCCACTGCCCCTCTGCAATTACCCATATCTACTTTGTCATCATCCACCATTGATGATCCAACCTTAGCTCTTTGTTCATCGTTACCTACTGATGATGGTCATGTTCCACTTTCTGAAGCCTTTACTTCAGTCCCTTCTCCAAAACATGTCTCATCAGTTGCTCAGATTGTTTCTGCCCCTCTGACTACTCCTCAAGTTACCATGCCCATACATAGTCTCATTGACACCCAAAAAGTTCCATTGATATCAACAATGTCACTTCAACTTCTACAGAACTAGTGACTGAGTATGAAGATGATGTTGTAGTTCCTCTTGGAAATTATTTTTATAGTAAAGAAAATAGAGCAGTGATCAAGAGAGGTAAGAAGAGAAGCAGGGATCAAGGTGGATTAGAAACGCCTGTTCCAAATCAAATAATATGGGCTAAACAAACAAATGATCCCCAGACACAAGCAATTGAGACAGCTGCAGCTTTAGGGGCATTTGCTGGTGCAAATTTGGATTTAGTTCATGTACTGAATAGATAGGTTGGTTAGAAGAAGGAAGAATTGGAAAAGCTGGAAGAAGAGTTAATTAAAACCAAAGAAGAACATGAGGTTTATGTCGTTGATCTAAGTAAGATATGGGGAGATAGGATAGAGGGTTTGGAGCGAAGGAACACATCTCTTCAAGCTCAACTTCGTAATGCACAAGTTGAGAATTTTACAAATACACAGATGATGGCTATCTTGGAAAAGCAATGTGAGGATGCAACTGCAAGTGCAACCTCTTCTACTTTCTTTAAGTTTTCACCCTAGGAATTTAAAGATTTGGCCCTTCAGGTCAATGAAGAGCATCATAAATGACTGGAGAAGCTATTTACACCTTAGATGAGATTAGGGAAACTCATATGACTTTTGGTAAGATGTTTGTTGTCCTTGAAGAGAAGAAAGCCAAAAGGTTGCAAGCTTCTCAAGCAAGTCAAAACATTGTGGAGTGGTAGGGGTATATCAAGAACATACAAGAAGACATCCCCATTCTTAACAGTTTTCAGTTCAAGAAAATCAAAGCTGCATTGAACACTTGGCTTGATCTTAATGAGTCAGTTGAATACATTCTTAAGAAAGCATATGCTATGTGTAGCAGGCGTTGGTATGCAACATATAACATCATGGAAGTTCTACAGTTCTCAGTCTTGGAGCTCATTGAAGATGCTTGCTCACCTAAGTTGATGGTTGAGCAAGTTGAACACAGGTGTGAGGAAGCCAAACAGAAAATTCAGCGCCTTGAGGAGGTCAAGATTGATGATGTGGATCAATTAATTAGGAAATCGGTCACCACGGAAGGCAAAGCACACATTTTCATTTGTATTTGGCATAAGTTAGCTAAGAATGAAATGGAAACATTCACATGTAATCCCCAACTGGGGCTTGAGTCAGCTAACTATCCGAATATGGATGAGTTGTTAGAGATTTGGGACAAATGGCAAGTTTTTCTAGGCCATTAGTTTAGTTTGATTTTGTAATCCCGGTTTGTGGGACTTTACTCTTTATATTATTTTGTAACTCTTATTTAAAGAGGTGATCCCTCGTAGAGAAGGGGAGGGAATTTGGAGGAGAAAATCAGCAGGAGAGGTTGGAGATACTCTGTTTGATACAAAGCTTGTAATTTCTTACAGACTTGCATTAATACAATAAAGTTACTCCCATATCTTCTTTTGTCTATTGATAAAGTTTATTTGATGAATGTTGATTTACTCCAGATTTCTTATCAAATGTTGTTTAAGTCTTTTGGAATTTATTAAGCACAATGATCTTTAGTTCTAATTTATCTTTGCTAATGATCTATGTGTTTATGATGTTTTGAAAGAATTTATTTAATTACAACATTATTGATTTCTGCAAATGGTTTTCTCAGTAATTTATAATTGATGTTGATTTTTCAATTAACATATGAGTTATAGGTCAATTATTGAATGCATATAACCTTCAATCTGTTGTTGATTAATTTTAATTGATTAATGGTAGTTTGGGAAAATAAGTAATAAGTCTTTTAACATTTCTGTTGAGTTGATGAATAATACTTATTTACTACTACATCAGGCTGAACTGCACTTATCTTAAGACACCTTCTTAGAGTAGATCTAACTTAGTTAAGATTCTTTTAAGCAAATTTGTGTTTACAGATTTTACACACTTTGTTTTCCTTCAAAGGAAAACTGATCCCTAGGATCAAAACTCACCAACTCATAGAGTGCCAGCGGAGGTTGAATATCCGTGGGAGATTACTATACCAAACAGGCTGGGGATAGAACTGTCCTTTCATAGGATATTTTGAAGCCTTTCAGTCTGGGTTTCCTCCTCTGTTGGGAGCCTTGGAACCCATTCTAGCACTTTGCACCTACCCTGCACAACCGAGGCCTCAACAAATGGTTCTAGAAGGAGGGCAAGTAGTAAACTATGCCTAAACATAATACTCAGAAACCTCCTCCAATAGAAAATCACCGGTTGTCACTCGTAGTCAATCACATGCTTCTACATCTAAACAGCAAACGGTGCCACAACCAATTGTAATTCCTTATACACTTGCAGCTGGGAAGGAAAATAGAAGGGATATCCTTATCATATCACCTACTAGAGCACCCCTTTCACTTGAACAAATACTAAAAATTTCTAGTGATAATGTTGCTAGGTTTCAACAAAGTGTCATTGAACAACGGAATAGAGGACTAGTAGCAATTCAACATAACAATTTTTTGCTGAGCAATAACCAAAAAGGTCAACAAACTGAGAACTAGGAAGGTCAACAGATAGCTAACCAAAACACTAAAAATTAACATACACTTGATCATCCAGGATCCCTTGAGTATAACCTTGATTCTCTCTTTGAGGAAGTTCCACAAGATCAACCTAGCGTTGGATTTGGTGGACCACCACCTTCTCCTCCTTCATCATCATCCTCCTCGTCTAAAAGTGAACATTCTTCTAGTTCTTCATCTGAAGAAGACGAAGAAAAACCAATGGCTGGAGAAGGCTAGAACAGACCTTGGCTTGACCAAGATGCTGTGTTCATACTTGGAGATCAACATAGATTGCCTAAAAACCCTGAGAAGTGGCATCCTAAGTTCAATCCAGACAATAAATCACCTGCATTAGATCACATCAAAAATTTTATGTAGGCCATTAGACTTAGGAGTGTTGTCCATGAAGATGTGGTTTGTAGATTGTTCCCTTATAACTTTGAAGGAAGGGCATCTACATGGTACTTTTCCTTAGAAGCCAGAACCATAACCTCTTGGGATGAGTTTGAAAAATTATTTATCCAGAAGTTTGGGGATGATAAAACTCCACAAGATCTAGTCTTAGAATTGTCTTCTATGAAGATGAGAGGTAAAGAAAGGGTCAAAGATTACAATCAGAGATTTTCCTATCTGAAAAATAGGATCCTTGCCACTCTTCTTCCTGCAGAAGAACTGTTGGTTTCCTATTATGAAAAGGGTCTATCTGTTCCTATTGCAATGTGAGTCAAAAGAGCACATAAAGACAACTTGTTTGAGGCTTATGCTGAAGCCATTGGGGTTGAAAAGGATATCTATTGTCTAAAAGATAATCCTGAAGCTTTAGAAGAGCAACCTTCCACATCTAGAAAGAAAACCGATAATGCTCCCAAACCCACTACTCAGAATAAAGATGCCTTTGAAATGACTGATATTAAGAAGTTTCTCCAGAAAATGTCCAACGAGATGGTTGATTTAAAAAATAATAATAATGAGAATCAAAATAATAACAGAGGTTTTGCAAGGTCACCTTTCAAGAGACCTTATCAACCTCCCTAAAATCCACCACCTCCTAATCCTAATGAAGGGCTAACATCTGAAGAAATTTATTCTATCTTCAAGGATTTGGCTATAGAATCACAAAATATCTCTGAACCTTCTGAAGATCAAACAAACCAATATCCACAGTTATCACAAGAAGAAGAAGAAGAGGATCCACAAATTAACACTATAAGCTATTTTTTTGAACTCCCAATGAATGAAAAAGAAGAAGAACCTGAGACAGAGTTCAATGTTCAACATCCTTACAATACTAGATCAAGACCACAGCCCTCTCAAGAACCCTCATCTTGAACAACACCTCCCAACAAAAGTAAAACTTTTCCTCATAAGGATACAGTCATTCCTGAAATGGAGTACAGTTTGGCTAAAGATTTGAAAAGAGTTAAAGCAAATATTTCTTTGTTTGAACTTCTGAAATCCCTTCTATGAGGGATTCTTTACCTAACAGCATGATTATCAAACAACCAAGGGAATCACAAAACAATAACTTAGACTCTTTTACCACAAGATCAGAAATCTGGAAGCAAGAGGACACCTCCTTTCTTGCTTACCTTTGAAATCTTCAACATAGATGTACACAATTGCATGATAGATTCAGGTGCCTCTTCCAATGTGATGCCCTTGTATGTCTGCAGGAAATTAAATGCCACTTGGGAACCCTGTCCTACTCAGATTGTTCAGCTTGACAGATCTAAAGTGAGAGTAGTGGGGAGATTAAGAAATGTGTTGTTGACATTATCTGCTAATCCTCGTATTCACCAGACCATTGATATTGTTGTAGCTGACATCCCTGAAGCCTATGGAATGTGGTTGAGTAGAGACTGGTCAGAGAAACTCAAGGGCTACTTTGCCACTGATTGGTCTCATCTATGGCTACCCTACAATGGACAACCAAATAAGATTAAGATCAATAGGAAACCATTTATGAAGCAAACAATCACTGACCTTAATGATTCAAGTGAACCTACTTGTTATTTCAGTTCACAGATTGAGCATTTCACATTTGATACCTTTTTTGGGGATTTTCCAGTTGATTCTTCACCAGATGAGAATGTGCAAAATGAATCTCAGATTTCCAATGTTACTACTGTACCATTCTCTGGAACTATTGTACATAATGTCTATAATGTTAATACAAATTTTAGGATTGATCCTATTGCATGGACTTTATTCTTTGATGGCTCCAGATCCAAGGATGGTGTTGGTGCAGGTTGTGTCCTTATTGATCCAAAAGGGACTAAAACCATGATTGCTTGTAGACTTGAATTTGAATGTACCAATAATGTGGCTGAATATGAGGCTCTGGTGCAGGGACTCAAAAAGGCTATTGATATGGGTGCACAAGTGATAGAGTGTTTTGGAGATTCTGAAATCATAGTTAAACAGGTAAGGAATAAGATACATTTTTTGTCTCCACGTTTAACTAATGATAAAAAAAATGGTTAGAGATCTCACTAATTCTTTCATTGCATTCAACATCAAGTCTGTCCCTAGATCACATAACTTTGATGCTGACCTCTTAGCAAATACTGCATCTAGGTTGATTCCACCAGAAGGCTTGTCACCTGAAACCTTTTCAATAGAGCTTATGTACAGGCCTTCCATCCCTGATCATGTAACAAGCTGGCAAGTGTTTGATGATGACCAGAAAATCCTAGACTTTCTCTTAGGTCAAGATACCTTTCAAGACATGGCAATAGATGAGGCTGAGCATGAAAAATCTTTGTCTGATCCTTCCAACATTATCCCAAAATCAGTGATCAACCTAAAAAAGTTTTATGACTTGCAGGACAAGTTTAAACACAAGACCAACTATAAGACACAGAGTTCTTCTCTAAATTATGAGCCAATCAACCTCGGTACTGAGTAGAAACCCTGATTTATCAACCTTGGGGTTGAAAACTCTGCTGATGAAAGAAGAGATTTCATCAGATTGTGTAAAAAGTAAAAAGATGTTTTTGCATGGATCTATGACGAACTAAATACCTTTGATACTAGCATTATGCATCATAACATACCGATGAAGCCAGAAGTGAAACCTTACCAACAGAAACTAAGAAAGATGCATCCTAGTTTGGAACCCTCTGTGAAGAAAGAACTTGAGAAGTTGCTGACATCTAGAATCATATTCCCTGTCAGACACACATAATGGATATCTAATTTAGAACATGTTTGAAAAAATAATGGAGAAATCAGACTTTGTGTTGATTTCAGAAAGTTGAATAGAGCTTCCGAAAAGGATAACTACCCTGTTCCTCTTATGGAGCAGATTTTGCAAAAGGTAGCTGGGTCAAAGATGTTCTCTCTCCTGGATGGTTTTTCAGGATACAGCCAAGTCATGGTTGCCCCTGATGACCAGTTGAAAATATCTTTCAGAACCCCCTGGGGTACCTTCGCCTACAGACGAATGCCCTTCGGAATGATAAATGCAGGAGCCACATTCCAGAGAGCTATGGATATATCTTTCAGAGGTTTGATGCATAATTCTGTCGTAGTGTACTTAGATGACATCACTATCTATTCAAAGAATTGACATGAACATCTGTCTGCTCTCAAACAGGTTTTTGAACGCTGCAGGAAGTACGAAATTTCATTGAACCCTAAGAAGTCCATATTTGCGGTAACAAAAGCTAAGCTCATGGGTTTCATTGTTTCTAAGGAAGGTATGATTATTGATCCTGAACGCACGGAAGCTATTTCAAAGAATGGTTTTCCTGGTTCGCACAAAGCCATGCAATCATTCCTCGGTAAGATCAATTTTGTACGTAGTTTTGTTCCAAATTTTGCACAAATTGTTAAACCATTGCAGCAGTTAGTTAAAAAAGATGTACATTTTAGTTGGTCTCAGGAACAGAAGGATGCATTTGTTGAAATTTGAAGGGCCATTGCAGAAGCTCCTGCTCTAATGTCCCCATATTTCAACAAGGATTTCATTCTCTATACCTTCGCTACTGATTTTTCTTATGCAATTGTCTTGACATAGAAGCATGATAATGCTGATGAGATTCCAATTCCGTTCATGAGCTCAACGTTTAAGGGAGCAGAACTTAACTACTCCCAAATTGACAAGCAAGCTTATGCAATTTACAAGTCTGTGAAACATTAGACGCCATCCTTATTGAAATCTTGGACGAAGGTGATTGTGCCATACACTGCCATCAAAAACGTGCTGGTCCAGAAGGAACTAGGTGAGAAAAGAGCCCATTGGATGACAGCTTTGCAGGAATATGACCTAGAAATCAGGCCAATAAAGATTGTAAAAGGGCAAGGTTTGTGCCTACTTACTGCTCAGTCAAATAATCATGTTCAACAATAGACTGAATGGGAGCAGGAGGGTCCAGAAGGAACTAGGTGAGAAAAGAACCCATTGGATGATAGCTTTGCAGGAATATGACCTGGAAATCAGGCCAGTGAAGATTGTAAAAGGGCAAGGTTTGTGCCTGCTTACTGCTCAGTCAAATGATCATGTTCAACAACAGACTGAATGGGAGCAGGAGGAAAATGTTCCTATAGGTTATGTTAATTCCATAGATACTCCAACATCTGAATGGTACAATCATATCAAGTTTTTTCTAAACCATGGGTTTGCTCCTGAAACCCTTGACTTCAAAAAACGTAGAGATTTAAGATTAAAGTTTGCTCCATATTAGTTTATTAATGGAGTTATGTTTAGAAAAAATTACGATGGAGTTTTCCTTAGATGTTTGGAGAAAAATGAGACTGATGACATTCTTTTACAATTTCATGTAGGACCTGTTGGAGGCCATTTTTCAAGTGAAACCACAGCACACAAGATTCTTGGAGCTGGATATTATTGGACTACTCTTTTTAAGGATGCTTATGCTTATGTCAGAAGGTGTGAACCATGTCAGAAGTGCATAGGGAAATTCAAAAAACCTGCTTTTCCTCTACAGCCACTAACAATTTAGTTTCCATTTCAGCAATGGGGACTGGATTTTGTTGGACCAATTAATCCTGCTTCCTCCCTACAACATAGGTATATCCTTACAACAACTGACTACTTTACGAGATGGGTAGAGGCAGTCCCTCTTAGGCAATGTAACACAAACCAAGTAATTTCTTTCCTCGACAGCCAAATAGTTACAAGGTTTGGTGCTCCTGAGTATCTTGTCTTTGATAATGCATACTACTTTTCCTCAATTGACTTGACATAGTATGCCCTTGAAAAAGGGATCAAACTAAAATTTTCTGCCAATTATTATCCATAGGGTAATGGGCTTGCTGAATCTTCCAACAAGAACTTGATAAACATTTTGAAGAAGACAGTAGCCTCTCATCACAAAGATTGACATACCCAGCTTTATAATTCTCTTTGGGCAGATCAAATTACCCCAAAGGAAACTATTCGAAACTCTCCCTATTGTCTAGTCTATGGCAAGGAATCCATCCTAGCATCTAACCTTACCATTCCCTCATTACAGCTAGCCCAATCCATTCATGAAGATGATTCCTCTCCTCTTCAGCAGAGAATTGATACCTTGCTTAAGTTGGGGGAAGACACGGAAATGGCTAAAAATAAATTATATCAACATCAACAGATGGTTAAAAGTTGGTTCGATGAGAAATCCTCTTCTAGCAGGGAATTTTCAGTAGGAGATTTGGTATTGAGATGGGATAAGCAACATAAGGATAAAAATTATTATACCAAATTTCAACGCCTTTGGCTAGAACCTTTCATTGTTACAGAAAAGATTGGTCCTAGTACTGTTCGATTACAGACATTGGAGGGAGTCATTGACACTTATCTAGTGAATGTTTCACTACTCAAGAATTATTTTGTCTGAACAATTTGATGCACTTTGTACATAATTTTTGTGTGTTTTGCATTTTCTTTGTTTTGAATGTTTTTCTTTTATTGGTTTTTATTTTAATAAACTCCACACATTTGGTAATGGTTGATGTTTATCTTATCTCAGGGATAATTTGAAGTGAAGTTTTGGAATGCTTTGTCAATCTTGTATTTTCTCAACCAATGTCAGAATTTGTTTTACAAAGAATAGACAGTCATTAATTGTAGAACTTTGATTGATACCTTTCTACCTTGGTCATTATCTTATACATGCTTTATTTGTTTAATTCAGGTTGTGGAAAGTAACTGGATTTCTTTCCCTATGTTTCATTAGTATAATACAACATATCTTAATAGCTTGGTCAACCTTTATCTGCTCTAGATCCTATCATAGTCACCTTGAGAAATGATATTACTTAATAATTGTGGATTAAAGGATGGGGGGTCTTATTACAAGCCATCCCATTAGGTTCATAGATGTGAGTGGAATGACATATTCACACCAAGCCACCAAACTTGGAAGATGATTTTTAGTTTATTGAAAGGTGGAAGATACTATCACAGGTCAGTCCATTCATGATCTGCAAAGCATCAATGAGTAACGATACTATCATATGATCACCAAGCCATGGTGGTGTCTTCTAATTCACACCCTAATAAAATTTATGTTTTACTTTTTCTTTATAAGACAATGTTGCATATAAGGACAGGGGGGTCTTATCACAAGCCATCCCTACCATGATCATGGGTTTGATTTTGGTCTGAAATTATCATTATGTGGTCACCAAGCCATGATAATTGCTTTCAGTGTCACGGCTGGAAGACAAGGAGTCTCATTACTGAGCTAGCTTGTTCAGTTTCCAGATCAGGTTTGTGAATGGCATTGCCAAAATATGATTACAAAGTCAGGGCAGTGGTCTTATGTCAACAAGGTCTTATGTACACATTTTATGTTTTTCTTTAAAAGAAAAAGGAGAATAAGAAAATGAATAGATTGTTAATAGCACATCTTTGTGTAAATAAAGCAATTAATAAATCAAGGTGATTCATGATTTGGATATCCAGAGTAGTTTTAAGCTTACCCCCAGGTTCATCTAAAAGCTGTCTTCCTATGATTACATATTGGCAAAAGGTTCCTGTTGTTTCTTAAATCTCCTTATCAAATTTGCATTATATTTAAATTGATCATGGATGGGAGTATATCAATCTTATGTTTAATTTTGCTTATTGATTGTACTTTTATAAACATTTTATAAAAAATTTAGGTTGAAAATCAGTTGGTTGACATACTTTTTTTAACTGAAGTTTTGTTTGCAGAGATAACTGGCTCTTCCTAGCCAGTCGCCATTTGTTGTAGGTACAACAGATCCCATGCTTCACTCAAACATGCGAGCCCCAATTTTTTGAAATACAAAGGTATTTGGGTAAGTTTCTTATTATAACGAGGTTCTTAAACCTTGTTTGTTATCATCTCATACCTTTGCTTCTGGTTTGTGTAATTACCATTTTTTTTCTTTGAAAAATTTCTAAGTTTTTGTTTGTTTTCTTGACTTGCAGAAAGCCTTCAATTCTTTCAAAATATTATTTTCTACCTGCAAACCCAAAAACCCGCAATCCCGTGATTGCAGATTCCGGGAATTGATTGTTCTTTCTTTTCAGAATTGTGTCATCCCGCAACTTGCAACCCAAAATTGCGGATTGCCAGAAGACTTTGTTAATATTTTTGGGAAATTTCGATTCCGCAACCCGCAACCCGAAACCCGCAATTACAGATTGCAGGATGCAGAAATTTGTTATTTTAATAAATCTCATTTTATGTTCCTACAACCCGCAACCTACGATTGCGGATTGCGGGACACGGAAAAGTTATTTTGATTTTAAAGTTTGTTTTCGTTTCCGAAACCCGCAACCCGCAATTGCGGATTGCGGAAACATTTTCGTCCGTTATTTTGCAAAGTTGCAATCCTGCAACCTGCAATTGCAGATTGCGGATTGCGGGAATTATCTATAAAGTTTGAAAATAAAACTTGTGACCCGATCCCGCATCCCACAGGGGTTAATTTCAACTGTTCATTTCTTTTAATCCTACGATCTAGATTTGATCCAACGAAAAATCGATAAATATAAGATTTTTTCTATTTTTCTTTATCATTTTCATTGTCGGAAATTTACTCTGCTACGTGGATTTTACTGTGAATTTATTGCCAGGGGTAATTCTCACTAATTTTCAGTTATTTTCAGGTTTGTTTTTGTCATTTTCGCATTTGCTATTTACGGTTTTACTGTTTTTGATTTTGTTTTTATTTATTTGTCAGAATTTCCACTGTCCCTCTGCAATTACCCATATCTACTTTGTCATCATCCACCATTGATGAGCCATCCTTAGTTCTTTCTTCATCGTTACCTACTGATGATGGTCATGTTCCACTTTCTGAAGCCTTTACTTCAGTCCCTTCTCCAACACATGTATCATCAGTTGCTCAGATTGTTTCTACCCCTTTGACTACTCCTCAAGTTACCATGCCCATACCTAGTGTCATTGACACCCAAACAGTTCCATTGATCTCAACAGTGAGTGTCACTTCAACTTCTACAGAATTGGTGATTGAGTATGAAGATGATGTTGTAGTTCATCTTGGAAATTATTTTTATAGTAAAGAAAATAGAGCAGTGATCAAGAGAGTAAGAAGAGAAGCAGGGATCAAGGTGGATTACAAACACTTATTCCAAATCAAATAATATGGGCTCAGCAAACGAATGATCCCCAAACAAAACCAATTGATACAACTGCAGCTTTACGGGCATTTGCTAGTGCAAATTTGGATTCAGTTTAGGTACTGAATAGACAGGTTGATCAGAAGAAGGAAGAACTGAAAAAGCTGGAAGAAGAGTTAATTAAAACCAAAGAAGAACATGAGGTTTATGTCGCTGATCTAACGAAGATATGGGGAGATAGGATAGAGGGTTTGGAGCGAAGGAACACCTCTCTTCATGCTCAACTTCGTAATGCACAAGTTGAGAATTCTATAAATACACAGAGGATGGTTATCCTGGAAAAGCAATGTGAGGATGCAATTGCAAGTGCAGCCTCTTCTGCTTTCTCTAAGTTTTCATCCCAGGAATTTAAGGATTTGGCCCTTCACGTCAATGACGAGCATCATAAATTACTGGAGAAGATGTTTTATAGCTTAGATGAGATTAGGGAAACTCATATTACTTTTGGTAAGATGTATGTTGTCCTTGAAGAGCAGAAATCCAAAAGGTTGCAAGCTTCTCAGGCAAGTCAAAACATTGTGGAGTGGTAGGGGTATATCAAGAACATACCAGAAGACATCCCCATTCTTAATAGTTTTTAGTTCAAGAAAATCAGAGCTGCATTGAACACTTGGCTTGATCTTAGTGGGTCAGTTGAAGACATTCTTAAGAAAGCACAGGCTATGTGTAGCAGGCGTTGGTATGCAACAGATAACATCATGGAAGTTCTACAGTTCTCAGCCTTCGAGCTCATTGAAGATGCTTTCCCACCTAATTTGATGGTTGAGCAAGTTGAATGCAGGTGTGAGGAAGCCAAGCAAAACGTTCAGCGCCTTGAGGAGGTCAATATTGATGATGTGGATCAATTAATTAGGAAATCGGTCACCATGGAGGGAAAAATCCACATTTTCATTCGTATTTGGCATAATTTAGCTAAGAATGAGATGGAAACATTCACATGTAATTCCCATATGGGGCTTGAGTCAACTAACTATCCGAATGTGGATGAGTTGTTAGAGATTTGAGACAAATGGCAAGTTTTTCTAGGCCATTAGTTTAGTTTGATTTTGCAATCCAGGTTTGTGGGAATTTACTCTTTGTATTATTTTGTAACTCTTATTTAAAGAGGTGATCCCTCATAGAGAAGGGGAGGGAATTTGGAGGAGAAAATCAGCAGGAGAGGCTGGAGATACTCTGTTTGTTACAAAACTTGTAATTTCTTACAGACTTTCATTAATACAATAAAGTTATTCCCATATCTTCTTGTGTCTATTGATCAAGTTTATTTGATGAATGTTAATTTTACTCCAGATTGCTTATCAAATGTTGTTTAAGTCTTTTGAAATTTATTAAGCACATTGATCTTTAGTTCTGGTTTATCTTTGCTAATGATCTGTGTGTTTATGATGTTTTGAAAGAATTTATTTAATTAAAACATTATTGATTTATGCAAATGGTTTTCTCAGTAAATTATAATTGATGTTGATTTTCTATTAACCTATCAGTTACAGGTCAAATCTGGAATGCATATGACCTTCAATCTGCTGTTGATTAATTTTAATTGATTAATGGTAATTTGGGAAAATAAGTAATAAGTCTTTTAACATTTCTGTCGAGTTGATGAATAATACTTATTTACTTCTACATCAAGTTGACCAGCACTTATCTTAAGACACCTTCTTAGAGTAGATCTAACTTAGTTTAGATTCTTTTAAGTAGATTTGTGTTTACATATTTTACACACTTTGTTTTCTTACAAAGGAAAACTGATCCCTAGGATCAAAACTCACCAACTCATAGAGTGCCAGCGGAGATCGAATATCCGTGGGAGATTACTATACCAAACAGGATGGGGATAGAACTGTCCTTGTGTATGATCTTTTGAAGCCTTTCAGTCTAGCTTTTTCCCCTCTGTTGGGAGCCTTGGAACCCATTCCAACACTTTGCACTTACCCTGCACAACCGAGGCCTCAACAGGGCTGAACAGTTATCAGGGACTGGACATCTATTAAACAAATCAACAAGTTTCTTGATCATGAGTGCAACAGTGCATACAATAATTCATATAAAGAACCGTATTGGGCTTGTGATGATTACTATTTATCACACTTATCACACTTCATCTCAAACACTAAATATTATAAATAGTGATTTAAGTAAGTCTATAATCAATAATTGTGTATTAATTAGTATACTAGCACATCCACTTAACTTGTGGCCAGTGAACATCGATAAGCCACAAGTTAAGTGTCACAAACAAGTAATAAGTTATCTATTACTTGTTTTCCAATAAGACCCTTATCCATGAATTAGCTACACATGCATCAACTAACAGTTATTTTTTATATCCTTTTTTCTTTTATAATTGTTTATTTTGAATTTTGAACTATTGCCATAAAGTCAATCTTGACAATACACTTGACTCATCCTCATGGAATCTAGGAAAAGCATAAATGCTAGTCCACCCCAAATTCTAAGATATATACACCTATCAGTGTAAATATAATTAATAGTATATAACTAAAGGTATATAATATAATGTAGGCCAAGATGGCATGTAAAACACAAGTATGTTAAGTTATCGATTTTACTCAAAGAACTAATATAGGAAGCATGCATCTAATTTTAAATCACAATCACTTGAATTATTGAGGAGTATAGCAATTTCACACACTTCAAGGCAGATGAGTGTCATAATGTCACATAACCATTAACAAACATCATAATGGATATAAGTAAGATAAGATGATTGTCTCACTGTGACATAAATTCAATGATGTTGAACCATATTCAACATGGTCATCCATAGTAAATAATGGTTAACCATAGTCAAACAAGCTCAATGTGACATAACTCTTGAAGAATGTCACAATGTAACATACACGGGGGGTTCACTAGCGAGGAAATATCATATCACATCCATTCATATTGGGGGTTTGAATACTCCTAAAAACCTCAAAAATATATTTCCTCGTATTAAGGGGTCAAGGTTTTTTTTTTAATTTGACATAGTAATATAAATATTGGGGGTTATTTTATTTGGGTGGGCTAAGGAATAACCTCTTAACATTTTAGATTGGGGTTTAGGTGGGAATTTAGATTCAATCAAACCTTGCTCCATGAAAGCTAAGAAAAGTGAGATCAAACTTTCTTGGCTCACTGGAACCAAGAAAAGTTAGATCAATCTTTCTCGGCTAATTATTTATTTCAACTATTTTTATTCTTCTTTAACATTTTCACATTGCAAGTTAGGAATAGTTGTTAGATTGAGTTATATTTGGCAAATTCATAATTGTAATTTCAATTCTTATATGCAAGGAATCTGTCTTAATATTGTATTGGAATTGACATGAACATAGAAGAAAATCTAAATCCTTATTTACATACCCTATGTGTTATCGTTACCATGAAATGGTATCATATAAGTTTCACCATCTATGTATCTTTATAACTATTGCATGCTTGAAATTTAACAATGTATATTTTCCCTCTCCTGTAAAGATAAAAAAACTAGATATAACCCAATAAAAGGTAACTAAATGTTGATAATTACCTTGATTGCAAGAATAAATGTAGAGGAAGTGGAGGAAATTCATTGCATCTTGTGAATTATCCAAATCCAATCTATGCATGTGATCATATGGCGTTATTGAAAAGTAAGAGGAATTTTTCTATGTTCATTTGGGTTCAAACATCAATGATGTTTGTTTTGATAGGAAGGTAGAGAACTCCATCCATGAAATGGTTACAATTTTGCATTTTTATGGAGTTTAATCTATTAAGGTTATAGAAAACATGAGCACTCTATGGCTATAGTTGTATTTACATTATAGAAAATTGGTAGATTGGAAGGATGTGGTGTGAAACATCTGCAATTTTCATCTTTTCTAAGCATTGAACTACCTATTGGATTACCAGTATTTTACATTCTTTGTTACATTATCCCTTGAATGAGTTTCCTTTTACGCATTTTTCCTTCCCCGTTACTATTTCATTGGGTCTTCCATACAGTCATCTCTACAATCTCGATCTGATCAGTATTAGCATCATACTATTATTTTATTTAACATCTCATTTGCTTATACTAAGATGTGTTAGGGCTCCTATTTGTTACAACTTGATAATACAATATAAAGGGGGTATTAAAAATAGGTTGATAAAAATGGATACCTACAATATCTGGTGAAACTATGGGTTTTCGTAATTGGAAAAGTATATTGGGAGGGGGGTTTCAACAATACGATTTTAGGAGGCATTTTCCAATATTTGGTGAAATTAGGAATATTCTTTAATATCCTACAAATGATTGCACTATGTAACAAGGTCACTGAGTGAACCCCCCGTGGGAACATAACCATTGATGAATGTAACATTCGACAAAACCATGCAAGAAATTCACAATTGACATAAGTCAACAAGATGAGCAATCAATGTGACATAAAGTTAATCATGTTTAACCATGGTCAATATGGTCATCCATAGAAAATCATTGTCAACCATAGTTCAACAAACTCAATGCAACATAACCCTTGAAGAATGTTGCAATGCAACATAACCATTGAGGAACCTAACAATTAAACATAAGTTAGCCAAGATGATTTTTGCAATGTAACATAACTATTGAGGAAGATTAAAACGTACATATGAGTCAACCAAGATGATTGTTAGAATGTAGCATAAAGTCAATCATATTCAACCATAGTCAACATGGTCATCCATAACAATGGTCAACTATGTACATCATGGTCAACCCTAGTCAATCATAGCCAATCACAATAAAAAAAACTCAACGTGACATGACCCATGAAAAATGTTGTAAAGCAAAATAACCATTAGGAACATATCAATTCATCATATGTTATCTAATATGAATGTTTCATGTGACATAACTATTAAGGAACATTCCAATCAACATAATTTAGCCAATGTGGCCATCCATAGTCACCCATAGTTAAACAAATTCAATGCAACATAACCTTTAAACAATTCCACAACGAACCATTTAACCATCAAAATAGTCGGTATAAGTGGCAATTGTGTCAAAGGTAGTTTATTATTTACAAAATTATCTTTGTTGTATTATATATAGGCATATATATACAATCAACTACATAGTTATGTTTGATGGTGACACTCACAGTCAATGACAAACTTAATGTGACATAACCCTTGAAGAATGTTGGAATGCAACATAACCATTAATGAACATAAGTTATGCAAGATCTTGCCATAATGTGACATAAAATTAATCATATCCAACCCTAGTTAACATGGTAATCCATAATAAACCATTGTCAAGAACAAGAACCATGGTCAGCCACATTGACCATAGTTAAAAATAGTCAAATAAAATTAACATTAAATAACCCTTGAAGGATGTCGCAATGCATCATAACCATTAAGGAATGTAACAATTCAACATAAGTAAATGCAAAAATGAATCTCCCAATGTGACATAACATAGTAAACCATGTTCAAACATAGTTAAACAAACTCAATGCAACATAACACCTGAATAAATTCACTATGTAACATTACCATTGAGAAATGTAGCAATTCAAGATAATTCAGCTAAGACCAACATCCCAATATGACAGAACTATACTAAATCATTGTCAGCCATGATTAAACATATTCAATGTGACATAACCATTGAAGAATGTCACAATGTAACATTACAGTTAAGGAACATAATAATTAGACACAAGTTAGCAAAGATGAATCTAGCAATATGACATAACTATAGTAAACCATGGTCAACCATGTACATCATGGTCAACAATAGTCAAACAAACTCAGTGCAACATAATCCTTGGAGAATTTCACAATGTAAATGTTACTTTAAGAACGTAGCAAGTTGACATAAGTTATCCAAGATGAAAGTCACAATGTGAAATAACCGTTGAGGAACATTGCAATCGACATAAGCCAACCAAAATGAAGCACGGACAATTTTAAGAATCCCCCCAAAATGTATATGTATAATAAATGGGCGAATCTCCCTAATATATAGGAAAATTTGAAGGCTATTTTATCAATTATATAATATGTATATATACTTTTTTGGTTAATCTTTCATTCTATTATCGAATCTTGCAAACTCTTGGAAAATCTTTCACTAAATTATAAGATATTTTAAAATCTTGACGAATATTTACTGGATTATAAATATTGTAAAAACTTGGTGAATATTTCATTGAATTATAAAACCTTGTAAAGTATTGGTGAATCTTTTTCCAGGAAGACTCAACTTTTGATTTTGCATATTACTAAGGTAGTGCAATAGAAGAGCATATACCAGAGATCAACTCTAGAATCTCTCGACTCCTAGACTCTCAAATGAAAAACTGCATGAATGAGTAGAGGATGGATTTATTTATACATTTCACAAGCAATATTCAGTCACTCACAACCAAAGGTGTTGGTGAAACACAACAACACTAATTAGATTTAGGGAAAGTGGGGACTCCACTTATTATATCATCCCTCAATTTCCCAACAAACATGTGGGGACCCAAATCTTGATAGAGTGGCAAACTTATAGAATCGAATACTTTACATTGTGGAGTGATTATGGAACCCAGGAACCATTATTACAATGTGGCGTCTTATCAAGACCCACAATGTTATTATAGTGTACGAATTCCCAATTAACTTGTTTTCCATATCTCCCATTTTTAAGCTACTCTCTAAGAAAAAAATAACCTGCTTATCTGTTTATAGATACGAATATGACTTTTTCATTTCTTTTGTTGACAATCAAAATTTGAATTATGTCATTTGATTTAGAATTTTTAGAGTTAGTTAGAAACTTACAACGATTATTACAAATAATAACATACACTAGCAAGAATAGAAATAACATTAATACATCATCACACATATTATTAGAACTACTCCATTAAAGAATGCTTTTTTTTTCTAGATAAACTAAGGTGGTGTGTGTATCCATGCCATTGAATTTTTGAAAAGCATAAAAAATGTGGTAAAATTATTTAGCACCCTCATTGAATGTAAAAGGCAAGATATCAAATAGAAGAATGTCTACATATCAGGTAAAACATGCCCTGTACATATTATATATAATCAAGATGGAAATGAAGTAATGTGTTCCAACTAAATCATACATTAATCATACATAACTAGATTCATTTATGGATGATGATAGCAATTAAAAATTTAAAAAAAATCACAATTTTTTTTTATTATTATTTCTAAATGACCCTTACAAAAAAAACCCATAAAAATTACCAAACCCAACAATTTTAGGTTATAGATAAAATTGACGGACTTGGCAATATGAATAAAGAAATCTACCAAATACGAAAATTCTAAATTCTTTGGACAAATCTACATGAAGACGGTTCCAAAATAATGACCATTCCACTATCGCCCCACCATTATTATCAGTGTGCATTCATTTATATTACAATTGTCAAAAACTGTGAAAATGTCCACATAAGATCCAAAGAGATCATGTAAACCTCACAATGAAAGAATTTAGGAATAATAGAAGATGAGAGAAGCATTAGAACATAGATCCAAAGAAACTCTGATTGAGGTAGAATAATTACACATGTTACATTAAACTGAATAGTAAATTGGTAAATATGCAATGCTGAGTATGATGATTCGAATTCACTAGGTGGAATTCAAATTAGCCTTCATGCACAGATCCATAATCAGTGGAGAGTCATCAATGCATAACTAGGAGTCCACCTTCTCATCAGTGAAGTCATCAATGCACAAGTAATGGTCAACCGGGAGTCAAACTGAGTCTAAATGAGTGTGGTTGGTGTAACTGGCACATGGAAGCACTAATGTAGTGAAGGAGGCCCAATGGAGTGCGCAGATGGAGCTAACTGGAGTCAGAACAGGCTGTCTAGTCACACTGGAGGTCCATCAGAGTGGTAAGGTCAGTTAGGAGTCAGTTAATCCTTAAATCAAGGAAAGAACAGAAGATAACTGAACTAAACTGGACTGGTAGGTGAAGAAAGGCGCCCTTCTCATGCAGTAGGTGAAAGGAGGGCGCACTAAGCTTTGGGAGAGCTGAAACTGATCTGAAAGAAGCTCTGGGGGCTAGTTTGTTGAGGGTTAGGTGCTGGTACTCATGACTAGGATGCATGCAAAATGAATGCAAACCCTAATTTTGCATGCATGACTGAAAATGAAAATGACAGAAATGCTAGGAGGACTAGGATGGAGTATAGGAATATCCTAACACAAACATCAACAATAACAAACAAAAAATATGAACATACACACTCTCATGAACGCTTCAAATCCAATAATAATTGCAGAGCAAGATCCTAATAAAAGCACATTTTAAACCACTGGGTTAATTTTAGTTCGAATATATAGAAACCATGTGGCATCTCTCCATCAAGAGTACCATACACTAACAACGTATAAATGTCAGTCGATGGTTTAAACACAAAAAGGCATAAAATAAATAATGTCTTATGAGATCTATAACACTTTCATGAAACAAATGCTCCTAGGATATATTAAAACCCTAACAACACCTAATGATCCCTAAGAATCAAGAGTTCCTTAGAATTCAATAGGCCTTAAAAAACATCCATGATAAAAGGAAAATTTACAGTACAATAATCTATCAAGTAGTCGCGGATAAAAAGCATGATAAAAATATGTCGCGTTAATTATTGGATAAAAAGCATGATGCGAGTCTATATTATCCGATAAATTGCATGTGCAGCGTGCCCCTTCAAGAACTTACATTCCGACAATGGAGATGTTGCACGAAGATTAAAATGTTGAGAAAACCAAGAATGAAGAGTGGAATCATGTAAACCAGAACCTTCACCTTGCAAATGCATCCATGTGGGTGAACCACGAATCGCTGCAACGTTTATATAGGACAAAATTTCCCTCAATTTCCCCTTCAATACTGGAAATTGAGGGCTCAAATAAGGTATCAACATGAAATCGAATAAAAATCTAGGCGAATGAAACCATATGCCTGAATTATAGGAGAAATGGAGGGTGAAAAAACCCCCCAGAGCCTCCATTACTGAAAATTGGGGGTGAATGAATGTTTTCATTATAATTTATCTTGAGACTAGGGGTGAAAGATAGATTGGAGGGAGATTTTGCTAGGGAGAAAATAGTTTTTTTTTTCATTTTCATCATTAATATATGGGAGGCTATTCGTTTTGGATTTTTTGTAATAAATATTGCATGAATATATTTTAGCTAAAAAATCTATTTCCATATAAGAAAATAGCCCACTAAATTTTTGTAACCCCCTTAATTTAGCCCCTAAAATTATCCATGAAATGAAGTTTGTGATGTGACATAAAGTTAATCATGATCAACCATAGTTAACATAGCCATCCATATTAAACCATGGTAAACCATATACATCATGGTTAACCACAGTCAGCTATACTCAAACAAAATCAATGCAACTTAATCCTTGAAGAATGCAACAATGCAACATAACCATCAAACATAGTCAACATAAGTTAAAAATATATCAATGTATACAATCAACTACATAGTTATGTTTCATGGTGATACTCATAGTCAACTACAAACTCAATGTGACATAACCCCTGAAAAATATTGCAATGTAACATAACCATTAAGGAACATAAGTTGGACAAGATGAATGTCATAATGTCACATAAAAGAAATCATATTCAAACCATAGTCACATGTTCATCCATAATAAATCAAATTGTTAATGCCTTTCATCATAGTCAAGCAAAGTTAATCTGACATAAGCATTCAAGGATGTCACAATGCAACATAACCATCAAGGAATATAACCATTTAACATAAGTCATCCAAGATGAACATCCCAACGCGAAATAACCAATAAGGAACCTAGGGTGAAAACACGAACCTGGGAAACAATTCCGTGACAACGGAGTGAAAAAAAAGAGGAACGCGGATGAAAAGGGGAAAAAAGTTAACCTCAAACTCTAGGCTGAGAGTTTTGAGAGTTCAAACTCTCGACTGAGAGTTTAAAAAAACTCTAGGCCGAGAGTTTTGAGAGTTCAAACTCTCGGCTGAGAGCTTAAAAATGCTCTAGGCTGAGAGTTTGAACCAATTACCGTGTTGTATTTAAAAAAAAAATCTCGGATGAGAGCTTGAATTATACTCTCGGCTGAGAGTTTGGAAGATATTTTTCGGCAGAGAGTTTATGGTCAACAAAACCTGTGAAAATATATGACATCTTTCTGGAACCTGCAACTTCAGCAAGCCCAAACCCCTGCAAATTTTAAATATTATTTGTTGGACTTGGTAGAAATGGATTCATCTCTGAATCTAGTTTCCAATGATATAATAATTGTTTCATTTCGATTTTAATTTCTATTTATTAATATTTTTTTCTTCTAAACCTTATCCCTTAAGAATTGTATTACTCTGAAAATCACCCGAAATGAAAATTCAATATCATAACAAAGACAACACCAAAAAATTTGAACTTTTCACAAAGATCATAATTGGCTTGTCCTCTTCAAAAGGGTACTTTTAGTTTTTTCAATAAGAGTCACACTAAAAAGAAAATTGAAGCTCACCAACGTGTGTCGATAATGCACCATTTTCTGTACATATGTTGTTTCGATAAATAATAAAAAATAGTTCCCAAGTCTTAAAAAACTAAAAATATAATCCATGCACAAGTGTGGTGTTTGTAGATTATGAGCATACAATTTTTTTCCCTAAAATGAATACCCATCAATAAAAAAACCGACATCCACACAGGTCACTCATTATCCATACCTAAAATATTCAAGTATATGCCGCTGGTGTGAACCAAATTTGTCCCACGATATGTCCATAAAAAAATTTGAAAAAAAATACGAGTAGAAAGCTAATTCAATTCTCTAAAACATTTGTGTTTACTTCAAGTTGAAATTCCTAATGGAGATATGGGTTTGAAGAGGTCGAAGTTGAAAAACATAAACTTTAGCAGTTTTGTTTGTAAAAAACAAGCCAAAAGTGTTACCCAACTTCGTGTTTTCACCCCCTAGCAATTTGACATAAGTTTGGCAAGATGAATTTCACAATGTGATAGAACCAATGAGGAAAATCTAAATTGAAAATGTGAACGAAGATGATTGTCACAATTAGACATAAAGATGATCACATTCAACCATAGTCAATATGGTAATCCATATTAAGCCATGGTTAACCATTTGCATCATGGTCGACCACAATAAACCACAATTAAAAAAATTCAATGTGATGTGACCCTTGAAAAATGTTGCAATGCAACATAACCATTAATTATTACATTAAATTATATAATGTAATATATTGTTTAATATTAGATATTGTATTATTATATAATCTTATATATTATAAAATAATATATAATAATGTTTTACTATATATCAAATCGATATTAATAATACAAAAAATAAAATTTGATGATAACAACATCTATTAGTAGAATATTATTATTAAATTTGATAATAACACCATATAATAAGAAAGGGGGGCTTAACCAATCGATTCAACGTTTCCTTTAACAATTAACATCTGGACAAATATCTCAATGTGACACAACCATTGACAAATGTCACAATCCAATGTAGCCCATATGACACAACCATAATGAACATTGTAATGTGGAATAACCATTACGAAACAAATAAATTTGACATAAAAAATACCATGTAAATCACAATAAATATAACCATATTATATACATCTTATTTTCATGATTTCACAATGGTCAAGAAACCATGGTTTGCTAAAATTTGACAACAATGACTATGTTTGATTATTGTTCACCATAGTCAAGCATTGAATTCACCCCTTCCCCATTCAATGGCCTAATTTCACAATTATTACTCAAATTATATTTAACATCGAATATATATATATATATATATATATATATATATATATATATATATAGAGAGAGAGAGAGAGAGAGAGAGAGAGAGAGAGAGAGAGAGATTAAAAAAATAGTGAGCTATGGCCTAACCATTCTACCGTTCGATACAGTTCAAAACTACGCTGTAGAATTGATAGAAACTAACCATATGATTCCTAAGAAAGGATATAAGTTCTATAAAAAAAAAACAATAGTTTGTATACATCGAAGAAACTATGCTTTTAGAAGCAAAAATTTCCATAACATAGTAAATATTGAAAGCTAAACTTACCCAAAAGTGTTGGGCACTACAAATATTGCTATTAAGGCCATGCTGAAATTGTCTTGTTGGACCTCTTGAATTCCTGGTTCTACCTGATTATGTCCTCTTCCATTGCAACAATGCTTGCGGAGCCTAACAAAGCTTCATGGAAATCTTTGTTCCTTAGTTCTCCAATTCCAAGTCATTGTTTCAATTCAAAATAAAACACTATTTCCTGCAATTCCTAAACCTTGACTACCTTCTCCTCGAGCGTTTCCATGTAAATCTCATTGCTAATATCTAGAATTATAAATTTTCTATTTTTCCTATCAATTTTTCTTTTCATTAGTATTCTTTTCCTATGAGTCACCTTGAGTTCCTTGGTGTTCTTGTCTTTCCATGTAACATCTGTTAGGATATTCCTATACTCCATCCTAGTCCTAGTAGCATTTCCATTATTTGCATCTTCAGTCATGCATGCAAATATTAGGTTTGCATGCATTCCAGTCATCAGCACCGGCACCTAGCCCTCAGTGAGCTAGCCCCGAGAGCTTCTTTCCTTGCAGTTTCAGCCCTACTAGTGACTAATGCACCCTCCTTTGCTCCATTGCATGACAAAGGCGCCTTCTTCACCTACCAGTCCAGTTATATTCAGTTATCTTCAGTTACTTCCTTGATTTAAGGATTAACTGACTCTTTACTGACCTTATCACTCCGATGGACCTCCAGTGAGACTAAACTGCCTGTTCTGACTCTAGTAAGCTCCTACTACATCCTCCACTGAGCCTCCTTCATCCAGCTAGTGTCTCCATGTGCTAGTTACATTCAATTACACCTACTACACTCAGTTAGACTCAGTTTGACTGACAGTTGACAGTTACTTGTGCATTGATGACTCCACTGATGATCATGAGGACACCTAGTTGTGCTCCGATGACACTCTAGTGATCCTTTGATCACTCCATGAAGGCTAATTCGAATTGCCACCTTAGGCATTCGAATCCTCATGCTTGTACTATTTATTTGTCCACACTGTGATTAATTAATTAGTGTGTGTGAAGTATTATTGCTTCTATTTGAGTTCTACTGTACCATATTATTATGTTGCTCATTATACTGTATTGTTCACTCTTCTTCTATTTTCCTGCTTAATCATAATTACTCTTGTGAGGTATACATCATCTCTTAGATCTGCTGTGAGGATTTCACAACATCCCCAAAATTTCACTAAAATTTAAAATTTTTCAGGTAGCAATAATTGCCTAACCATTCTACCGTTCGATACAGTTCAAAACTACGCTGTAGAATTGATAGAAACTAACCATATGATTCCTAAGAAAGGATATAAGTTCTATAAAAAAAAAACAATAGTTTGTATACATCGAAGAAACTATGCTTTTAGAAGCAAAAATTTCCATTATTTGCATCTTCAGTCATGCATGCAAATATTAGGTTTGCATGCATTCCAGTCATCAGCACCGGCACCTAGCCCTCAGTGAGCTAGCCCCGAGAGCTTCTTTCCTTGCAGTTTCAGCCCTACTAGTGACTAATGCACCCTCCTTTGCTCCATTGCATGACAAAGGCGCCTTCTTCACCTACCAGTCCAGTTATATTCAGTTATCTTCAGTTACTTCCTTGATTTAAGGATTAACTGACTCTTTACTGACCTTATCACTCCGATGGACCTCCAGTGAGACTAGCAATAATTGCCTGTGTTTGCTATGTGAAAATAAAAAATGTTAACTTAAACACAACTAAACGCTTAATTTCACAATTATTACTCAAATTATATTTAACATCGAATATATATATATATATATATATATATATATATATATATATGAGAGAGAGAGAGAGAGAGAGAGAGAGAGAGAGAGAGAGAGAGAGAGAGAGAGATTAAAAAAATAGTGAGCTATGGCCTAACCATTCTACCGTTCGATACAGTTCAAAACTACGCTGTAGAATTGATAGAAACTAACCATATGATTCCTAAGAAAGGATATAAGTTCTATAAAAAAAAAACAATAGTTTGTATACATCGAAGAAACTATGCTTTTAGAAGCAAAAATTTCCATAACATAGTAAATATTGAAAGCTAAACTTACCCAAAAGTGTTGGGCACTACAAATATTGCTATTAAGGCCATGCTGAAATTGTCTTGTTGGACCTCTTGAATTCCTGGTTCTACCTGATTATGTCCTCTTCCATTGCAACAATGCTTGCGGAGCCTAACAAAGCTTCATGGAAATCTTTGTTCCTTAGTTCTCCAATTCCAAGTCATTGTTTCAATTCAAAATAAAACACTATTTCCTGCAATTCCTAAACCTTGACTACCTTCTCCTCGAGCGTTTCCATGTAAATCTCATTGCTAATATCTAGAATTATAAATTTTCTATTTTTCCTATCAATTTTTCTTTTCATTAGTATTCTTTTCCTATGAGTCACCTTGAGTTCCTTGGTGTTCTTGTCTTTCCATGTAACATCTGTTAGGATATTCCTATACTCCATCCTAGTCCTAGTAGCATTTCCATTATTTGCATCTTCAGTCATGCATGCAAATATTAGGTTTGCATGCATTCCAGTCATCAGCACCGGCACCTAGCCCTCAGTGAGCTAGCCCCGAGAGCTTCTTTCCTTGCAGTTTCAGCCCTACTAGTGACTAATGCACCCTCCTTTGCTCCATTGCATGACAAAGGCGCCTTCTTCACCTACCAGTCCAGTTATATTCAGTTATCTTCAGTTACTTCCTTGATTTAAGGATTAACTGACTCTTTACTGACCTTATCACTCCGATGGACCTCCAGTGAGACTAAACTGCCTGTTCTGACTCTAGTAAGCTCCTACTACATCCTCCACTGAGCCTCCTTCATCCAGCTAGTGTCTCCATGTGCTAGTTACATTCAATTACACCTACTACACTCAGTTAGACTCAGTTTGACTGACAGTTGACAGTTACTTGTGCATTGATGACTCCACTGATGATCATGAGGACACCTAGTTGTGCTCCGATGACACTCTAGTGATCCTTTGATCACTCCATGAAGGCTAATTCGAATTGCCACCTTAGGCATTCGAATCCTCATGCTTGTACTATTTATTTGTCCACACTGTGATTAATTAATTAGTGTGTGTGAAGTATTATTGCTTCTATTTGAGTTCTACTGTACCATATTATTATGTTGCTCATTATACTGTATTGTTCACTCTTCTTCTATTTTCCTGCTTAATCATAATTACTCTTGTGAGGTATACATCATCTCTTAGATCTGCTGTGAGGATTTCACAACATCCCCAAAATTTCACTAAAATTTAAAATTTTTCAGGTAGCAATAATTGCCTGTGTTTGCTATGTGAAAATAAAAAATGTTAACTTAAACACAACTAAACGCTTAAACAAAGTGCTTAACGATAACAATTTCTAAAATTTGTCGTTAATGACTAAGAGTTTAGATTACTTATGAATCACAACAATTGTCTTAATAATTGTTAACTTAACTAGTGTCTTACAAGTTGTAAAGTCAATTATTGTCAAGCCAACATGAGGATGTTAAATATTTCAATTGTTTACATAATGTACTTTATTGTTCAAATGCATATTTTCACTTTCATTCTATGTTATACATTTTTTATTATTATAGAGACTAATTAATCGTCTCACTGTAATGAAGGGGTCCTTGTGTACACCCCGAGGCTTACTTAGCTTTTGATAGCTAATGCTCCTAAATCTAATTTGCAGAATGCAAGTAATACACAGAATTTGAAATTGAAGCATGTCAATATATTTCAATTTATCTTGCACTACTATGTTAGCCTTAAAGTGAATTATGAACCTGTAGAGAGTTTATCTGCCATGGACTCAACTCAGGTATTTTATGTGATTGGGTCAGTTACCTCCATATATTTTGTATTCTTATACTATGCCTGGTCTTATCTATATTTATGAACAAAAGGATAACCTACTCTATTCAAATTCATGGAGAAATACTTTGTATTTACATCACATACTTCTATACCGAAACTATAGGGATATACAATGTATTAATAATACATACCATTGTATCCAAACTATGGAGAAATATATTGTAATTACATTTCCATTTTTGGCTATAGGCATAATACTTATAATATGTCTTACAGTGAAATAGATTGACCATACTATATATTGTGGCTATGGTTAATATGCACGTTCAATATGCATAATCTATATGCATGAAACTATATGCACAAACTATATATGTGAAACCATATGCATAAACTATACCTATGTAACATTATTGTTTAACTATGGAAAAGATATAGCTTGCAACAAATAACAAAACATGCCCTAGCTCTTTGCTTACAAACTATACCATGAAAAGTGTTAAGGTAATAACATTGTAGTGGGATATGCGTTGGCAGGCACTTCGACGTTGGTATCTTTTTGTGTTTAATGCAATTAAATGGAGTTGGTGATCTATAATCTGGCATGCCCTTATGGCTCAATCTGCATCATTGATCTCGTGGCCAGTTTCGGGTTTTGTGATAACCCTAACTCCACCTTGTAGTACTCGTTGAGACAAGGACTATAGCATCCATTTTTGCATGTAAGAGTGGAGAAGGAGGCCGATAGGCTCTCTGATTCTCAGGGTTCATAACCCTTACTTGTATTTGCCTCCCAGGTTTTCGATACCATGACCTATTGCTGGTAATGGTTACTCTGATTCAATGGTTTTGTAGTGTTTTACAATTCCGAACTCTTGTGAGTGTTTCGATGCTGAACCCTTCTTGTAGCACCGTGAGCGTTGATGGAGGTACTATTCAGTCGTGCTTTGGTATCGGCAATCTTTACAGGTTTTCATCTCTTTCGAGGTTTGATAAAAAAAAAACTATACCACTACTATATGCGTTGGTGGAACCTAGGTACACAGTTATACTCTAGAAATTTGCAGGTGAAGAAAAACTCACTAGTGGCTTTTCGTTGATAGTTTTAACACTATTATTTGTTTTAAATACTTAGTTCCATGTTTAACCGTCGTCGTGTTTTCTCTTAATGGCAGGTTACTGTTGGTTGTGGAGCCAAATCTTCCAGTCTCATAGTTGATATTGTATCAGCTATGCACCCCAAAGGACTGTACACTCATTCCCCAACCTTGGGGTTAGGGGCAACGCCCCCGAGTTATGGGGGTGCAGTTTTCACTAGCAATTTTCGGGCCCATGGTTTTGGGTAACCCTTGGTATTTTCCTATTGTATTTCCCTTATAAAAGAAAGACTTTGTAACACGGCTAGGGTTGATGTATTAGGTATTATGCATTGTAAAAATCTTTGAGATCAGAAGAGAGACTGTGATACAGTGAAGAGGAAGTGCAACAGTTGTGCTGCAGGTTGTATCCCTTCACTTTGATGGACAATACAATAATAAGGACCTGAAACTTCAGTGTGGACGTAGCCCATCTTGGTGTGAACCATGATATATCTGTGTCTCTCTTGTAATGTGTATGTGATTATATTTGCATTTATGTTTCATTAGAGAAATTTTGAGGTCAAAAAATGGCCTCAAAACAAAAAAAATGTACTATAAAATACAACCAATCACATTATAGTAGATGACATCATCCCCCTTGGTGAGGTTGGCATTGCATGAGTTAAGAATGCTTATTTGTCAAATTTTCTATGGTGGATGAAAACACATAGTTAACCTAGGTAGTGGTGTAAGTACTTTTAAGTCATAAAGTAAAGTACTCATAATGATAGTCTTCATAAAATAATATTATTGTCATTTTCAAGTAAAGTACTCATAATGAATGTATTTTCACACTTTCTCATAAAATAATATTATTGTCATTTTCAAGTGAAGTACTCTTAATTCATAAAGAAAGTCCTTTCACATTTTTTTATAAAATAATATATTATCATTTTTATGTTTTTAATTTTAAATTATATATTCACTCCATTCTATTTAATAACATAATTTCAAACTAATAAAAATAATAATAGATTTAATAACTAATAATAATAATAATAATGCAATGTGGATTATAATAATATTATTGACATTTTACATGTAAATAAATTCTCAATTAAATTACATTATTAAATTCATGAGAAAAGTACTAAATATAAAAAGTCAACATAAAATTAAAAAGATAGCTCTTAAAAATGTTTTTTATTATTTAATTTCATTTGCAAGTTCAAGACAAATAAATGCTAAAGGACAATAATTTTTTGGGAATTTACAATGAATCTTAGTCACATCAATGTAGACTTATTTTATTAATTTTATTTCTAGTGAATTTTGAAAAGTAACTCAACTATGGTTATTTATATTGTGCATAGAAAATAATGTGGGAGGTGACTTGTCATATATACCTACCCCATAAAACCCCAAATTCATAATATTTTAATATATCTCATATTTTTGTAGTACATCTCTTAGGAGGCCATTTTTTGACCTCAAAATCTCTCTAATGATTATTATTGTTCTGCGATCCTATTTTTCTAACAATTGGTATCAAAGCCGAAGGTGTATTTGGCAGATAAACCCGCAAGAAGCTAGGGTTTCTGGTTCGAGTGGGAGTAATGACAGAAGAAGGAAAGTTTAAGGTCGAGAAGTTTAACGGCCAAAAATTTCAGTTATGGAAGATGCAAATGGAGGACTATATGTACTAGAAGGATCTATTCCTACCGTTGGGAGGAAGAGCAAAGCAGCCGGCGGCTATGAAGGACGAAGAAAGGGGAGGTTCTTGACAAAAAGGCTCTGGGAACAATACGGTTGAGCCTGGCTTCGTCAGTGGCTTTCAATATCTCAAAAGAAACGACAATGAAGGGTTTGATGAGCTCATTGGGTAAGCTGTATGAAAAACCCTCGACCTCCAACAAGGTATTTCTAATGAAGCGTTTATTTAATATGAAAACGTCTGAAGGTGGATCTGTTACTAATCATTTAAGTGAATTTAATACGGTTACAAATCAACTAAGTTCTGTAAGTGTGAAATTTGATGATGAGGTTAGGGCTCTTCAAATCTTGTGTTCATTGCCAAAAAGCTGGAATAGCTTGGTCATGGCTGTAAGTAACTCTGTCTCTGGTTCAAAAACCTTGAAATTTGATGATGTTATTGGTGTTTTCTTAGCGAGAAAATGCGAAGAAAAAGCACAGGTGAGACATCAGGTAATGCATTGACCATGGAGAGCAGGGGAAGACAAAAGGAGAAAGGAAAGAGCCAAGATAATCGTGGCAAGTCTAAAACGGGAAGATCCAAGTCCAGATTGGGAAAAATAGAGTGTTGGAACTGTAGAAAGAAAGGACATCGGAAGAAAGACTGCAGATCTTTAAAGAAGAAAGGAGATGGACACAAGGAAACTACCCAGGAAGCAAATGCAGTAGGTGATGTGTTTCAAGATGCTTTGATTCTTGCATTAGATAATACTAGTGATTATTGGGTAGTAGATTCAGGGGCTTCATGTCATGCTACACCCCATAGAAAATATTTTCATGATTATGTTCTAGGCGATTTTGGACATGTTTTATTGGGTGATGGTGAGCCATGTAAAATTGTTGGAATGGGTAAGGTATGGATAAAATTTAAGAGTGGAATTAATTGGCTGCTGAAAGATGTAAGGCATATCCCTGCTATGAAAAGAAATCTGATCTCAACAGGGCAGTTGGGAGATGGTGGCTGTCTATCTACATTTGGAGAAAAGTGGTGGAAGATCACTAAAGGATCAGTGGTGATATCAAAAGGAGACAGGGTAGGTATGTTATATTTATGTCCTCATAATATTGACCATTTTCTTTCTTTAGCTTCCACAGGAACAGATACAACATTGTGGCATCATAAGCTTGGCCACATGAGTGAGAAGGGGATGCAAATTCTCCACTCAAGGAAGTTGCTACCAAATTTGAAGCAGGTAAGTTTGAAATTCTGTGAGAAATGTACCTTTATTGGATATGGGGTTGATGATTTTGATTATCGTTTATGAGATTATGAAAATCACAAAATCATTAGAAGTAGAGATGTTATATTCAATGAAAAGGTCATGTATAAAAATCAGTTGCAGGGAAAGAAATAGGAAAAGGAAAACACAGAGTACACAGTACTTGATGAAATTGAAGAAAATGAAGTTCCAAAGGTTCCAGAAAATCAAGAACAACAACAAGTACTTGAAACTCCTGCAACTACAAGAAGATCTACCAGGTTAAGTAGACTCCCTGGATGATACTCTCCTTCAATGTATTATTTATTGATGACTGATGTTGGTGAACCAGAATGTTATGAAGAAGCAATGCAGGTGGAAACTAGAAAGAAGTGGGAGCAATGTATGAATGAGGAGATGGACTTATTGGTAGGAAACCAGACTTGGGATATGGTTCACTTTCCTGCTAGTAAAAGAACATTGCAAAACAAATGGAATTACAGGTTGAAGGAAGAAGAAGGAGGCAAGAAGCGATACAAGGCCAGACTTGTTGTAAAGGGGTTTGCACAGAATAAAGGTATAGATTTTGATGAAATATTTTCTCCGATTGTTAAGATGACTTCAATTAGAACTATCTTAAGTCTAGTGGCAGTAGAAGATTTGCATCTTGAACAGTTAGATGTAAAAATAACCTTTATCCATGGGGATTTGGAGGAAGAGATATATATGCAGCAGCCACAAGGGTATGAGGTCAAAGGGAAGGAGAATTTGATGTGCAAGTTGAAAAATAGCTTGTATGGCTTGAATCAAGCTCCAAGGCAGTGGTATTTAAAATTTGATAGGTTTATGACAGAACAAGGTTATAGTAGATGTCATTTTGACCACTGTGTTTATTTCAAGAGGCTAGATAATGGAAGTTATATTATCTTGTTATTGTATGTGGATGACATGCTTGTTGCAGGGTCTAACATGCAGGGTATAAATGTGCTCAAAAGTAAGTTAGCTAATTCATTTGCGATGAAGGATTTGGGTGCTGCAAAGAAAATCCTTGGTATGAGAATAACAAGGGATAGGAAAAATCGCAAATTGACATTGTCTCACGGTGAGTACATACAAAAAGTGCTGGAGAGGTTCAGAATGCAGAATGCAAAACCAGTTAGTACACATTTGGCCAGTCATTTCAGTCTAAGTAAGGAAATGTGTCCCAAGACACAGGAAGAGACAAATTATATGTCCAAAATTCCCTATCAATCAGCAGTTGGTAGCTTGATGTGTGCCATGGTGTGCACAAGACCAGATATTGCACAGGCAGTGGGAGTTGCGAGTAGATATATGAACAATCCAGGTAAAAAACATTGGAAGGCAGTACAATGGATTATCAGATATTTAAGAGGTACTACTACTCAGGCATTATGTTTTGGAGGTTCAGGCATTGTTCTGTAGGGATATGTTGATGCAGATATGGAAAGTAATAAGGATAGCAGGAGGAGCACCACAGGGTATGTGTTTACTATAGGTGGAACAACAGTAAGCTGGATTTCGAGATTGCAAAAGGTTGTCACACTTTCAACAATGGAAGAAGAGTATGTTGCTGTTACAGAGGCTAGTAAAGAGATGATTTGGTTGTAGAGATTTATGGAGGAAGTGGGTAAGAAGCAGAAGGATTGCAGGTTGTATAGTAATAGCTAGAGTGCCATTCATCTTGCAAAGAACTCAACATTCCATTTCAGGACTAAACATATACAACTCAAGTACCATTTCATACGATTTATTTTAGAAGATGAACTGTTGAAGCTGGAAAAGATACATACTAGCCCAAATCCTACAGACATGTTCACAAAGGTAGTGACTAGAGAGAAACTGAGTTCCTGCTCGGTTTCAGTTGGCCTTCTAGCATGAAGGTGAAGAGGAGAAAGTTGCCAAGTTGTTGGCTTAAACTGACCCAGAGGTTTCCAATTAGACCCAGGTTCTTTGCGGTTCTCCCTTTGACCAACAAAACCCCTTCGCACCGGCCCTTTTGGCAATAACCTACGAGCAAGTTGAGGTCTCACCCAAGGTGTATCTTATGGGGTACTGTAGAATCATGTTTCCACAGTAAATGATGAGTTGTTTATATGAACAAGCAGCGCAGCACAGGACAGAAGGAGTGCACTGCATGGCAAAGGGATGAGGTACGTAGCAGGATCTACGCTGCGGGCAGTACTACGTGATGAAGGCAACACTGCAGGCCTCACTAAGGGTTTCTTAATGCTGCGAATCTTCTACTGGAACTGCGAATTACCCAGACTTATCCTCTACTTGGAAGATCTCGAAAACGTTAAGGCACTGAAATGAATATCACTCATCCATTCATTCAGGAACTTACTGGTTATATTTCTTGCATTCGTTCTAGAACTTGGATTATCACAACGTGAACTGAAATGATAGACATGACTAACTGTGCTGCGTTTCTTCACTGTGTTTAAGAAAGTAATTAAACTTAAATGACTGATTCACGATCTTAACATAGAATTGAAATGTTTTCCATTCATCTGCTTCCGTGGAACCTAGCATATCATTCCCAAACGTCTCCTATTGGTAAATGCATATGAAATTTCTCATATTACAGCATGCAACGAAACATTCAAGCATTCATTATACAGAAAATACAGACAATCATTCATTCATAAACATCATCACATAACACAGGATTTAACGTGGTTCACTTCCCTGGATGGAAAGCTACGTCCAAAGGAACGATTGGTAATATTTCTTTCAAAAGGGATGGGGCAACCGTTTTTAGTTTGCACACTCAGCTGCAGACTCTCCTTTCTCTCGGTTAGGTCTCTACGCACACAGTTGCAGAGCCTTTACAATATTCTCAGCTCAAAAAGATTTTACAATACAAAAAGGTTATCTCGAGATTACTCTAATAACTAGCATCTAGTATCCCAAGATAGAGCAACTCTAACAAAAACCCTGAACCTTAAGAAACCCTGAACTCTAATCCCCAATCAACTAACCAACCCCCATCCCATACAAAAGTGTCTTCTTAAATAGATCATGCCCGAAGGTCATGTATGTACAATGTCAAAGACCTAAAACCCAAAACCCTAAGGGTTTCCAAAACTGCGTCAGTTTTCCAAATCGGCTTGCTAGCTCCTGGTAGCGTCTGCTTGATCATGGCGGATCTCCACATCCTCATTCTATCGCTATCGGCCTTCTTGTCACACGTGTGCCTACAGGATGCTTTTGCCGAACCGTTTATCTCTAACGGTTTTACATTCTAAGCGTGCCAAATGTCACTTTCCTTAACAACCCACACGTGGCCGCCTTTCTGTTTTGCCTATGTTCGTTGCTCGACAATCCTGGAATATCTTTCCAAAAATGGTTGCTACCGGTAACCAGGCTACACTTTCCTGGCTCCACGTGGCTCATCATCATCATCATCATCATCTTCATCGTCATTACCATCTTCATCATCATCATCATAATCATCATCATCATCATCATCATCATCATCTTTCACCATCATCACTGTCGTCGCCATCACCACCACCACCACCACCATCTTCATCATCATCATCTTAATCATCTTCATCATCATCATCATCATCATCATCATCTTGTTGATGTATATGTAACTTCGGAATGTATTTCACATATATTTATATTGTATTCCTATAGAGATGGTATTATTCCTCTATAAGGAAGTGTCGTCATTTATATTGTAAATGTCGTAACTTATACTTGATGGGTTATTAGACCACCTTGTTGGGGTCGGCCCTGTATAAGTCATGTGGGTCAAATGGTTATTAGACCACCCTATTGGGGGTCGGCCATGTGGGTCAAAGGGTTATTAGACCACCCTATTGGGGGGTCGGCACAATCAGCATTATGTTATGTGGTTAAGTTTGAGCCTACATGAGTTAGGTAAAAAAAGGCAAGTCAAGTCAAGTATAAATAGAGTGCGGGAGGCACTCTATTTACTCACTCACTTCTCTCTCATGCACTCAAGGAGGAGTGGCGCACTTATGGAGGAGGAGGATCTGCTGCTAGGTTATGTCTATCTCTCATGGTTGGTTGTATCATTGCTCTATCTATCTCTGAGGAAGTTATTGGGGTTTTTCACCTTTATGGTTTTCCCCAAGTAAATCTTTGTGTCTCTTGTGTGCTTGCATTATTGTCTCCATGATTGATATGCTATAGATATGCTGTACATGTTGTTCTCTCAGTTAAGATCCTAGATCATATTGAAGTAAATTCTGAAAATTTAACATGGTATCAGAGCTAGCCTGAAAGAAGGCATGATATGGCATGTATGACACTTGTTGCACTTACGATGCTAGGGCTTGATATAGCAAAAACCAGTCATCGTAGCACTTTCGCTATAAATCTGTTTTGGTGAAGTTTTCGGATCTAAAATTGTTACACGACGAAGCTAAGATCCACATGTACCTTGTGTCCAAAGGAAAACATCTAATTCGTTGTACTTTGTGATTTATGATCTGTACAATATAGGGTTTCTGCCTCTTCTAGATCTGAGTCAAAATCAGGTGACCTTGGGAAAAAGGTCATAACTTGGGCTAGGAAGCTCCAAATGAAATTTTGTAAAACGTGACAGGTATTACACAGACTGTACTATCTCAGAAAAATTTTGCAGAGGCCGAAGTTTCACCAGTGACACGTGACACGCCATACAAGTGCGCTCTCCTGTATTATCCCATAAACAGGTCACGTTGCAACAATTGGCATAACTCTCTCTCAGAGAGTCCAATTGAGGTCATACCTATCAGGATGGAAAGATAACAGGCCAATATATCGCAAGAAACTTTTTCAGAGGCCGAAGTTTAAATAGTGACACGTGGCACGTCATACAAGTTCACTCTCCTGTTTTATCCCAAAACAGGTCACGTTGCGACATTTGGCATAAATCTCTCTCAGAGAAGCCAATTGAGGTCAGACCTGTCAAGATGGAAAGATAATAGGTCAGGCTATCTCAGGAAACTTTTTCAGACCCTGTGGATTGAAAAGTTCAGAGTTACACCAGAAACAATTAGGTACATATTTATGTCAAAACAGAATTATTTTTGAGTACCTTCATTCATGGCTTTCGGAATTTAGGGCTTCGTAGAAAGTTAGAGTTTTTGTAATCGGAGACCACGGCTAGATGCTACTCATCAAAATAAAAATTTAGAGACCAAAATCAGAATTTTTGGTTGGGCAGAAGGCTGGGCTTGATCAGACCCTAGTTCGGGACTTTGATCAGAAAAGTGAAAAATTAGGGCTTCTGTAAAAATGGGAATTTTTGAAATCTGTGACCACGACTGGAAGCTCCTCAGAAAAATAGAAGCTTAGAGCTTTGGTTCAAACCTTTTGATTGGGAAAAAGAGTGGGCTTCATCAAACCCTAGTTTAGGGTCACGTCCAGTGAATCCAAAAGTTTCAAAGGCAAAATTGAGGAGTGAAACTTTGCAGTTTTCAAATTCTGAATATACCAGTTTGATCAGCTCATCAAGGCGCATATTTCTATCCTTTCGGAAGTTTGAAATTCAAAGTTTGAATTTTTGGGGTTTCTCTGACAAACCCATATCCAGCTCCAGGTCCATTTCTTACAAATCAAGTGGATTGGGTTAATCCTAGAAGAAGATGGATTTGTCACCTGCATAAGTGAAGAAGTTCCTATTTCAAAGGGAGATGAGGCTAAGGCCTTACATAAGAAGATTACAAGAGATCTCGACAGGTATGACTCATCAAGGTATGTTTTGAGATTTGTTCATGATTAAGTTTATGGTATGTTTGTCTTCATGTTATTACGGTTAGTACAATCTTGATTTTAGACTTGTCATATCACCTTAATAAAACTATGAATGCACAATAGAAAATATTCATTGATTAGGGTGTTGACACTTATGATTGTACTAATACATTATGGTGTTGTATGAGGTTTATGTTGTCTACTAACATGAAAGGTACACCAAGAAAGACAAATCATGTTCTGGTCCAAGAACATATGGTCATGATAACATGAGGACAAAGATTCATCCATTGTCATGGATCTCATAGAAGATCCATTTACGAGGTATGTATAACTTGGTTTTGTAATGGTTAGCATATGAGACATGCAGGTTACTAGCACAAGTCATTGAAGAGAACCAAAAGACATTATGCGGGTATGTTAGATATAAACTAGCTAGCATGCTAATCCAGGTATGTTTTTCCTATATCAAGCTAGAATCCTACCTTGGTTTAGGATCTTATACTGTTGTGTTGTTGATAATGATTATTCATGAAGTCATAAGTTTGAATAATCATGGTTGTATGCATATTATGTTTCTTACCATAATTGATGATATGACTAACCAGAAGAATCATGAAGGTATAGGTTTGAATAATCACAGGTTTTATGCATATTATATCTCTTATCTTGATTGATGATTCAACTAACCTGAAGAGTCATAGGTTTGAGTAACTACAGGTTTAGACATGTTATGCTTCTTATGATTTGACTAACCATAATAATCCCACATAAACCTTGAATGCTAATGCTTATTATTCTGTTTGAAATGATCATGACTATACATGCTTGAAATTATTGTGTTTTAATAGTATACTAATGACTGTATGATTTTATATGAAATCACAAGGATACCACAATCATGATACTAATAAGCATGCATAGGGACCAAGGATGAATATGAGTTCAAGAACAGGTAATTTAGGAAGCAAAGATCAAGAGGGAGCACACTCCAGTTGCTCCTGCAAGAAAGCAAAGGAGCACACTCCAGTTGTTCCTGCAAGAAAGCAAAGGAGCACACTCCAGTTGTTCCTGCAAGAAATAAAAAGAGCACACTTCAGTAGTTTCTGCAAGGATGCATATATTTAGAGGGAGTTGACCATCTTTCTACATTCCACAATAGAAAGGTGTAGAAGAAGCTACTTCAGATTAGGACTCCAACAGCTCCTGCAAGGAAGCAAAGACTCAGAGGGAGTCCATCCAACGAACAAAGAAAGATAAGTATTTTAATCATCATTTCTTGCATATTTGTTTGTTTAAATAATACTGTTCAATAATGTATATACTGATGTTCCTAGAATTAGGTTGTGTATTATGCATATTAGAATAGTTGCATTGATGAACAGTATACTACTAATATACATGGGTAAGTGGCCTATGGCACTGTACAACATTCCATTGCTACTTATCTAGAATGAAACCTCTTTGCTGACATGTTGGGAGTTGTGCACACTCTTAACAATGTTCTGGTAGAGATTGCAAGGCATCTAGAAAGTTACGGGATATGGATAAATGTTGTATTGAAGCATTGGCTAAGATAATTGCATGACTGTATGACATATTTCTTTATGTGTAAGAATTTGTTCTGAAAACTATGAGATGTTTCTAATCATGCAATTTAACCTGTTTTGTAGGAAAGACCGCATATCTTCACCTACAAAAGGACTACAACATTTGTTCCAGCAACAAATATATTTATTGAAGATATTGAAGTTCCGAGGATTTGGGATGAAGAAATAGAATGCCATGATCCGTCGATCATGAAGAATGATGTTTGGGATGTAGTCCCAAGACGTGAAGGGAAGTTTGTTATGACTTCCAAATGGAACTATCAGATCAAGCACGTTGTAGATGGCAGCATTAAGAAATATAAAAGTGATGAAATAGAAGATGCACCAGATATATTTCAAGACAACATGGTGTAGTCATATATGTGTGCATAACTTGGTATGGTAGGATAGACAACTTTCTATCCAGTTTGGGCTTTACCAAAAGTAAAGCGGATTCCAACCTTTACTACAAGGTTGAGGAAGGCAATCTAGTGATACTACTTTTGTATGCGGATAACCTGTTTGTTACAGATGAAGATAGATTGATTGCCGACATGCAGCGGAAGCTTACTTCCAAGTTCGAGATGAAGAACTTGGGGATGATGCACTATTTATTTTTTGGCATGGAGGTGTGGCAGAGTGATGGAATCTTCCTTGGACAAGGGAAGTATGCAGTAGAGATCCTGAAGAGGTTCGGGATGATGGACTGCAAAAATATGGCCACACCTATGGCATCGAACCTGAAGCGTCAGTGTGATGCTTCATCTGAGCCGATTGATATCACTATGTATCGTCAGATGATTGGGTCCTTGATGTACCTGACGAACACGAGACTAGATATTTGCTTTGCGGTGAACAAATTGAGCCAGTTCCTGACGGATCCAAGGAGTGTTCACCTGGTTGTTGTAAAGCATGTTCTGAGGTACCTGAAGGGTACAGTGGATTATGGGCTCAGGTATGAGGCGGATCAAAAGTTTAACCTACGGGGTTATGTTGATTCAGATTGGGCTGGCAGTGCTGCAGATAGGGAGAGAACATCTGGGTGCTGCTTCAGTATGGGATCAGGTGTGATCTCTTGGTTTAGCAGGAAGCAGTCCTGCGTAGCACTGAGTACAGCTGAGGCAGAGTATGTTGCAGCCTGTTCAACTAGTTGTGAAGCAGTATGGCTACGGAAGCTACTGTCTGAGTTATTTGATCTCCCGTTGTATGCTACTGGTATCTTTTGTGATAACCAGAGTTATGTGAAGCTGTCCGAGAAACCAGTGTTTCATGACAGGTCGAAACACATAGAGATCAAATATCACTATATCAGGGATATGGTGCAGAGAGGAGCTGTGAAGCTCCTATATGTTGTGACGGACGAGCAGATTGTAGATGTGTTGACGAATCCACTAGCCAAGGTGAAGTTCGAGTACTTCAGAGAGAGGCTTGGTGTTCTCCAGATCGAGGACACTTCGAGGAAGAAGTGATGAACACATTTGATGAAGCCATTCCAAGCATGTTGGAAGGAGGATCCTTCACTTGGCTGTGGATGTAAGCGCTGGATGATGAGCATCAGGATGATGTTCTGGTTTATGCTTGGATATGATCAGTTGGATCATGTGTATGTATTTTGTATATGCATCATGTTGGATGCTGGATATGACCAGTTGGATCATTTATGTATGTATGCATCATGTTGGATGCTGGATATGATCAGTTGGATCATGTGTATGTATTTTGTATATGCATCATGTTAGATGCTTGGACCATGTATCTGTATATGTATCAGGTGGATACATTGTATGATCAGGTGGATCATGTATGGTGATATGTATCATGTATCAGATGGATACATTGTATGATCAGGAGGATCATGTATGATGATATGTATTAGGTAGATACTTGGTATGCATCAGGTAGATGCATTGATGATCAGGTGGATCATGCATCAGGATGTTGCAGTGATGATCAGGATGATCATGGATGATGAGCTTTAGGATGTTGCTCCAGATGACAAGCAGCAGGATGTTGCAGTGATGATCAGGATGATCATGGATGATGAGCTTTAGGATGTTGCTCCAGATGACATGCAGCAGGACGTTGCAGTGATGATGATCAGGATGATCATGAGTACATCAGGATGATGTATGGTGAGTATCAGGTTTATACTCTATGGCCGTGGATCAGGTTGTGCAGATGAGCATGTCTGGGAGATCCTATAGGTCGGAGTTGTGTACCCGTAACAGCCTGGGATGCTCTTTCGAGACATTGCTCTGGGAGGACATGTAATTTGTGCCCTGGGAGATTTCAGGTCGGAGTTATGTACCCGTAACATCCTGAGATGCTCTTGCGAGGTTTTGTCCTATGGCATGTAATTTGTGCCCTGGGAGATTTCAGGTCGGAGTTGTGTACCCGTAACATCCTGAGATGCTCTTTCGAGGTTTTTCCATGACCACATGTAATTTGTGCCCTGGGAGATTTCAGGTCGGATTTGTGTACCCGTAACATCCTGAGATGCTCTTGCTAGGTTTTGTGGTGACCACATGTAATTTGTGCCCTGGGAGATCCTTCAGGTTGGAGTTGTGTACCCGTAACATCCTGGGATGCTCTTTCGAGGTTTTGTGGTGGGGTCACATGTAATAGCGCCCTGGGAGATCCTACAGGTTGGAGTTGTGTACCCGTAATATCCTAGGATGCTCTTTCGAGGTTTTGTGATGCACGTAATAAGTCCTGAGGATTCCACAGTATGGCCAGTGATGACGAAGACCTGCAGGTGGTGGTCCTACATCCAGTATCAAAAAGGACTGGCTCTGTAGAACTTCCTAGGACGAGTAGATTCAGAGATTGATTGAGATAGCAGCAGCAGTGACGATGATGATGATGACTCGATGACGATTATCCAGTGACGATGATCCAGAGAAGATGACTTGTGCTAGAAGAACTATGCTGAGAAATACCTTCCTAGTTAAGAGGGAGTGTTGATGTATATGTAACTTCGGAATGTATTTCACATATATTTATATTGTATTACTATAGAGATGGTATTATTCCTCTATAAGGAAGTGTCGTCATTTATATTGTAAATGTCGTAACTTATACTTGATGGGTTATTAGACCACCTTGTTGGGGTCGGCCCTGTATAAGTCATGTGGGTCAAATGGTTATTAGACCATCCTATTGGGGGTCATCCATGTGGGCCAAAGGGTTATTAGACCACCCTATTGGGGGTCGGCCCAGTCAGCATTATGTTATGTGGTTAAGTTCGAGCCTACATGAGTTAGGTAAAAAAAGGCAAGTCAAGTCAAGTATAAATAGAGTGCGGGAGGCACTCTATTTACTCACTCACTTCTCTCTCATGCACTCAAGGAGGAGTGGCGCACTTATGGAGGAGGAGGATCTGCTGCTAGGTTATGTCTATCTCTCATGGTTGGTTGTATCATTTCTCTATCTATCTCTGAGGAAGTTATTAGGGTTTTTCACCTTTATGGTTTTCCCCAAGTAAATCTTTGTGTCTCTTGTGTGCTTGCATTATTGTCTCCATGATTGATATGCTGTAGATATGCTGTACATGTTGTTCTCTCAGTTAAGATCCTAGATCAGATTGAAGTAAATTCTGAAAATTTAACACATCTTTATCATCATCGTTTTCGTCGTCATAACCATCATCTTCATCATTTCATCATCATCATCATCACCTTCATCGTCATCACCATCATCATCATCATCATCATCATCGCCTTCTTCGTCATCACCATCATCATCATTGTCATCATCATCGTCGTTGTCATCATCATCATCTTCATCATCATCATAATCATCATCATCATCATCATCATCGTCGTCGTCGTGGTCTTCCTAATCATCAGCATCATCATCATCATCTTCATCATCTTCATCACCATCATCTTTATCTTTGTGATGATGAAGATGGTGATGAGGAAGAGGGTGATGACGACAACAACGATGATGATGAAGATGATGAAGACAGTGATGCTGATGATGATGATGATGAAGATGAAGATGATGATGACGATAATAATGATGATAACGATGATGATGATGGCGATGATGATGATGGCGATGATGATGATGATGACGATGAAGATGATGGTGATGATGATGAAGGTGATGATGATGATGATGATGATGATGATGATGATGGCGATGATGATAATGATGAAACGATGAAGATGATGGTGAAGATGATGACAACGATGATGATGAAGATGATTGTGATGATGATGATGATGAAGAAGATGACGATGATGAAGATGTTGATGAGGAAGAGGGCGATGAGGACGACGACGATGATGAAGATGAAGATGGTGACGAGGATGATGATCATGATGAAGATGACGATGACGATGATGAAGATGAAGATGATGGTGATGAAGATGATGATGATGATGATGATGATGACGAAGACGACGACGACGACGACGATGGTGATGATGATGATGATGATGATGATGATGATGAAGATGATGATGGTGAAGATGATGATGATGATGAAGATGGTGGTGGTTGTGGTGATGACGACGACAATGATGATGAAGATGGTGATGGCAATGAAGATGGAGATGATGATGATGATGAAGAAGATGATGATGATGAGGAAGAGGGTGATGACGATGACGATGACGATGACGATGATGTTGATGGTGATGATGAAGACGATGATGACGATGATGATGATAACGAAGATGATGAAGATGATGACGATGATGAATATGAGGACGATGATGATGATGAGGATGATGATGATGATGATGATGATGATGAAGAATATGATGATGATGATGATGATGATGGAGATAAAGATGATGATGATGGAGATAAAGATGCTGATGATGAAGACCATGAAGATGATGGTGATGACGACGACAACGATGATGATGAAGATGATGAAGATGATGATGATGAAGATGATGATGACGAAGATGATGATGATGATGATGATGGTGGTGGTGGTGGTGGTGGTGATGACGACCAAAACGATGATGATGATGATGATGATGATGGTGATGACGATGATGATGACGATGATGATGATGATGATGATGATGATGATGATGATGATAACCACATGATGGGACTTGGTTGAGAAAACCTTCTTAGTATTTGATGGCTAGAATGCTTCTTCCCTGGAAAACCATTTCCAATGCCCTAAGACATATAGATACTAAGTTCAAAACCACATAATGTCACTTCCATCCTCAATAATAGTACAATGATACCTCAAGATGCCATGTCTAGTTGGTGGAGGTAACCTTCTTAGCCCTAGATGGATATAAGATTCCTTTAAGGATCGAGTCTTAGGTATCCTCCCTTGACCATGTCCAATTCCCTAAGTCCCCAAGACTTGGATACATCTAGCACAATGGATACCCTTGTGGAATAGAGGGGGGGGGGGATTGGGTGGATAGGAAGGGAAGAGGGGTGGGGGGATTGGGTGGATAGGAAGGGAAGAGGGGTGGGGTTATAGATAGTGGGGGGGGGGGGTGGTTAGGGACAGATATATAAAAAATAAATGTGTAAAACAACAATGCGTGCACGCACAGAAGCACGCGCGTGCTATAACGCATGTATGCACAGGAGCGCACGCGTGTTTGAATTCAAATTGTTTTTGGCGCCCTTGAAAGATTGGAATTAGCTTCAGATTGCACCTTGAGGATCCGTTTGATTTATGTCTGATTTATGGCAAAACACATCAAATGCTATAACTTTATGTTTTTCACAACTAGTTCCACATATGCTCCACGAGTGCACTGCAGATGAAATTGCACACACTTGTCGAGCTCTGTGTGCAGATTCTAAATATATAATTTTTGAATAGATCTGTTGTTGTTTTCTATTTTTAATTCATTTTTAATTGCACTCATGTCAAATTTGTAAAAAACATAGGTCGTTTATTTGGCCTATAACTTTTGATTGGCTTACCTATTTCAAAAACAGAAAACGAACCCACATAAGAGCACGAAAATACCTACAACCTAAAAAAAAAAGCATTTTGATTATTTTTAGACCATGATATGGTGGATCGACAATTGACCATGTCATTTTAGGGATTCACTGACTTCGGTAATTTAAAAAAAATATAAAACTGACTTTTAAAATTTTGGAAAATAGCCCCTCACAAGATTTTTCTGTTGCCTACGCCTCTACATATTTTTTTTCTCGTAAATTGAAAATTTACATAGCAAACAGGTTGGTCAACAAAAACATGTGCATTATGTTTTAGAAAAAAAATAACATACCAATCTTCGAATAATGACATTTTGGGGTGGTTATACCACTTTTCCATAAATAAAAATCATATATTCCAGAAGTTTATCCGTTTTTCTACGTTTCATCTTTTTACACCTAATCGGAAAAAGTTTTGTAGGTACCTCTAATAATTGATTTTAATGATAATATTTTTGTTTTTCCAGAATGTCATTGCAACTAACGTGTCATAATTGGGTATCATTACCTTGCACCAGCCCAAAAGGTAACGCATGTTGATATGTTTTAAAATGATGTTTTAGGTATATAATCATACTCTTGTGGCTTGGCCTTTAGGTGCTAGGCATTTCCTTGGATGTGTTGAGGTCCTGAAATGTGGTTTAGATAACCTAAATCCTCGTGAAGATTAAGGGTAAGGAGTACCCTAGCTAAGGACTTGAAAACACAACCAAAGGAAAGTGGGTATCCTAACATGTAGCTCGATGGCATTAATCCAAAACTAAAAACCTGTGGAACGACTATAGAAAAAGAGGCAAGAATAAAAAAGGTAGTGGATGGTAGCTGCAAGTTTTAAAGAGGCCACGTGATGGCCCTTTGTTGGAGATCTATGTTGGAAAAAACCCTAAACCTTTACTTCGAAAGGGATTATCGAAAGTTCTTTTGTTATTTTGCCTTATGAAGGAGAGCCGAGCTCTCAACTGTCATGGCTGTGGAGAGATATCCACACAGAGGATTGTTGTTCATCGATGTTATGAGGAAAATTCAAGAGTTAACTGTCTACGTAGAGGTAAGCACTCTGTGTTTCCTTTGTTTTGAAGCTTTTCAATAATTTAACAAAATGAAAAAAGAATAGTTTCTAATGTTTTGCGTTCTGTGTATGTTGGCAGGAGGTTTTGGCGCTAATTTGGAAGTCTCTGGTCATGTGTTAAAAGCTTGGAAGAGGAAGGTGGAAATCTCTAGGGTTGGAATGGCCTTGGTAAGCCCCGGGCCTCCCTGTAACATCTATGTTCAAGAGTTTCCTGTAATGTTGCGTAATTTACTTAGCGCAAAATCTTATTTTTGGTTTATGGTTACACTATAAAGTATCAAGTAAGATTGAGACGAGTTGGCCCAATTAAACTTCTGAAATTTTAAGTCATTAATTGCTGCCAATGTTGGTCTTTTTAGGGTTTAGTTTGTTTTGTTTTGGAATCCATGAGGTGACCTTAGACCGATTAAGTATAGCATTGTTGTACTGTATTGGTTTTGGGCTAAATTCCTTAAGTTGGGGTTTCGCCCAAAAATATTTTGATGTATAATGTTTTGTAATCCCCCGGACAAAAGAAAATTTGATTACAAACAGTTTATTTTGGAACCCCCTTAGCTTCCATCCATTGGAGTCTGTGTGGAAGGATAAAATTATGGTGTTTACACTGTTTGAAACCCTTACTGTATAATTTTTTTTATAATTAAACGTCTTTACAGCTATTGCGATATTGTCTTTGTTCTGTATGAATTTCGTGATGGTTTAGAAATGCTACTTTTGTATGTTAATTGCTATAATGAATTAATGAGTTTGTTTTTAATTAAAAATTGGGCAAATCCCTAAGCGAAGAGTGAGCTCGGTTATATCAATGAGTAGTGAATTTTTACCAAAGATGTCGATGATGGCTCTATTTAACCTATTTTTGTTATTTATGTTTATGTATGAGGTTATAAAGAAATTACAATCCATTTTGGGTGATTCCCTAGCTGTGGAAATGTATACTCTGCTATAATAAAAAGAATGGATTTGTTTTGCCAACAAGCTCACAATGGCTCTGTGTTAATTTTCATTCTTTTCAAAAGTTGTTTTCTAGGGTTTTAATCTTGACTCTATTTAAATATTTAACCTTAAATCATTTTCAACAACTAAGTTAAAGGATTCTATTGTTTAAACTGGAGAGGTTATGTTGGGTTAAGAGATTCGATCCTGTACAATTTGTTTGGTGTGCAACGAAAACTGGTTATTCTAGTTTGGGCAAGCATTGACCCTCTAAAGGATTTGATCCAAGTCTGTGTTGAATTCTTGTTAATGATTTTTATGTTCTTTGTAAAAATTATTTCATATTCTGTATAGTTGTATAATTTGTTTGGAAATGTACTATATTTATGTGGATTTATCTGTATGATCAAATGTAACAAAAGAGATATTTCTGCATTTCAGAAGTAGTCATTGGATTTCGATGAGAATTGTTCCATTAAATTTATATTTATAGTACCGTAGATGAAAAGGGTTATATCTCTTAAGTTATTTAATAGTTACCCATTTTTATACTCAGTAATTGTGTTAACGTATTTTAAATATAATATAAAGGTCTATTTTATATACTAGGGATGTTTTCATCCCCTTGGCTCTACTTACTATTACTCATTTTCTGCGTATGAACTATTTAAATGATCGATTGTAAATACTATATAATTCTGCTGAAAACACTGATGACTGACTAACATACATTTAATATTTAATAAAATTCTAATCTAAATACTAACAGTAAATTACTACTAACATAATATAAACCCATAGTAGTATGTTAACTATCAACAACAATTTTAACATTTATTTGTAAGAAAATATAACAGTGAGGAACCTGGAAAAATAGGAGACAACACACTCCAAAGGTCACTGTTCCTCCCAACCTGCTTCCAACACAACCAAATCACTTGCCTAGAACCCCCGAGCCTATTCACTGAACCACCGGGACGAATACAAAGTGTAGAACACTTTATGCTATAACTTCTGTTTGTGCCAGTCACTTAACCACAACCTTACTTCAGCTCTCCCCTCATCGAATCTTTTGTGTGCTTAAATTTTCAGTATACAGAAAACCCATAAAATCTAATATGTGAGCCTCCTGCTCATTCGATGGTTATATTGCTTGCCTAGGTCTTTGGGTCAATTTTGTAATAAATGAGCCACCTGCTCAATTTTCCCTATCTATTAGGAACATGACCAGTTTTTGAGGGAGGATGCCTCCTGCATCAGCTGGAAAGTAAATGTTGTTTCTGACATCTATAGCTTCTGCACTCTACACTTGTCATTCCTCCTAGCGGGTCAGTGAACACGCTTCAACAATCCCTTTGGATATGTGTCTCTCCTTTTTATTTATTAAATAATAAAAAAATTCAATTACAGTCATCTTTGACCATCTTTGGTCAACAACATAAAACTTTACAATAAATTTTATAATAATGTTTTTCCACAACATAAAATGTTAAGTTATAGGTGGGTTATAGCAGCAAGCTTCCCTTCTCCTTAGTGTTTTGGCACTCATAGTTGATTTTATCATAGTGTTTTACTACATAGTGTATATCAGAGTGGACGTGCACCTCCTCAAGTGTCCCATTCCACTTAACTCCATGGTTAGATTGCTAATCCACTCAATATGTAGAAAGACTTGCTTCATGCCTAAACAAGCACCCAATGCGGTTGGTAAAATTGACAACTCAATGAACTAACATAAATACTTCTTAATGTGGCGACATTCCAACTATGTGACTCCTATCGTGATGCTCTGTTGACCATTCATAGTATCTTGGGGGACCTCATAAGTATTGAAGGTTTTCCCAGAGGCCTTCCTCCACTAAGATAAAAGCATGCAGGTTTCAACTAGAGCATTCACATCTAAGTAAGCACCCAATACAAGTGGTAAAGTGCATGTCTCAATGACCCAACATAAATCCTTGTTACCATGGTGGCGTTCCAACTTTGTGGCTCTTATCATGATACTTTGTTGGTCGTTCACAGTATCTTGGTGGACCTCAAAAGGTGTGAAGGTTGGCCCAGGGTAATCTCTCCACCAAAATATAGGAAAATATACATGCTTCAACCAAAGTTCTTATGACCATCTACCATCTAATTCTTGTGCCTAGAAGTTCATTAAAAAATCCTTTCATATCTCCAATGAAATTCCACAACTTTGAGAAAGGGAGTCATTCATAGATACCTAGAGATACTCCAATAACCCATTCATTCTTTTTATGATCTTAAGTGTTTACGCAGTTGCAATATGAGCCTAGTGAGCAATAGATGTTGGAATATGTAATTTTAATATTACATACAATGTGTAATGATATCTTGTATGATGTCATAAGATGTCTTATCTAGCATTGGAAGGAATAAATAACTATATAATATTATGTAAAAGGAGTAATCTCACATGGATCATGGATAACTTTAGGAGTATATAAAAATTAAAAACTTCTAATGAGTAATATCTTTTAAATAAATATTAAATTATTAAAAAATTCAATAATATACTCCTAGGATTTATCCCACGGGCATCATGGATAACTCTAGGATTTATTTTAAGGCTTATGCGAACAAATGTTATATTTTTGACCTCCCTTAAAATTCATATAAATAGAGGAAGGAGAGAGGCTTTTCAAACAACACATCACATCACACATTCATTTGCACCTCTTCTTTGGAGTGTTCTTTTAATGGTGTGCTAGGGTTCATGAGGAAGCCCTAGTGGAGCATATGAGGAGGAGGTGGATGATTTCACTCTTTTGAGATTCTTAATTGTACACACACAAATTATCTCTCTCCCTCTCTTTCTCTGTACACAACCACATTTGGTTGTCAATCTTCACTCAAAAGACACACTGAATATAGGAAGCATACATATAACTTTAAAACACAAACACACAATGAAAACTCAATTTTTCACAACCAACAATTTAATTAGATTGCATATTTATGAATTTACGCATGCCTTAGTGGGATTAAAGTATTATAAAATTAGAGATCCAAGTGCTCTTTTCTTTAAAAAAAAGATTAGGTGTAAGTTGAAAGTCTCAACCAAAATTATAATATTTTTTTAAAAGTGCCTTCAAACATAATTTTATTTCAAGTGGGTTTCTTGTTTTTTTTAAATGTGATTCCAAGCTTTTTCTTTGCTTCACTTATTTTTCTCATGTCTCCTTCTCCTTTGTATTCTTCTTCTTTTGTTTTTCTCTCTCCTTCTCAATCTTTGTTGGAACGACCACGTTGTTCTATCCAACATTTTCTCTCTTCTCAATCTCTCTTGGAACACCCATTTTGTTCTATCCAACATTTTATGGTAACGATAGCTCTACCCAATCGCCAAGCATTATCTCCTCTATTTGTTAAATTAAAATTATCAAATAACAAGTAAAACTGTGTAAAAGTAATAAGTTAATATTATTTAAGTCATTAATAATATTTCTGAGTATATAAATTACATTTATTAATAATATTTACACAACTGACTATATAAATTACATTTATTATTTTTCATGTGAAACATATATGAACTTCAAAATTTGTTAGAATTTTATATGATATCAAACAATTCTTGATTCATACCAAATACAATTCATATTTTAAATTGAATTGAATACCACCTTTTATATTTTCAATTGAAGTGAATACCACCTTTTACATGATATTTTTTTTCTTGGATGAAGAAATCACTCATACAACATTTACATATTCGTGAAAATCTTGGCATTGATTGACTTGGTCATCATGAGTGGAACATATAAAGAAAGGATTTTCAATACAAAATGGTTCCATGATCTGTATCTCAAGCTTCATTTCAATTCAGCACGACCGCCATAAGTGACTTTTCCATCTATACTATCTCAAGCTTCATCAAGATTTAATTATATTCAACAGTGATGCAGCACTGACCACCAGAAGATAAGTTTGTATTTCCTAAAGACGGACCTTCTCCGCCATTGGATAAGTTTCCATTTGCTTTTATATTTCTAGTTTCCTGCATCAGATTCACGATTTCTCTCATTGAAGATCTCTCTTCACTAATGTCCCGTAAGCAGAGATTAGCAACTTTGATCATATTCTGCAGTTCCATCGTGTTAATGTGTTCCGTCATATTACGATCAACAATGGTCATGAATCTGTCTATGCCTTCGCTGAAACGATATGTTTCACTCCATTCTGCCAGAGGCGTGTCTTCATGTAAGGGTTTTAAACCTGTCATAAGTTCCAGTAGAAGCACACCAAAGCTATACACATCACTCTTCACCGAATATCTGTTTGTTTTCACGTATTGCGGATCCATATAACCATAACTCCCCCTAACAGCAGTGATTGTAAATTGGTTGTTTTTTGGGCCTAACTTTGATAGTCCAAAATCAGCCAATTTAGCAGAGTTATCGTTCTCCAGCAAAACATTTGCAGACTTAATATCACGGTGCAAGATAGGAGGCCTTGCTTCTTCATGAAGGTATTGCAAAGCCACAGCAACCTGAAACGCTATGTCCATACGAGCGGCCCAAGATAGCGGACTTGTAAGATCCTTGTTTTTGTGCAGTCGATCATACAAACTCCCACTGGAAATGAACTCAAAGACAAGAATTCGTTCACCTGCAGATGCACCACCCACAGAATTGTTAAAAAGGAATACATAGCAATGGAATTATACCAATAAAGGATTATCCCATGGTTTGGTTTGTTTCTTAAAGCCATGTTAATGTAAAATTTATACTTCGAAGCTTTCTACATATTGCAACAGAAATAATTAATTTATTAAGGTTCAGAACCTTTAACAGATTGGAACAAAATTGGTTAATTTACTAGGGTTCAAAGCTTTTTACAGAAGAAACAACATCAGAGATTTCTCCATTGTCCACCAACATACCACTGCTCATGCTCGGCTCCCTACTACAGGCTAGCATCTCTGAAAACTATTCCCTTCTTTACGTTGGCAATGATGCCAAATGCAGAGAAGCACAATATACATGGACGAAGAGAGATTGCTGAGTTATATAGCGATTCTAATTGGTGTCTTTATAATTCGACATCTATGCAGATCTATTCATTCTGCAGCCCTGGTAAGTTTTAAATTCATGTATATTTATTTCTATTCCCATAGGGTAGTAATATTATTATAGTCATTATAATGTTTATGATGCAAACCATAGGTTGATTTTTTGTATTAGGGGTTGGTTGCCTGACACAGGGGTTGAGGGTGCTAGGTGCACAAGCATGATCCAATTTAGTTACTGCTATACGTCTAGGTGCTACTAGGTGCACAAGCATGATCCAATCTCGCTAAGGTTGTTATACTCCTAGGTGCTAGGTGCAGCAGCATGATCTAATCTAGCTACTTCCATATTATTATCACTATATTTTTAGGGGTATGAGTAAGCCATGATGATTTGAACTTGTTCCTTTTATTTACATTAACATTTCCTTCATATCAAGGGAATCACTAGTTGAACTACACCCCTATAAACTAACTCAATTCATTTTCTTAAAATATATTAATAATAAAATTTGTTTCTTATTTTTTATAATACTGATTTTTTAGTAAATAATGCAATAATAAACTGTGAGCTTGCTGTGAGTTATATGCATTATAAACTGTAAGCTTATTGTTTGTTGCAGCATCACCCGAGCTCTGAACCATAGTGACAGTGCAAGGAGAGGAAGAATTAATCTCTCCTAGATTGGTAAGAGTATGGTAACAAGATATATAGAACTTGAAAATCAATCTTTCCTGAAGGATTGGTTAGAGTAAGGAGAAAATAAAAATTGATATATAAAGCATAACATTAACATTTCTTTCATATCAAGCAAATCACTAGTTGAACTACACCTTTATAAACTAACTAAATTCATTTTCTTAAAATATATTAATATAGAATTTGTTTCTTATTTTTTATAATACTATTTTTTTTTAGTAAATAATGGAATAATAAACTGTGAGCTTGCTGTGAGTTACAACATGCATTATAAACTGTAAGCTTATTGTTTGTTGCAGCATCATCCCAGCTCTGAACCATAGTGACAGTGCAAGGAGAGGAAGAATTAATCTCTCCCGGACTGGTTGGTAACAAGATATATGGAACTTGAAAATCAATCTCTCGTGAAGGATTGGTCAGAGTAATTGGAAAAGAAAACTTGATATATAAAGCATAAGTTTTAAATTTTCCATGAATTACCTTTCCATGGTTCGGCTTTTGATAAATGTAACTGTGTGGGGCCAACCTATGCCATGGCCAGCACATGACAACTCGTCACTTTAAAGTCACATACATGGTGTGGGTTTACCTCAACAAGGAATGATTTTAAGCCGAGGGTAATAAAATGAAACTGGTCCAATATGGGCCTTTAAAAGAAATCACTAGATGGGGGACAACGCCTTAAAGCTTTATCTACCTGTCTACATGACCATCTATTCTGTCATTAATGTTTACAAGTTTAAACTTTTCGAGCAATCGATGCTCAATGAGGATCCGACAGAACCATTGTTGCCAACGATAACTGACTCGGTAGTATACAAAAAGGAAGAGTTACTTAATCACTTTAATGTAGCGTAACGAATCAGAAAAAAGGCAATTAACAGGTGCTGAAGAAATTATGACGAATGGTTCGGCTTTTGATAAATGTAAAAATTCAATTGTTCTATACACTTTATATTTCCAGTTATACACGGTTGAGATACCCAGTATTAAAATTAAAACAATAATTTTAAGTTTCTAGAATCTAAGCTACTTACTGGTTCTCTAAACAAGACCCCTTTGCAAACAAAGAATGCTGCCTTTGCCATAAAATATAATCATGTAAATAGTGTGAAGGAAGAGAACAATAGCGCACCTGCTTGTAAACACAGTCCGATGAGATCCACAAGATGAGGATGACGCGGCAGCCTGAGAAGCACAGATAGTTCTCCTTTGAATAAATTGGGGTCTAAATCCGTTGCTCTCTTGACTGCGCCAATTCTATTTCCTGGCAAATTGGCACGATACACAAATCCAGAAACGCCCTGCCCAACTTTAGTACTGAAATTGTCAGTGGCATCTGCTAGTTCCTCCCTTGTGTACGTGCGTATCCCTATGCCCTCCTCCAAACAGTTCAGATCCTCCACTGGGTGCGTGCGTATGTCTATAATGCCCACCTCCAAAGAGTTCCCACTAGGCTTGGTGAGTTGCCCCGTTGTGTGCTTGCGTATGTCTATATTTCCCGTCCCTAAATCGTTGCCATTATCCTTGTGAAAGGCTTTCTTGAATGCCTTAAACACAGCTATCAAAATGGCTAGCGACACCACCATCACAGCTGTTGCAATTCCTATTTTCTCTAAGAGGTTAAGTCCGCCACGCGAAGCCCTCGTAGGAGCTCTAGGGGAAGTGAGAGGGCTGTCCGAGTGGCGTGTAATCGTTGGGGAGTAAGAGGGGGAGGCGGGTTGTCCGATTGTCAAATTGCTACTTTGGTTGGATGAGGTGAAGGTGGAGGAAGAAGAGGAGCAGGAGCACGACGAGGAGCCAGAGGCTGTGGGAGGAGGGGGGTTTGTAGTTTGGAAGAGGGAGGGAGTTGGTAGTTTGAAGGAGGCATTACCGGAGCCAGCGTAGGAAGAGCAGGAGCACGAGGAGGCAAAGGCGGAGGGAGGAGGGGGGTTGGTAGTTTGGAGGAGGGAGATGGAAGGGGAGGAGGGTTGTCCAGTTGGTGTTGAATCGTTGACGGAGGGGCTCAGATCGGAAGGCTGGGAGGGTTCTCCGATTGTTATGGAATCGTATAGGGAAGGGGAGGATTTCCATGATACGCGAGCAGGAAGAGTGCAAGGCGCAAACAAAAGCAGCAATACAATGCGCAGCAGCAGCCGCACTTCTATATCTGCACCAGTGCTCATACTCATTCTTTCCTTCACTCAGTTGCAGATAATTATGTGACAGCAAAGAACAATAGTGGATAGAGATTTATGGAGTAAGATGTTCCTGTAACATTCTTCCTAAGTCCACAGCGTGTAGACTGCGCGTGTAGACGACTTGGTCAGCGTGGGTATGGTCAGTCATGACTCATGAGTGTTGCTGATACCTGTACCTAGATCTGTGGATCCTCTTGTCGAATCTGAGATATTTGGAATCAGGAGCAATACGTGTCTAATGTGTGTAACAAATAAATAATAGCCGTACATACTGTGTGAGCATATTTTTCGTTCGTATGTCCAAAAGAACACTGACCCATCATAAGGTGCGAGGAACCTCGCAGTCCAAAAGCATTCTCCCTCCGTGACCGTGGGCTCCGTTTGTCTTTCATGTGTTAGAAATCCGACATCAATCTGAGATCCTCGAGAAATGGCATCATGCTCATGTGGAGCTGCATAAGGCCTAACTAAAACTAACTAAAATGCATCGGATTAGTTGGAATTAGGTAGAAGAATTTTTATCAAAATCATAATTTGGAGTGGTTAGATCGCAATTTTGATGATCTGGGTAGTTTCAAAATTGAACAATTAGTCTAGAATAAACCATCCCAATTACTAAAATTACAAAAATACCAACAATTTCCAACAATATTTTGTATTAGCTTTTCTCTCAAAATCACCAAAAAAGCTAGGTGTTTTGGTTATTATTTATCCTACGCGTCATGGGCATCCCAACCGTCCTTCAAAGAGGCTGTGGACTCTTGTCCCGTGGCAAAATGCCCGTCCATCAAGCGCCATCCAGCCAAGAGAATTCATTGGATGCATGGTGCTTGAATTTATGCGATAAACAATACAGGTTACCTGTGTAATCACACTGTTGGATCTATGTCGGATCTATATATTAAGTGCTTTATGTTTTACATTATGTTTAGGTTGCTGGAATTATATATATACTTTGTTGAAATTGCTTAAATCAAATGTTGAAGGATATGGGAGGAGGCTGAGTTTATTTTTACACTACAAATGAAATCTGAAAAATGAAATGATGATTTTTTTAGTGTAGAATTCTTGTAAACATGATCAAAAAATTCCAAAATGTTTAACCAACTCCATAAACATTTGGCTGCATAATATTTAATGCTTTTAAGTTTGATGACATATACTCTTGATTCTAAATAAATTTAATTCTATCCATTGTGTAGCTATACAATTTGGAATGTACACTATTCAATCTAAATAACAATAACTTTAGATCCAATAGTGCACACCCCAAACTATACAACATTAAATGCTCTACAACCTAATGGTTACTATCTAAGCACTCGACTGCAGAAATATTTTACGGCTTGGGATGTATACACGTTCCCCTTACCTAGCCAAAGTACCCATATGAGAATGCCAAGCAATGTGAGTAGTAGGTCATTGAATACGGAAGCAACACAACCATAACAAAATCTAATGGTAGATATGAGAATGATCTGAGAAATATTTTACGGCTTGGGATGTATACACGTTCCCCTTACCTAGCCAAAGTACCCATATGAGAATGCCAAGCAATGTGAGTAGTAGGTCATTGAATATGGAAGCAACACAACCATAACAAAATCTAATGGTAGATATGAGAATGATCTGAGACTTTGCAAAAGGCTCTCGCTCCGTTATACTTTGATCGTAGGCAAGTTCATCCTCCCACCACACCCATTGTCTCACAACAAATCCCTAACAAACCACAAAGCATATAGAACAAGAAAAAATTCCACCTCACATAAAAAATAAATGAGATCCTAGAATGGTTATTGAAATTAAAAAAAACTATCCCCACGACAGGTGGTAGAGATGGGAGGCCAATGACCTTGCCAGGGAAGACGCGACCCTCAAGATGACAGATGGCAGGAGTTCCATGGCATGCTCTTCTCATGATCATGACCTTGCGACAGCGAAGACGCGACCCTCAAGATGACAGATGGCAGGAGTTCCATGGCATGCTCTTCTCATGATCATGCAGGAGTATGAGGCAGGATGGGTTCTCCTCACATTGAGAATGCAGGATAACTTCAATAGTGGTGTAGGTACTGGGGCTCGTATGCAAGAGTTGTGCAGTCGATGCGAAGTTATGATGAACATGGATCGGGATGGGTACAATGATAGCCTAGCCATTATGAACCATAACGACGACAGGGCTCATGGCAGAAGATGGAGAATTCAAGTGAGTTTGAATCGTCAACTGTTACTCCTGGTCAGTTGCCGTCTCACAAAGCATTGTGACCCGAACAAGAAGCTGCAAAACTTGCATTGTGGGACATATTGGCTACGAGACAAAAACAATGATTTTATCATTTGGTTTAGGAGAGTCACCATAGGTAGAAGGGATAAGCATAAGGGGAAATCCTCCGTGGCCAACCCCAAGTCAACAAAGGATTTCAAGAGGGAAACAGAAGCAGCTCTGCCTCACCAACAAAATACTCCCACCCACGTCATGAGAGAAATTGTTGTTCAGTTAAACGATTAATTCAAGCTAGGAAGGACAAGATGCAGTTGGAGGAGAACCTGGCAAGGCTAGCGGAATGGGTAGTAGATCCTAGTGACACCAGGTCACGCATGGCTCTCTACCACCACTCCATTTTCCTCTACTAGTGGGTGAAATTTCTGATGGGCACGATGATCACTAATACAGACAACCATTGCTGACCTTCGGGAGGAGCTTGCACCGTTGAAAAAGATGAAGTTGGACGTTCAGTTGCTACATGCCAAGTTCAACATCATGACATGTAGACAAGGATAGTGTTTTGGGTCTGCAATTCGGCTCTGGGAGCCTCTACATATGCCCCTCCAGCAACTATCGACTTGGACGGCGAGGCTGCCAAGGCCACCAAGGTTCCTCCCATTTGACCTTCTGGTTGTGGCTTAGTCTCAGACTTTTTGGTTAAGGCGATGACCTTTTAGTTGTTCTCTCATATGCTTTAGCTCAACTTAATACAATGACAACTTGTTTATCTCTGTCTGGTTATAGTTCTGTTCGTCGCAGCAGTTACAACTCTATCTAGCAGTCCTATTAAGTTTACAAATACAGTTCTAGAAATGTCTTGTTTTGGACAATGGACATGATTGAAACTCTATGGTAAGATTATGGGATCATTCAAGCTCTAGAGCTCAAAGAAGGTCTATTTTCCACTATGTGGAGGATCCTCTTGAGCTCACAATTATATCATTTTGTATACTATTTTGTATATTAATTAAAGAAGGCCTATTTTCCACTATGCGGAGGATCTTCTCGAGCTCACAATTGTACCATTTTGTATATTAATTAATGAATACATGCTCTCTTAATTAAAAACAAAAATGGAAAAAATCTAAAATTACTTCCCACTATAGCCTACATTTTTTTAACCTAAAAGTCTTTTCTTCGCTGTTAATTTCTCAGTTGACATCTTCAACAACAATACAAAGGGCACATAGCATGACAAGATCTGAAGGCTAAAATTTTCAAAACGAAAGCTTAAGCTGTGAACTTTTACGTTGAAAGAACTAAAAAATCAAACTAATATATTCAAATTTCAACTCAATGAGATTTCAAATGATGCGCGGCATTAACTTATTTGACATTTCAAATTCTAATGCATGATATACGATTAATGATGCAATGGCGAGTGTGATAACTGGTACTCAAATCGCGATGGGAAATTTTCAGGGAGGTACAGTTTCATTTCTTTTGGTTTTTTTTTTTTGGAATATTGATGATCTAGATTGTAGGGAGGTACAGTTCCATTTCTTCTGGTTATTTTTTTGGAATATCCATAATCTAGGTCATTTTAAAATGAGCCAAAATTCGTAAAGGCACAGTTCCATAACATAATTCAGCAATAAATAAAATGGACCTACAATTCAATTTTTATAACCAAATCTAAGAAACAAATCACCGAAAAAACAGAGCGATTTGAATGCCAGTTATCCCACACCATGCCACCATGGTATACGGAAAAGCGTTGAGTGACATGCTCAACGTTAGAGTTGAAGGACAACGGCGCTGGCTCACCGGAGAGGAGCTTTGCCCGAGAAGTCCGCAATCTATGGGGATGATGGTTTACGGACGCTTGATGGCTGACGTGATGCTTTTGGAGGATGCCGGATTTTCGGGGAATATGACAAAAATTTATGAACTAATTCTTCATAAGGTTCTTGTATGTATAGGATTTAAATTGACTGATGTCTAACTCAAAGATATGATTAAAAAATTCTTTAATTAATACTTGAGAACGTGGATTCCCAAATTCTAATTACCGCATTTTAAATCATAATATTATATTAGTCTTTATCAATTAAAAATATTAGGAAACATATAATATGGAGTAAATGAGATATGTAGTCAACATATAACATGGAGTAAATGAGATTTGTAGTCTTCAATAAGCATATTGCATCAACATGTCGCGAAATTATAATAAAAAAAAAAACATTGTGGTTGTTCTTTATCGTACGCGTACAGCTCCTCCTTCCCGTGATTGTCAATCCACATAACCTTTCTCGAAAAACAATTTTTCATAGTCAAACTTTATGTATCCATGAGAATGGAAATGGTGGATGCCAGCTAAAGATATGACAGTTCAGGGAAATGGTGAATGCCAGCTAAAGATATGACAGATATGACAGTGCGGGGGCCAAGAATAGAAACAGTGAACGCCAACTAACAATCTACGAGGACATGCGGGTCATGAATAAAAATGGTAAAGAACATTACTATTCCTTTCCGCACGAGAACATTACCGTGTCGTTTCCCCGCTATTTCTAACACTACCCCACTGTTAACATATAGTTTCCCTGTTCACTCTTGCTGTTTCTAACCCTACCCAGCTGTTATCCGATCGTTTGCCATTTTCACCACTATCAATGGACCGACCATTTCTATTCATGCCCTGCGTGTGGTCGTCGTAGATCGTTCGTTGGCGGGCCTCCGCATGTGCTCGTAGATCGTTAGTTGGCGTTCACTGTTTCTATTCTTGGCCCCCCGGCACCGGCATATCTTTAGCGGGCATTCAACATTTCTATTCTTCCCTGTCTGTTGTCTGTGTTGGGTCTCGAGACCTTTTATCCCAGGTCTATCCCAGGTCACAAGGAGTTAGTGAGCAACTCTATTTGGATTAGTTTTGAACCTGTGACCTTTACAGAGATAACACATGTTCTTAATTATTAGGCTCATTTTGTTAGCAAATTGTTAATTAACTTTACTTGAAAGAACGTAGGGTTCTAAAGTGAAGAGCATTACAATCCAAACAAATAATTGACATCTGCCTTCCACATAAAACATCTTGCTTAAACTCTACTGCATATGTAATTGAATCAAATTTGAGTGGTGACACAAACATATATTTGCAATGGTTATAGAATCGTGAATTTTTACAACAAGAATATCAATGCATGAAATCAGCTTAGACATTCTTTCTCCAGTTTGCTTCTGATCTTATCTACCACTCCAAAATTTCTTACTCGTTTTGTTTTCTTGTCCCTTATGAAGTTGACAGTGACAATGGTTTGCGACTGTTGAGTAGATTTATACTACATTGATTTTAACTCAATCAGTATCACTTGATCAAATGCCTAAACAACTTAATATTGATAGGTATTAAAACTCTTTACATTAATGCACGATTGTCCATTGATTTCTTTCTCATAAGGAATTCTGCCTTGTAAGGGTGAACAAAGTCAATCAGATGCTACAGAAAGATTCGTTGAGCTCCAAAATAAGAGGAAACAAACGCTCATTGATGCAAGCAAAAATATACATCTGTCGATTCTGAAAACATGAGGTCCAACAAACCTTTCTTCCTTGGTCAATAAATTTTTGGAAACCCTTCTAATCATGAAAAGCTCCTTTGATTTCTCATTGTCCTAATTCATCACTGCTACTCTCTTCCACAATAGTTTCAGAGAGGGCTCTGGCAACCACACCACTGCTGCTTGTAAGGGACCTCTACCGTCTACTACCACCTATGTTTATGTTCATCCTTTGGACTGAACGATTCATCAGAGGGACTGGACATCTATTGAGAAAATCAGTAAGTTTATTTTGATCATGAGTACAACCGTGCATATAATAACTCGTATAAAGATTGTATTGGGCTTGTCACGATTTCTGCTTATCACAAAGCACCTCAACACTTGTGGATGAATCACAGATTCACAACTAAATAGTTTATGGAGTGGGTCTAACTAAGTATATAGTTATTTATTGTATACTTCTTATTATCTCCATTTTTTTTTTCATGGAAGAGATCTGCAAAAATTCTATTCTAAATTAAAATAGAGGTTTGACTGTTTTGATGGTAGTAGACTAAGTATGTTTACTCAGCCTTAGCAAATGTCTAAGTAGGGTTTTAATATGGGCTAACCGTTGTCAACGAGTTTGTTTGTCGTGGTTGTTGCATGATGCAATTGAGTGGCTACAAGTATACAAGTGTTTGATCCTCGAGATGGTGGGTGCATAACTTAACCGTTCACTAATTGTATTTGTTGAATAGTAATTGCATGCTGCTACTCTCCTACTTTGCTATGAAACCTCGTCCGCACTAGATGAATATTTTTTTTTATATTTTTTTTCTATGCTTTAGGACTTCGCTTCTCTTAGCATATACTTTGCGAAATAATCTTCTAATTTTTATTTCACAAGTTAACTACGCGGAAATTAAGTGCGCATTTGACTTCACAGACTTCTCAATTGTGCGGAAATTAAGTGCGCACTTGACTTCATAGACTTCTCAATTACTTCGCAAATCCTTTTTACTGCACATAACTCTTAACCTTGAGGGACTCACATTGAAATATTTCTTGTTAGGATATAAGAACCAGAACATTTACTATGAGATCTTGAGAAGATGTGGGACATGCAATATTCAACATTCTTGAGAATGAAACATAAAACTATAAACTTGTATATATTGCCATAGTAAACTGTGCAACTTGCCTTAAGACATGGAGATGAGATTTACTTTGATTTCTCACTTCTTAACGGTATGAGCTTCTCCTCCTTTCACTCTTCTTACACATCTCTCTCTATCTTCAATTAACTTCTTCTATATATAGGAATTGCATAACCACCCACTTAAGATTGCTTCAAATTAAAGCTACTCTAATACATTTAAGACTGTAATAAATTTCTACCTAAGAATTCTTGATATACAGAATACTAACGCGGTTACATAAATACTAACTTGACGTGCGTTGGATTGGCTGCACACTGACTGACTGTCTGACACTGCAAACTGACACAAAGACTGTCTGACTTACTGACCGAGATGGTGCAAACTAGATACACTATCAACTCTTAATTACATTTCTCCAACACTCCCCCTTAATTATGTGCAGATGGGGATCATTAAACAAAAATAAAATTTTACAAAATATTTCAGAGCTGAAACATGCTTTGTGTATGACGAAGTTCACTGCGCAAACCTGTCACTCCCAAACAACTTCACAGATACTGAAATGGGTCATTTTCCAATGGTTTGGTAAAGATGTTTGTGACCTGATCTTCAGACCTTCAAAATTCTAAATAGTTTTCTTTTTTATTTATCAATTCTTTGATAAAATGATACCTTGTGTCGATGTGTTTGGTTCTCTTGTGGAACACATGATTCTTTGACAGTGCGATAGCTGAATTGTTGTTGCAGTAAATGACTGTGGGTTCTTGTTGCTTTGCGATAGATCACTTAACATACTCTGCATCCAAATGGCTTGACATGCAGCGCTTGTAGCTGCGACATACTATGCTTTTGCTGAAGAAAGAGTTACTATGGGTTGTTTATTTGAAGCCCATGATACAATACTTGTTCCTACATGAAATGTATTCCCAGACGTGCTTTTTCTATCATCTCCGTTGCCTCCATTGTCACTATCAATGTATCCAATGAGTTTAAAATTTTCTGAGGTTGAATACAAAATACCAAAGTCTTTTGTTCTACTTACATACCTCAAAATTCTTTTACCTGCTTACCAATGAGATTCTTTTGGTGACTACATGAATCTTGAGATTAAGCTGACTCCATACATAATGTATGGCCTTGTCGCTGTTAGATACATAAGGCTACCAACAAGCCTTTTAAACAGCGTAGGATCTACATTGGATCCATCATCATCCTTGCTCCATTTCAAACCCATTATCACTGGTGTTGGAGTTGTTTTACAGTTTAACATCTTAAATTTGTTCAAGACATCATTTGCATACTTCAACTGAGATATAAATATACATTTTTCAGTCTGTTGGACTTCAATGCCCAGAAAATACTTCATAAGCCCCAAATTAGTCATTTCAAATTCACTTTCGATGACTGATCTAAATTCTTTTATGCCAAAATCACCAGTAAATATTAAATCATCTACAGACAGGCAGGAAATTAGCTTGTTACCTTTCCTGTTGATTTTTGTGTACAACGTTGGCTCACAATCACTTTTGTGAAATCCATTCGGAATGAGGTAAGAGTCAATGCGACTGTACCAAGCTCTAGGAGCTTGCTTCAAACCATAGAGTACCTTCTTCAACTTGTATACTTTGTGTCCTTGTCCTAGAGCTTCGTAGCCTTATGGATGCTCCACATATACGACCTCCTCCAATTAACCATTTAAAAATGCAGACTTAACATCCATTTGGTAAATAGGCCATGACTTATGTGTTGCAATGGCCAAAAATGTTCTGATAGTGTCCATTCGTGCTACAGGTGCAAAAGTTTCATTGAAGTCTATTGCAAGTTGTTGTGTGAATCCTCTTGCTACCAATATTGCCTTGTGCTTCTACACATTTCCATCAGCATCTTGCTTGGTCTTATAAATCCATTTCACACTTATCACATCCTTGTCCTTAGGAACATCAACTAGTTCCCATATTTGATTCTTCTCAATGCATTCTATTTCTTCATCCATGGCTTGTGCCCAAAATTTATCTTCAACAGCTTCTTCAAACGTTAGAGGATCATTAACTTGAGAAAATAATGCAAAAAATGAGAATGAATTAGGTGTACCAGTCTCATATATCTCACGCAGACTTTTTGCCCTCAGTGGAGTTATTGGTGTTGAACTGCGCGAACTGCTTGATGGAGTTTGTTGCGCACTTGGTGTGCTTGTCAAATTTGCTTGAACTACGACTTGTGTCGAAATTCCTTGTGCTGAATCATGTTGCGCAGTCCTGGGGGTAGGCGAAGCTGCGTAGTTCAGATTCACATGCAGAGTCTCAACCACATCTTCTGCGATGTCATCATGTTCGACATGTGACACGATTTTAACATTTTTCTATACCGTTCCAGCCCATGCTTCATTTTCTACAAATTAAACATCTCAACTGATAATAACTTTTCTTGTAACAAGATCATACAGCTTGTATGCTTTTGCGTCTTCAGAATACCTAATAAAAATGAATTTTTGACCTTTATTGTCTAATTTCCTTGTTAGCTGATCTAGAACATGTGCGTATGCTACACAACCAAAAACTTTTAAATGTGAAACACTGTGTTTCATACATTTCCAAGCTTCCTACGGAACTTTGTTCTTCACACTCTTCGTTGAACATCGATTCATGATGTATACAGCAGTTGCCATTGCCTGAGCCCAATATTCATTTGACAGATGCATGGCTATCAACATACTACGCGCCATCTCCATAATGGTTTTGTTTTTCCTCTCTGCAATATCATTCTACTACGGTGTATACCGCGCAGTGAATTGCGTCTGTATGCCATGATTTTTACAAAAATTTAAGAAATCATTTGAAACATACTCACCACTTCTATCTGTTCTTAAGATCTTGATGATGTAACCACTTTGCTTCTCCACAAGTGCCTTGAACTGCTGAAAACAACCAAATGCATCAGATTTGTGTTTTAGAAAATATGCCCAGGTTTTTCTTGTGAAATCATCAATACATGTGAGAAAGTAAGTGCATCCTCCCATGTACGGTGTTTGCATTAGTCCACAAATATCAGAGTGCACAATTTCAAGTGGTGTGCAAGCTCTGTATGACTTTCCGACTGGAAAAGTCTCTCTGTGTTGTTTTCCAAAGATACAGCCTTCACAAATTCTCTTTGGATTTTCAATCAATGGAAATCCTTTCACCATGTCCTTCATGTGCAGTAGCTTCAGCCCACCAAAATTTAGATGTCCAAATCTGAAGTGCCATAACAAGGATTCATCCTTTATTTTTGTTTGAAACGTTGCTTGCATTTCTTTGTTGTCTTTTTCTTCCTTGTCGTAGTGAATTTCTGCTTCTTTACTTTTTGCCTCAAATGCAGCTCCAGAATTTTCATTCTGACTTCCATGAACAACTTCAGTTTTTTTCCTTTTATGTTTGGCCTTATCCTTAAAGGAAACAAGCGATTGCTTGTCATCTGCACTTCAACAATTCTGATTACTTGGATGTATGTCTTTGATCATACAATGCTTTCCTATTATGTGAACTCTGTAACCCTTTTCCATCAGTTGTCTAATGCTCATCAAATTATGCTTCAAATATTGAACATAATAAACATCAGGCATAAATTTTTGCTCTCCCTGTTTGGCTAGAATATCAACAGTACCCTTACCCAAAACAGTGACTTGAATATTATTTCCGAGTGTGACATCAGTTTGAACTGATTTATCTATACTAGAAAATAGATTTAAATTACCAGTCATAGGATTGCTACAGCCTGAGTCTAAATACCATATGTCATTTGGGCTTTCTTGGACAACATTGCATTCAAGTGGAGATGCACATGCTAAGAACAATGAGTTGTTCGGAGTGCTGCTATTGCTTGACTGTGTTTGACCTTGATTTCCTTGTTCATACTGCTTCTTCCTGCATTCATATGTGAAGTGTCCAAACCTCTTATAGTAATGACATTGAATTTTTTATTTATCGTACATTTGTCCACTTGGCTGACTAGGGATCTGATTTTGTTCTCTACCAACGACATGCGCACGGCTGCTGCTACGACCTCTTCTGAAAGAACTTCATCCTTTGCCTCTAGAGTTTGATCTTCCTCTGCCTCTTCCACAACTTATGGATGACTATGCTGCGAATGCACCTTCTAGTAATGTATCTGAACTGTTGATTCTATGTTCATGATTGAGTAATGAGGCTTGCAATTCATCAATAGTAAATTGGGACAGATCTTTGTTTTCTTCCAGGGTCACAACTGAAGATTCAAATTTCTTTGGAAGAACTCTAAGAACTTTTTCAACAACCCTTTGGTCACCTAGATTTTCTCCATGAGACTTTATTTGATTAACCAAACCAATAACATGAGTATAGAATGAGTCTACTGACTTTGTATCTTTCATCGATAGAGATTCAAAATCTCTTCTAAGAATTTGAAGTTTGGCAGTCTTTACCTTGTTCAAGTCTTGATAGGAAGTTTCCAGTGTGTCCCACGCTTCCTTAGCTGACTGCGCTACTGCTATTCTTAGGAGTATGGATTCATGTGTTGCTTGATGTATGTGGAACAACAACTTTCCATATTTCTTTCCGTGTTCCTTCAAGACATCCTTCTTAGCTTGTGTGAGATTTTTATATGTTGTTAGATTTGTTGGTTCTACATAGCCATTTTGGACTGTTTCCCATACATCTTGACCTCTAAACAAAGCTTTCATAGTTAGAGACCAATATTCATAATTTTTTCCTGAAAATATTGAAGTTTTCAAATTACGAGAAGTGGAAGCCATTTTTATCCGCTTTTCCCTTTTTTGCAAATATAATTCCATTTCTCTGTAAACCAAGCTCTGATACCAAATCAAAGGAAAAGCACACCGCACAGTTAAAAAGATTAACTGCGCAGTAGATGAATATTTTCTTTTTCTATGCTTTAGGACTTCACTTCTCTTAGCATATACTTTGCGAAATAATCTTCTAACTTTTACTTCACAAATTAACTACGCATTTCAACCTTTTACTGCACAGTTGAACTTCGCATAAATGCGCAGTTCTTTAACTTCACGAACTTGACTTCACATACTTCTCAATTACTTCGCAAATCCTTTATACTGCGCGTTACTCTTAACCTTGCGGGACTCTTAAACAAACTTTATATTGAAATATTTCTTGTTAGGACATAAGAACCAAAACATTTACTATGAGACTTATGTGTAGTTACTCTTTGTCAAAAATAGAACTTTCACCACGGTGAACTACTTTGAAATCTTGATTTCTTTTACAGACAGTAAATGTAAACAACATTCACTCAAGTAAATCTGGAGAAGATGTGCGACATGCAATATTCAACATTCTTGAGAATGAAACATAAAAATATAGACTTGTATATATTACCATAGTAAACTGCGCAACTTGCCTTAATACATGGAGATGAGATTTACTTTGATTTCTCACTTCCTACAGAGCTTAGGCTCTTCATACACTTCACGGGATGAGCTTCTCCTCCTTTCACTCTTCTTACACATCTCTCTCTGATCTTCAATTAACTTCTTCTATATATAGGAATTGCATAACCACCAACTTAAGATCACTTCAAATTGAAGCTACTCTGATACATTTAAGATTGCACTAAATTTCTACCTAAGAATTCTTGATATGCAGACTACTAATGCAGTTACATAAATACTAACTTGACGTGCGTCGGATTGGTTGCAAACTGACACAAAGACTGTCTGACTTACTGATAGAGCTGGCGCAGACTAGATACACTATCAGCTCTTAATTACATTTCTCCAACATTGCCTGCATCCCGCTACTCTCCTCCTCTGTAACTATGAAACCCTATTCGCCTACATGCCTCCACTCTCCTCCTCTGCGTCTATGAAACCCCATTCGCGAGCAGTTATGGGAGGCATAACCAGTTTTAACAATGCATATGTAACCAGTCTTTCAAATCCCAACATAGCAAAGTGATCTAGTGAAGTACTATTCTCTTATCTGTGAATTTATCTCATTGAAAAAGCAAAATGGCGTCGTTGATTGTATGGATTTTTATGTGTTATCTAAACGATACAATTCCTCTTTGATACCATTCCTACTGACATGGATAATTTCATGGTGTATCTATCTCTTGAATGCAGTGTTACTGTCGTCGCTATGAACCAATGTTATTAGAAGCGAGAAACGGGAATGGTACAAGAAACAGAGTTTGTATTCCTCGTTTGTAGGTTTTACATATAAGAAACGAGGAGAGAGAAAACCATAAAAGATGGGAGATTGCCTTTGGTTTGTAATTTTTTATATTTTTGAAAATTTTAATTAAAACAATGTATTCATCGTCAACATTCATCACATAGGTGAAATTGTGTTGAACAAATTTATGCATAATGAATTTGAAAAATTAAATTAAAACAATGTATTCATGATCAACATTTATCACACAGCTGAAATTGTGGTGAACAAATTTAGGCACAATGAATTAGTAAGGAAAATATATATATATATATATATATATATATATATATATATATATATATATATATATATATATTATTTGCTATCTATGTTGTCAAAAAGGGTGAATAACACATATATCTATTGGATGATGGAAAAAATACCACTTGACATTAGTGAGGGCAGGACCATTCCACAGGGTTTGACATTGTGACCTCAAAGAACATAAAAAGAAATCCAATTTGGTCTTTAGATTACAAGACTTTTTTTTATCTAAGTTCAATAGTTGTGCTTCCTATAGCCACTGCATGCAATTGTTCATTTAAATTTGATGTGATCCCTAGTTCTAACATTGCGATTTAAAAATATAAAATAATTTATCTTCAATTAAAATCCATCTATAATAATGCCTATTTGTTACATTGAATCAATAATTGAAAATTAGGAAAATAAAATCATCATTGAAAATAAGGTTCAAAGTGCCTTTCACAACATTGGATGCATGGCTCAAGATTCCTTTAGGCTAGTTCCGAGTGGCCTTTTTTATTTTACTTCGAGTAAGAATTAGGGATCCTATAAAGGTCTTACCTTCCTGAGCATAGGTAAGCCACCCCTAATTAAAACTCCCAAATCACAAAAAATCATAGGGGATGGAAGGATTTAAGTTTAAATTTTTGGTATTACCAAACATTGATTTCCTGTTATAAATATTATTTAGAAATATGATTTGAGTAACTACCTTACTTAGATTACTCTCCTATAAAAATACATTTAGCATAAAACTTGAATGGGGATCAACATAGCTTCAAATTCTTTGGGCCGGGACTTGGCTTGGTTTTATACTAAGAGCTTCCAATTGAGACAAGGATTCACCCTAATTTAAGCAGCATTTCCTTTAAAAATATGGATATATTCCTTTCCTAACAAAGTCAACTACAACGCAATTGGGTAACTGGAGATTTTAAATCCACAAGTTTTACTTTTGCAAATTTAGGTTTTTTTCCAAACATATTTTAGCATAAACAATTTTATATATGTATCTTCTTTTATATCTAAAATTTACGGAATGTAAGTTTCAGGCATACTAGGCCAATCCTAAGGAAATACTAGATCTATTTTGATAAGTCCGGTCATGATGCTATCTCAGATCTACCTTTCCAATCTAAAGGTTAATCCATCTACTGCTAACGGAAAAGGCAGGCAATACAGATAACAGATATTGACAACTTACAGGAAAAATTGCAGATTTCAATACTTGAACTCGAACTCCAGCCTTTAACCACTGATTATTCACTTCATTCAAACACGGATTATTCCCTTCTTTCAAACAAGACTTCTGCACCATGTCAAGCCTCGACCTCAAACTCCAGCTTCCAGATAACAATTCTTCAGCTCACTCAAACAAAACCTAAGTAGTTGAGCCAAAGAAATGCTTTGAGCTTTGAGAGTTCGATGCAAAGCGGACAGGGACTTATGCATTCAAAATCATTAAATTCTTCGTCTTCTTACATATCATGTCCTTATGCATTCAAAATCATTAAATTCTTCATCTTCTTACATATCATGTCCTTATGCATTCAAAATCATTAAATTCTTCATATACCTACGTTTAAGTGTTGTAGAAGCTAACTAGCTGCCAGCATTTAAGTGTTGTAGAAGCTAACTAGCTGCCAGCATTTAAGTGTTGTAGAAGCTAACTACCTGCCAGCTCGTCCTAAGAAACAATTAGTTTCCTAAAAACCGTTTTTCAATTCTAGAAAATGAAACGGCCGTAGAAAACATTTGTTTCCGTCATGTTTCCATTTCTACTTCATTTTTTTCTTTAAAACGTGAACTACCGTCTTGTTTCTGTACCAGAGCTGTGAACTATGGTAGATGGTTATGTGTGATTTTTTTTTAATGTAAGTGGGATAATCCTTTATGATACAATGATGTAATATACCCATTATTCTATTACATTGTCAATTTCCATACCCCATATGTCTTTCGAATGCATCGGTACATATTCAGGATTAGTCAACAACTTGATTTCTAAGTTCAACAAAACTAATATGATGCAACAATGCTATATATTGTTCTCTTATTTTTTATTTACTAGACGGACATTGATATGGATCTCTCGGATTCTCTCCATGAATATCTGTAGATCGATCTTCGTTCCTGTAGGTTTCATTAAATAGATTTCCATTTGAAGTTAATGTGAAAGGTGTCGTTCCTTTCTCTGCTTCAGTTTTAATATTTTAAATTATATTCTCATAGTGGATTAGTGGATTTGTGCTATGTGCTAGATGCAGATGTTACTCTACTTACAAAGGTTCTTTTTTTTGGATTTTCAATTTTTAATTGATTTTTTGTTTTTTTCTTATGCCATAAGCGTTCTGTCCATGGCAAAATCTGTAAAAAAACACCCAATTCTCGATCTCATTCTTCTTGTTAAGGTATGGATGAGCCGTAAAAACAAATCAAAGGATTATGCCAAAGTAGATCAGCAAATCCTTTCTAATTTTTCATTCTTCAGCTCGAGGAGGCCATATTTTTATTTTCTTCAACTTAAAGTAAAATCAACCTTAGGATTTGTGAGATCTACTTCCATCCATAACCAAATGTGCAAAAATAGGTGTTGTATCCATAACTAATTAAGGATTAAAAATTGATTATTGATGATGTTGTGTGTTGGCATAATTTAGGTTATGAATTATGTAGCAGACGAGGATTATAAAAGCTTAGAATATGTAATGCATAGATTATAAACGCATAGATTATGTAACTCATAGATTATAAACGCATAGATTAAATGTAACTCACGAGAATATGAATATGTAAGGCACAGGATTATAAAATACAAAAACAAATGCTGAAATAGTCATTTTAGCCTTAAAATAATGCTGGTGTTCTTTGAAGGCAGTTATATATGTGTTTCGAAAGAGCTTCAGCTAGCCATAGGTTACTAACATGGCCATCCATCCTCCTATCAAAACTCTCAAAGATCCTTTCGCCATGGGAGACCGGCCATAGTGAGTTCCCACTGCACCAAACAACTCGAGGGCCATGTTGGACGCTACAAACAAAACCACAACTCTGATCTATGCAAACGATGCCTGGCCGGTTTATCTTCTTGTACTTAAAGATTGCATTTCATTTGTTTCGAACTGTAGACCTGGTGCCTTGAACATGGTCGTCTAGACCAGGTTTGTCTAGCTTTAAATTTTGATACTTTAAAACCTTTTGTTGGTGGAATCGATGGTTTAAATCTATTTTTAGATACGCTGGATTCAAAATATGTACGAATTATTTTATTAAACATTTGGATGATAAAAACTTTAGTTTCAAGGTTGAATCCGCTTAATTTCTAAGTAAGGTTTGAGTCGGTAGGATTAAGCGCTATCATATTATATTTTTCTTGTGAAGCGTGGATCATTAATTTGAAATCTAAGGCTAAAATTAGGAGTGGATTTAAATTGTTTGGCTAAGGTCTGCTCCAAAATAATTTTCTAACGCTATAGGGATGGATCTTTAACATTCAAACCAGGAAGAGAGTCATGCTCAGATTCACATTTTTGCGAGCGCTGATGGCAGACCAAATGTGGGGTTTATTTGAAATTTCCTTTTCCATTCCTCCGATTCAGTTACAAACATGTGCCATGGCTATTGCAGTTGTATTATTTATGTCTTAAGTTAATGCCCAGCTGTTTTTTGTTGATTCTGCAAGCTCCTTGGCTTCAGAAGCTTGTGATGTTTCTCCCTCTCGCTACCTTGTTCTTGCCTTGACATCATGGCTAGAATATATGCCTCGGGTTCATGGGTTTCCAAATTTCTTAGTGGTCTTTTCCTTTTGATTTTGTAGATATTCAATCCAGATCGTATCCACGCGGACAAGTTCTGAGGCAGCCGTGGCAATAATCAAATTCTGTTAATGTAGAAACTAGCTGTATATTATGGGCTGCAAAGTTTTGCTAATTACATGGTGAATTCTCTTCAGAATTTGTTTTTCGGTAAAGTATATAACAAGTCGCTGCCTCATGAGTATAATATGGTAATGGCTATGCTGTGGCGACACCCAGAAAGAGTAGACATCCACAAAACCAAAGTCGTTCATTACTGTGCCGAAGTAAGTTCTTTTTTGCTTTATTTCAATTGAGCTCTTAATTACAGTTTTGCCATAGGATTATTGTGCCTATATGGACATCGTGGTGGTGCAGGGATCGAAACCGTGGATGTTCACGCGCAAGGAGGAAAACATGCGTAGAGCAGACAGCAAGATGCTAGTGGAAAAATGGTCGGATATTTACAACGATTCATCTCTAGATTTTAAGGAACAGAGAAGTAAGCCATTGGGATCTGCCATACCAACGTCAAGTGCATTACCAGCAACGCATCTGCTCTGCCTGCAGCTTAATCATGAGTGTTTCTAATGCACCTTATATTAAGTATGTACAGGATATTAAAAACCTACAATCCCATCTCGATCATGATAATTATTATCAATATGTACCCAATCTTCGTCGTATTCGTACATTTTATCGAATGGAACAAATTCTAATTATGAAATTGTGCCAAATGTCAAATAGAAATCAGGCTTATGTTCTACCTTCTTCACATAGGAGAGACCTAATGGATCAATGGAACTATTTGATGCGGTATTGTCCTTGCAGTCCTAAGCATGTAAAACCTTGCTAGCTGAAATCGGGTATCTCTAACAAGATTTCTGTGGGCTTTAGTATAACCCATCACTATGGAAGTACTAAAAAAGAGGCCTTTGCACTCAATTGAAACATTTGACACAAATATTAGAAGATGTCTTGAATCTCTAAGTAGATGGACCTATTATGATGGCAATTGAAACTGGGAATTTCTGAAAACAGAATCAGAAAAGCATAATGAGAGCTGAGATTCAGTTGGTGGCTAGGCACATTAAGTAAACATAATTATACTACATATTTTTATGATATATAATAGTCATTGATAGTGGGGCATGTGCAATTTAATGAGGGTCACTTTTGGCACATTAGATGCAATAAAAAAATGAAAAATCAGGCATCCCTCAACTTACTTGGTTTTTTTTGCATTCTTACACAAGATATCTTGTATCGAGTAAAAAAGATGAAACGTAGGAAATTGAGTCACGTTTCCGAATATATAAGTTTTAAGTATTGAAAATTTACAAAACTATGTCAAATTTCATGTTTTATAACAGTCACTTTTTGTAGCACTAGTGCAGCGCTATTTTTCCAAAATTAAATGTTTAATTTTTTTTATTTTTTTAATTATGTATGTGATCAAACATCGTTCAAATGTGGGTGCAGCCTTTGAAGGTCTTAATGTAGTTATTTCGACTTGGAATTTTTATAACATGTAGAGGTCGGTGTCTTCTAGTGCAACATACAATTTTTTTTTAAATGGTTGTGAAATGAAAACGTTAAGGAATAAACACTAACAGTATGTTTTTTGACCAACGGAGTGATGAAACAAGAAAACTAGGAAATAAATAGAAAACCTCAATATTTTTTTTTTTTAAATTACATATTTGGAATTTGCATAAAAAATTCTATCTATGCCTAAAAGTTCGTCAATAATGGTCGCGTATGTCATGCTGTAGAGAGCAGTGAAAAACATACATATTTAGGTGCAGAATTGCACCTAAAAGATCCTTCATCTTCGTGCACAAACTCATTTGACAAAAAAGTTCTTGGATATGGAAATTGCCTTCAAATAATAGTTATTTTTTAAGCAGTGTGAAATTCAAAACATGGGCATCCCTTTCAGTCAATGAAGTATAAAAGAAACATCTGGAAACTAACATTTCAATTTATATTATGGCCTAAGAACCGCTTAGGTATTGCCACTACACAAAAAAATCAATAAGTAATGGTAAAAACAATGAAACCAATAATTAGAGAAGTCACTATGAGTGCAAAAGCTGATGATTGTAGGAATGTATAGAGTTATATTCCTGCACTGTAGCAATGATGTTTGTACGGTCTATACTGTCGCCATTGTTATATGACGCGAACCCTTGAACGAGTTCACTATCTAAATGTTGTATTAATTGTTTCTTGTATTCAGAATATGGCCCGTTCTGCTTGTATGTTTTTGCAAATTTTGTGAAAGTTTTGCATGGAAATTGACGTTCCAGTTGACTAAAATTGGATTATTAATTCTATAATGCCTTCCTGGAATGAAGTCTGAGATAAATGAACAATTACTTCTTAAATCTGAAATTTCGTTCCCTATGAAGAGTTCACTATCATTCTTATGAAGGGAATATAATGTTATTGTTAATAATATTAATCGTTAATAATATCGCTATAATATTATAATATAGCTATATTAATATCAAAATGTAACTAATATTAATATTAGCTATAATATTATAATTATATTAATAACATAACTAATAAAGTTAATAATATTAATTTTCAAAACATTAACAATATTAATAAAGTTAAGAACATATTAAAATGAATATTAATACATTAATAATAAGAACAATAGAATTACTATTGATAAAATTAACAACATTAAAATGTTATTAATAATAACTATATCATTAATAAAAATAAAACATTAATAACATAATTAATACATTTAATAATATTAATTTTCAAAACATTAACAATATTAATGTTAACATTAATATTAATATAACATTAACAATAATACTTATATTAACATTGATAATAACATTTATAACAATATATCAACATTATTAATGATATAGTTTAGTACTACTACAACAAATGAATGGTTTTTCACCTTAAAGGTATAGCAATATCAATAATAATATACAAAAACTTTCATAATTCTCTTCTACACATAAATTAAGAATAATACATTTTCTATTTAGAAGCTACATCAATATGAATCCACATACAACACCCTTGAGTATGGATCATGCCCATGAAATTTGAATTTGGATATATTTATCATTACAATTTCCGTACTAAACCACATCCCCAAAACTAAAGAACATATATACCCTTGAGTATGGATCATGCCCATGAAATTTGAATTTGGATATATTTATGATTACAATTCCCCTACTAAACCACATCCCAAAAACCAAAGAACACACACACACATACATAGATATATATATATATATATATATATATATAATTATTTTCATTGATATTTAATAATCAATACCACAATGAAATGTGTTTCATTAAAAACATACTTAGAAAAACAAACTCTAATGATATTTTTGTTCATATAGACACAAAATAGATACTAGCACAACCACTTGACTTTTGGTCGGTGAACACTGATAGGCCACAAGTGCCACAAATAAGTTATGTGATACTTGTTCTCCATGCGTACTTCTAATCATCCGTTGTCCATGCTTCGGCTAGATGTAAACCATGGTTAAACATAGTAAACCATGGTCAACCAAATTCAACCATGTTCAACCAAATTCAAGCATTCCCAAACAACCAAATTCTCAAAACTAACCATCCATGAACAACCAAATTCAACCATTCCCAAAAACCAAAGTCATCAATTCCCAAACAATCAAAGTCACCCATGCCCAACCAATGTGAGCCAAACCCAACCAAAGTCAACCATGGTCGAACAACCAAAGTCAACTAAACAAAAATAAACATGGTTAATAAAAACAACCAAATTCAACCAAACCAAAATAAACATGGTTAATAAAAACAACAAAAGTCAATCATAGTCAACCAAAGCCAAGCAAAGTCAACTGGATATTCAACTAAAGGGAACCAAAATCCAACCATGGTCAACCAAAGCCAACAAAAAGTCAACCATGGTAAACCAAAGTCACCCAAAAGTCAATCCAAGTCACCCATGGTCAACAAAAAATCAAGCTAAAGTCAACCAAAGTCAACAATGTTCTACCACGGTCAACCAAAGTCTAATTGTTGTCAACCATGCTCTTCTATGGTCAACCATGTACAACTAAAGTCTACCAAAAGTTAACCATGGTAAAAAAAATGTCATCCAAGGTAAAAAAAGAAGGTCAACCATGGTTAAACAATGTCAACCATGGTCAACCAAAGCCAACCATAAGTCAGTCATGGACAACTAAACTCAACCAACACTAGACCATGGTCAACAAAAGTCATACATGGTCAACAAAAGTCAAGCATGGCCAACCAAGGTCAACCATGAACAACCATGGTCAATCATGGTTAACCATAGTTAACTGTGGTCAACCTTGCTTAACCATAGTCAATTAAAGTCATCCCAAAGTCAAACAAAGTTAACCATGGTCAACCATAGTCAACCAAAAGTAAACTAAACCCAACCATGTTTAACCAAAAGTTATCCAAGCTCAACAAAAGTTAACCATGGTCAGCCAAAGTCAAGCATGGTCAACCAAAAGTCAAGCATGGTTTACAAAACTTCAACCATGGTCAACCAAAGTAAACCATGGTCAACCAAAATCAACCATTGTGAACCAAAAGGTAACTATGGTTAACCATAGTCAAGCAAAATGAACCAAAGTCAACCAAAAGTCAACTATGGCCAACCAAAGTTAACCATGGTCAACCATACTAAACCATGGTCAACCAAAGTTAACCATGGTCAGCCAAACGTCAACCATGGTTAATTTGGGTCAACCATAGTCAACCATTATCAATAAAAAATAACAAGGTCAACCAAAATCCACCAAATGTCAACCATGGTCAGCTAATGTCAATTATGGTTAAGCAAAAGTCAACCAAAAGTTAACCATGGTCAACTAATGTGAATCGATATCAACCATAGTAAACCAAAGTCAACCATGGTCAGCCAAAGTCAACCACAATCAGCCAAAATTCAACCAAAGTCAATTTTAAACAGCCAAAGTCCACCATAGTCAACCAAAGCAAGCCAAGACTCTACCTTAGTCAACCAAAGTGAACCATCGTCAACCATAGTGAACCATAATCAACCAAAGTCGACCATGGCAAAGTAAAGTTGAAGATGGTTAATAATAAATTCAACTAAAGTCAGCCATGGTTAACCAACTCAACCAAAGTCAACCAGGGTCAACCAAAGTCAACCATGGTCAACCATAGTCGACCATGGCCGGCCAAAGTCAACCAAAGCTAAATTATGGTCAACCAAAGTCAACCATACTCAACGATAGTCAACCAAAGGCAATCATTCTTAACCAAAAGTAATCCAAAGTCAACCATGGTCTACCAAAAGTTAACCATGGTTAACTTTGGTTAGCGAAAGTAAATTTTGGTTAGCCATAGTCAACCAAATTCAGCTATGGTCAGTCAAAGTCAACCATGGTTAACTGTGGTTAACCATGGTCAACCACAGTTAACCAAAGTCAACTAAATCCAGCCATCGTTAGCTAAATTCAACCATGGTCACCCAAAAGTCAACCACAGTCAACTTTGGTCAGCTAAGGGAAACCATAGTAAACCATGGTCATCAAATGTCAACCATAGTTTTCCAAATCCAACGAAAAGTCAACCAAAGTCAATTTTGGTTAGCCAAAGTTAACCATATTCAACCAACGTCAACCATGGTCAATCATAGTCAACCAAAGACAGCCAAAAGTCAACCTTAATCAACCAAAGTGAACCATGGACAACCATAGTGAACCACAATCAACCAAAGTCAACCATGGCAAAGGAAAGTCGACCATGGTCAATAAAAATTCAACCAAACTCAACCATGGTCAACCAAAGTGAACCATGCTCAAGCAAAGCTAACCATGGTCAACCATGGTTAACAATAGTTGACCACGGTCAAACAAAGTCAACCATGGTCAACCAAAGTGAACCATGTTCAACCAAAGGCAACCAAATTCAACCATGGTTAACAATAGTCAACCATGGTCAACCAAACTCAACCATGGTCAATCATTTTGAACCATAGTTAACCATGTTCAACCATAGTATACCATATACAACCATACTCGGCCATAGTTAACCAAAAGTCAACCATGGTCAACCAAAGTCAACTTTTTTTATGGACTTTCGCTCATGATTTCTCTTCATTGGTGTAACTCCAAGGAATTTCTCCATGGCCTATATTTGCATATACAACTTTGTTAAATCCTTGTTTGCGAGGTCCATATCCATTCCTAATAAATCTTTCATTTTAACTAGCTTTGTTCCACTCAAAACCCCCTTCAATAGTTGCCTCTAGTTAATACGTTATTGGATTTTATGCATTCTCAGTATTTTTTTGACAACCCTACCTATTTTTCAGGATTTGCAATAAACTCCAAGTTTGATTTTCCATTAACATGAATGTTATTAAATACATGGAGGAGTGACCTTTGGGTTTCATCTCCCAAGAGGTTCTTTGGACTTCTATGTTTCAGTTTGTCTCAAAAGTAGAAAATTATTTACAGTATTTACAAATTTACCCTAATCATGTAGGATTAGGTATCGAACATCCACCCTTAATCCAAAGGGGAGTTTGTAAGTCCAAGCATATCTTTGAACTTTACAAGCTTCTCTCTTCGAGGTGCTTTGGTGAAGATATCTACAATTTTCTCATTTGTGGAACAATGTTTCAAATGAATTGCCTTGACCTATACATGATGTCGAATCAGTGGCAAATCATGTTTATGTTCTTGGTTCGATCATGGAATCTAGGATTCTTGGACAACTTGATTACATAAGTGTTTCTAATCAATAGAGGAGTAGAATTCACTTGTTTCTCCTACAAATATTAAATTATTTTCTTAAGCCACACAATTTATTTTGTTTCTTCTCTAGCAGCAACATATTATTCCTTTGTTCTGGAATTTGTTGGAATAGACCATTTCTGCGATCTCCAAGAGACAAATTTTGATCCAAGACTCATGCGGTAGACTGAAGAAGACAATCCATTGTCTTTTTTGCCATTGAAGTATGAATTAGAATATCCAGTCAATTTGAATCCATCCACCTTATAATATTTGAGTCCCCTTCAAGTATTTTTGAACTCTTTTGGAAGCAAACCAATGTCCTGCACAAGGTTTTTGCATAAACCTGGAATTGATCCCAACAACAAATGAAATATCTAGTCTAGTGGGGGTAAGGTAGACAAGGCTTCGCACAAACTAGTTTTACTTGGTTGCATCCTCAAATTCCTTTCCTTCTTTTGATGTGAGATTCATATTCTATTCCATTGTAGTAGAGAGAGGATTGCACTATGCCATGCCAAATTTGTTCCATATCTCTCCAACGTACTTCTTCTTGGAGATTACTATGTACTTTGGATTCTTTGTTATTTCAATTCCCATGTAGTAGTGAAGATGTCCCAAATCTATCATTTTAAATCCCTTATTCAATTCTTTTTTTATATATGCAATGTAACTTTCATTGTTCCTTGTCATCAAAAGATCAACTACATACACCATAAGATATACAATAGATTTTCCAATTTTGTTTATAAACAATGTTGCATCATCAACATTAAAGTCTTTGAAATTTAATTTCATAAGATGCTCGATTAACTTTTCATAGCATGTGCAAGGTTCTTGCTTCAGGACATAAAATGACTTGATAAATTTTCATACCTTTTGTTCTTGTCCCTTCACAAAAAATCCTTCTGGTTGAGACATGAAGACACTCTCTTTCAAGTCTCCATTCATGAAAGTAGTCTTCACATCCATCTGATGAAATTTCCATCCATTCTATGAAACCAAATATAATAGAATGTATGGTATCCAATTTTCCAATGGGGGATAACGTTTCCTCATAACCAATTCCTTGTTTATGTGAAAAACCTTTTGCCACTATTTGTGGAAATATCCCTTATGCAGACATAATAGTTTTTCCTTGGATCTCTTTCCTTGGATCAACAAATCAGGATAGAACTATATTTTTTTCAATCTAGATCCAATCTTGATAGCATACAACATAGAAATAGAGGATAAGAATATAAATCACCTTGGAATTAGTGATGTTTGTTGATGTAGATCATTGTTGGTGTAGACCTGATAGACTTTTCTCCAACTCCTATGCACATGTTTCCTACCCAATCAAACAACAATACCCTTCTCAATCCATATCAAGCAATAACACTAACAAGGTACAAATCATACCAAGATAAACAAGATATAAGTTAGATCTAATCCAATCTAGTCAAGGATAGATCAGATCCTCCACACATAACATATGTAATCTTAAGCAACAATGCAAATAATAATTCAAATATGAAATGGAGGGGGTAAAATGCATATTTCTATATAGAATCAATGGGAAATATACATCATGCACATTCCTTGATTGATGATGCAAGTATTCTCCATGATCCATCTTCTAATCCTTCCTTGATATGATGAATCACACAAATAATGATCTCAATGAGAATTACAAGGGTTCACTATGGAATCCACCAGCTTAACTATAATCTCTTGAATCTCCCACTAGCATAACAATATTCTCTTCAGTATCCCCTTTCTCCCTTGAATTTCCTTCATTATATAGATGTATGGAGGAGGAAACTAAAATGAATCTGGACACCTAGGGCTTGTCACATTCGATTTGGGGTTGTAATTTCTCGAGCTCGTGACATGTGGATCCAAATCTCCTCGAAACTATTAAAGCATTAAAGGTTATGGGGCTATTGCTCTCTCCAGTGGTGCAAGAAGGGACATGTTCTCCCTCTCTAGTGTTGCAAGGAGTGATAACAAGTGATTGTCCCACCCTGCATAGTACATAGAGGATGATAGAGATGAAACTAACAGTAATACTCAGAATCAATGGCTAGAAATATAGTGTCAAGGAATAACAAGTATCATGATCCTCCTACATACTCCAAGGGTGGAAAATAATGGTATAACAAATGCCTGCTGAAGTATGAGGTTAGAATAGCAACTGATGGTAAAAACACTTTACAATAATAATATCTAAAGGGAAGTATTTTGAGATCAAGGAACTAGATAGGACTTGCAATGAATCATCAACCAAGTATGTATAGGTATCATTCCCGAGGTAGGCATACCCATGCTCGGTAAAAAGAGAACAATGCATGTGCACCAACACAATACACTACGGATCCATGTACATAATAAGATATTATACCATGGACATGAATAAGTACATGGTGGATTCATTCCATAAAAATATCATAGCCACAATAAATACAATGTGGATCTATGTCATAGTGTATACCATGAAGACATAATAGTCTCCATAGTACTCAAAAAAATAAACAAGTTATACAACTTGACGAGAACCCGACATTGTTCTGATTTTTTGGGTGGTCAATTTTAGTAGCTATTTTTACCTCCATTTCAAAAAGTGTGTATACTAGTAGCACCATATTTCATTTCGAGCCATTTTTTTCGATTTTTAAACTTCTTGGTCTTAAAAAAAATATAATTTTTTTTTACTCAAAAACACCATATATAGATCATAATATGATGATAGTGGCATCGAAGTATCCTCCATAATGACTGGAAGAGTAACCAATCAGAGAAGTATTATGACTCATGATGAATCAATGATTGTATGGTCCCAAAGAAAGCTATAACCCGACTGCAATACAATATTGTGATGCAAACAAGTGCCATGTTCAAGGGTGACATAATGGACTACTTCCATTTTCTCAAAGGATAGACAATGACTTCTCCCCCTCCCCTATTTTTAATTTTTTGACTCCTTCATGTTTCTAAGAGTGTGATAAAGATACAAGTTTTCTCGATAACATCTTTTTCATAAAAGTTTAACGATCCTGAAAAAAGAGGTAAAAGTGTACTTGAAAGTGTTTTTTCGTAAAATTTCAGCGAGCTCGAAAAAACGATAAAAGGATACTCGGTGTAATGTGTCTTTTTCATGTTTTAATGAGCACAAGAAAAAAGATAAAAGTGTGCTCGTCTGGAGAGAACGAGTGGTACAATGGGAATGCAAGGTTACATCTGTGTGGAACCAACTATGTGATAAGCAATGCAGAATGGAAAAAGAAACCACCCCATGTGGTTGTTCTTCTCCACAGGTAAGGGAAATGTTGTGTAGTGGCAATGCGAGTTATCAGGCACCAGATTGAGTGTGAGAGAAGTGGCTAAGGTGAGGTTGGTGATAGCTATGCAACAAGTAGAAATACATATACAACCAAGAAAGCAAAAAAAAGGCATATAAAATGTCCGGGAACCCTTCTGGGAAGGTCTGAATTATAAAGAAAAGAGAGAAAATGTCAATCAATTCTTAGGTGATGGCAGGAATAAAGATGGTTCTCAGTCCTATAAACATGTGGCATGGGAACCTAAATGCAATTGGGGTGATAAACTAGGATTCCAATGAAAGGTAGGCACTAAATTTCAAGTTACGACATGCATAGAGAAAGAATGGCTAATGTCACAACTTGACGAGATCGACCCTATGATGAAATAATGGGAAACATTAAAGTATAAAAAAATTCACTTTGTAATATGATAAAAACTATATCTATATTCCAAAGGTCAAAATTATGCACCATAGATGAATATCACCAATATTCCATATTTCATCCTACACAAATGGCTAAAACTATCTCCAAAAACAACTATTAGTAACCCCAAAAACATAGAAAAATGCATGTAAAAGAGATTTTTCTATACTTTTTCCTTTTTTCCCACAAAAATTTAATGCACACCCCCCAACGTATAATACATGATACACAAAGTACTCTTAAAAATTATGGCCTAAGCATAGTACTTATAAGTGGGGTAGAGCCCACTGTGAGTCTCCAAGTGGGATTTCATCATACCATATATTAGACTTTCTAGGAACACAAAATTGAAACTCAATGATCAAGTTTATAGACTCAACAGGGTCAAAGTGTGAGGATCCACGAACAATGAGATCAGAATCAATAAGAAAATTAGGGATGGATTTGATTTCAACTAGGTTCAATCTAGGATGCTTATTCAAAGGAATGCCATCCTAGAAGGAATACATGTTAGAACACCCACTTAGACCAATAAGGGGGAGAACATGATCAAATTCCTCCATTGGATGAATCGTTTGGTCAGCTGTTGGAACTAGGTCCAATAAGATGAGCATAAATGCAGGGGATACTTCTCAATAGTAATTGAACTTACAAGATGTGAGGCCACATAATTCACCTGAGATGGAGCATGGTCACTGTATAAAATGGGTGTAGAAGTGGTCCAGGAGGGAAAGGATATTGATCTGAATTAACAACTCGGTGGGGACCTAAATCACACTCAATGGATGCTAACTGGATCAACTAATAGGAAATATCAACCACGGTGAGCAGTATTTGCTTGCCATAGGATCCAACTTTTGAAGCGTGAGGTACTACCCAAGGATCAAAAGAGTTGAGGGGGTCATTAATACTGGAAGTGATCATACAAATGGGACCAACATTGTTGTAGGTGATGGGCACGGGAAAAGGGAATGAACCATAAAATATGTCTTTGAATATATTGGCACCAACACTCTCATAATTACTTACGGAATCGCGCACAAACGACAATCACTGCTAGTGTTGGTATGTAAATCAGGCGTGTAGTAATCAAGTTGGTCTATAGTAACGAATTTACCCTCATGAGGGAAACAAATAATGTGAAATATCGATGGAGTTAAAACTTTCATTGCATAAAACCAACTATGCCCAAGTAGAAGGTTACATTCCAATGGAACGCCAACCACTTTAATTTCAAGAGAAACGGTTTTCCCTCCTAACTCAATGGGAAAAGTAGTGAGAATTCCCTAAGGTGTAAAAGTACGACTGTCATATTCTTTCAAAGTGGTATTGTATTGCACTAATGTTGGAGATCCAATGGCTCACTAGTAGGAAATGGACATAACACATGTAGAGGCTTTTTCAACAATTATTGTGCAAAAGATGGTTTTCCCTTGTATGACTACTTGTATTTGAAAATTGATCTAGCGGGAGAGCCTAGGTTGGATATTGTCCATATCAAAAGTGATCAAACTTGATTCATAGGGATCAATCCTACCAATGGCCAAAAACAAGGATTTACATGGCGCAGGACAACTTTGCAACACTTCAAGAGTAGACATAACATAAGGGACTGAGCCATATTCTCCACAATAACGTGATTGTGGGCAGCTCAGGCATTAGGATTATGTGTTTCTCTCTAAAGAAAACCCTTGGGGGGGGGGGGGGGGGGCGTAACACTCTGGTATAAACATGCTTCTACATTTGGAAAGGACCATTAGGTTGGGAAGGAGAAGCAAATAATTTTCAAGAGTATTTCCATCTGGAATTTCGTACTAACAAGTTCGTGTGGAAAAAACTACAATATCCTCACAAAGAAATACATTCTAACATCCCTCCCCTTATGGAGGGGTAGGATTTTTGGCCACCATTTATTGATTTTATTGTTGGGGAGGGAAAGGATTGGTTAGAATGACAATTTTTGTGGTGGATTCCCTTTGGGCAGTGAACTCATTAACTTCTTTCAAACAAGGACAATGATGTGGTCCTGGCATAGGTCTTGATGGATCACTTGATGGTTGAGGAGAATGTGGAATAATGTCATGTAATGTGCCTGACTGAGAATAAATCAAATCTAAGTGACAAGCATGATGAATAGCTTGCTCTTCAGTTATGGCCCCGACCATAGAAACATCATGAGTAATGGGAGGGAACAGGGATTTCGTGAACCAATTCGCTAATAATTAATCTAGAATACAGGTTTTAACAAGCCTCCCCCTCCATTCATGGATATGAGTGGAGGTATTATGATGCAATGATGTTAGAAGATGTGTTTCAGTTTCGTATCGAATAGGCAATTGGAAATGTGTTAAGAATTCTATCGGTAGACCACTAAAGCTGGTGTATGAAGTATTAGGCAACTTGATGTACCATTTTGAAGCTCTTCTAGTCAGGGTCTGTGAGAAAAGATGTAACTCAACACTATCATCCATCATGGAGTTAGAAACACAGAATGGATGATATATAGTGGCATGCATAGACAAGTCTTCTCCCGGTCTACCATCGAACTTTGGTATGTCGGTCAACACTTTCAGGGTAATGGGTGGCCGTAAGGGGTTGTGCATAATGGGGTCATTCATTAACTTTGACAATTCCAAATAATCTAACGCCGCTAAAAAAGGCAATTGCGTATTGGAAAACATATATTGTGTTAAAGGTAATTGAGCATTGAGATTAAACGAACCGTAAATTCTTCCCACTGCTGAAAATTTTGATTACTTAGGATTTCCTCACTTGTTTTAATATAATCATCTTTACTGGTTTCCATTCCAAAAATGTTATATTATATATCATATGTAATTGGGATTAGTTTTCTTAAGAGTTAAATAAATATTATAATATTATAATAAAAATTGGAAATTTTATTTTGATTTTAAGAATAAATATAAATTTTTTATTTTTATTTATAAAAGAAAAATCATTTTTCTTAAATATTAAGCTATTCATTATTGAGATAACAAGAATGTTTTAGTATATAACAATTGTCAAGATTTTTAGAATTAATTCTGTTTTTATGACCATGCATAAGCATAAATTATTTAATAGAAAAAATGAAAAGCCTTCTATCACTTATTTAATCATTAAGTGTTTCTAAAAAGATATCGAACCAAAATTGCAATCTTTTATTAAATCATATGAAATTTACGAGATAAATGCATTCTCTAAAATATGGAAACTAATAAAAACAATATCATAACTTAATTTAAAAGTAAAATTTAAAACCAAAATTAGGAAAAAAAAACACATCATAATACAGATAGGTAACAAATTCTTAGAAGAGATCGTACTTCAAAACCCACAAAACACGATGAACTCTAATTTTGCAAATATTAGTGAGAAAACCTAATTCTATAGCAAAGAAATTAAGAGATTTCATTTCCAAATTATTGGCATTATATAAGCAGTCAGTAATTAGTACAAATCGTATAAACCAAAATCTGTCGACATGAAAGATCCTGAGACAATATAATATTACAAAGAAAATATACATTTGTATCAAAAGCTCATTAAATTTCGATGCACAGTGCAGCACCATCGCCATCAAAGAAGTTTCATCTCCAGTTTTGTACTATCTCAAGTTTCATCTCCATTCGATTCACGGTGCTGTAGCACTACCATCAGATAGGTTTCCATTTTCCAGGAAGGGAGCTTCACCCCGATCGGATGAGTTTCCATTTGTATTTGTACTTACTGCATTTCTTGTTTCCTGCATCATATTCACGATCTCTTTGATTGAGGATCTCTCTTCACTAACCTCTCCTAAGCAGAGATTGGCAATTTTGATCATATTCTGCAGTTCCATCATGTCAATGTGATCTATCATATGTTGATAAACAATCGTCATGAATCCGTCTATTCCTGCGCTACGATATGTTTCAGTCCATTCTGCGAGAGGCGTGTCATCGTGTAGTGCTTTCAAACCTGTAATAAGTTCCAGCAATAACACACCATAGCTATACACGTCACTCTTGGCCGAATATCTGCCTGTCTTCACATATTGCGGATCCATGTAACCATAACTCCCTCTAACCGCAGTGACTGTAAATTGGTTGTTTTTTGGGCCTAACTTTGACAGTCCAAAATCAGCCAATTTAGCATAGTTATCATGAACCAGCAAAACATTTGCAGACTTAATATCACGGTGCAAAATCGGAGGCTTTGATTGTTCATGAAGGTATTGTAAAGCCACAGCAACCTAATACGCTATGTCCATGCGAGCTGCTCAAGACAGTGGACTTGTGAGACCCTTGGCACCCTTGTCTTTGTGCAGTCGATCATACAAATTCCCATTGGAAACGAACTCAAAGACAAGAATTCGCTCACCTGCATATGCCACGGATTGTTAAAACTAAAATACACAGCAACGGACTTTTACCTCATAAAGGATATCCCATCATTTTCTGGAGAAGCCATGTTAACTAAAAGTTAGTTCGAATCTTCGGACAAGATTGAAATATATATATATATATATATATATATATATATATATCTTTTCAGGTTTCAAGACTTTGAACATATGAAACCAAATTAATTATTTCTTTCAATAGATAATCACTATAAGGTTAAGGTAATTAATATAGGGAAACATACAGCAACAATTTATAAAACATACAAGCTCGACTGAAGCAAATCAAGTGAAGGATTGCTCAAAGCACTTTCAAGTTAAAGATTATTATGAAACATAGTGAATTATAATTAATCAAAGTCAATTTTATTTAAACACAATCAATAGAAGTTAAACATTGTTAATTATGGTAAACTAATTGGTTATAGTCAAACATTGTTAACCATAATTACTTGTTCAACTGTAGTTAATCATGGTGAAACATTTTAACTATAGTTAACAATGGTTAAACATAATCAACCATGCAATCAAATCATCATTAACCATAGTCAAAACATGGTGAATTATATGATCAACCATACTAAAAAATAATAAACCACGGTGAACCATATTTAACCATGGTCAATCATGGTTAACCATGGTCAACCATGCTTAAACATGATTATCCCAAGTCAACCATATCCAACCATTGTAAACCATAGAGAAATTTGGTCAACTATATTCAAACATGGTCAACCATAGTCAACAGGTTATTAAATCGTAGTTGACCATGGTCCACCATAGTCAAACATTGTAGCCATGGTTAACTATATGATCAAACATAATCAATCATCAAAACCATAGTCAAACATGGTGAGCCATAGTTAATCATGGCTAATCATGGTTAACCATAGTCAACGATGGCCAAACAAAACAAACCATCAACAACAATGGTAAAACATTGTGTTCATCTTATTTAACCATGGTCAAACATGCTTAACCATAATCAACCATTATTAAATATGACCAACCATTTTCAACAATATTTAAACATGTCCAACCATGGCCATTAGAGTCAACCACAACCAACCATGGCCATTAGAGTCAACCACAACCAACCATGTGTAACTAAAGTAAACTCTAGACAACCATGACCAACCATACTTATCCAAAGTCAACTATGCTCAACCATAGCCAAACCAAAGTCAACCATACTCGAACATGGTCAACCAAAGTCAACCATGGTGAATCATAGCAAAAGATGGTTGAAGAAATTCAACCATTACAATAATACTTTATAATCAACTATATATAAACCATATAAATACTATTTGTATTATTATTATAGATAAACCATATAAATATTTTGTAAATTATTACTATAGCATAATATAATAGTATATCGTAATCACCCATAAATTAGTCATAAATGAAAATATTTGTTCATATTAATATATGATAGGTAAAGTTAGGGTCCTACTATAACCTCTCTATGTTATCAATGTATAAGGTCATAAGGACTCTTAAATAGTTAATGGGTAGTGACTTAATGTAAAAGGGGTCTCCTTATTGAATGATTCCCTTAGGTAGTTAACCGTCATTAATAATGGGACCCCAAGTAGTTAGGCCTTTAGCTAATCCCAAAATATGTGGCCAAGAAACATCTCACTCATGAATATTTAGCCACCAACAACCCTCTTTGGGTCCTCACATCCATAAACTACACTCCATGGATAATAATACTTGGAACCATTTTCCTAAAGTAGACTTAAATAAATTTGATGGTTCTAACCGAGAAGAATGGGTCACCCAGACAGAGCATTACTTCCCCCTTCATAGCATTACCAATGACATGATGGAATTTAGGGTGGGGTCTTGTATTTGGATCCAAAATGATGCAAATGGTGGAAGTGTCATAAAAAATATTATGGGCATTATGTCGCCTAGAGTCTATTTGTTAAATCTCTCCACTCCCTTTGCGAGAAAGATACTCACTATTTAGGGTAGCTTACCAAGTTATGCCAAACAAGATTAGCCATAGACTTTATCTCAACCTTTGAGCAATTAGGCATGTCTATAAGAAATTAACATATTCAAGATTCTTTAAAGAATGTTTCATTAGTGATCTCAATAAGCCAATTAAAGCATATGTGAGAATGCAATGCCCTACTACTTCGTTGGAGGCATCTTAGAGGGCTCTAGAAGTAGAGATGGTGATCAATGCACAAACCAACAAACCATCTTTTATTTTGTTAGAAAAAATATAAAAAATAGAAGCAAACAACAATGATAATAGAAAACATAAATTACGTGGAAACCATATTGTGGGCAAGTAAAACCATGGGGTAATGGCAGCTTGATATTTATTATTACTCAACAAAAAATCTTACAATGATTTTTTCTCTTGTGATATAATGCTAGGGGTCGCTTCCCTTTTATACAATACATATCAGGTTTTAGAAGGAAACCAAAAACACTAAAAGGGTCTAGAAAGTTTTTACTCAAGGGATCCTCTCATGCACACCCAATGCATACGAACAACGTATGCACTAGTCATGCTATAGGAAGAATATCCAAGATTTTGATATTGACTTCATCTCCTTACATTCTCCCGCTTGAAGTCAATATATACAAAGTTCCTTACCAATATTTTCCACGTGCATGCCATTGCCCAATTCTTCCTACACCATATTTTCAACAAGCCCATAGTAGTTTTGCACCATTCGAACTTCTTTATTCTAACCATATTCGTAATCATATCTATAGTATTCTCATCACTATAATTTTTCTCCAACAAGATCCTACCTTCTTCCACCACTTTTCTTATGAAATGGTACTTAATATCAATATGATTCATGGCACTTTTAACTCTTTATTAAGTGAAGAGCACTTTGACTATCACAATGCAAAGTGATCTTCGTGTGCATTATGGGTGTTCCCATGAAGATGGGTAACACTTTTTGGTAGGAGGCGAGTGCAGATTGTCTAATCCACGAGCTCGATTGAAGTTTATTTAATCCCTCAATTGAGCTCACAAACACTCGATCGGGGGTTTAAATAAGCCCTTGATCAAGCTTTTTCCAATAGCTCAATCAAGGATTTAAATAATCCTTGATCGAGCTATTGGAAAAAAACTCAAAGGCGAAAAAATAGCTCGATTGATTAATCTAGATTTAGCTCGATCGAGCTACCATTTCATAAATCACTTTGAAAGATAATACATAATAAAAATATAATATTTTTAAAAAATATATCAATCCATAATTATAAATAACAATTACAATATTAAAAATAAAAATAAAAATAAAAATGTAATACAATTAAAAAGTTTCAAGACATAAAAACAAAATAACAAAGAAAAGTCAATAGCATGGGGTTTCCAAAACTAAGAATACTAAGAATACTCTTCTTAGAGAAAAAAAAAATACTAAAAATGTGAATACATGGTCATTCTTTGACATTTATACCAAATTTATTTTATGTGAATACATGGTAATTCTTTCACCCAATGTCAGAGGGAGGGGACGTTCCCAAAAACAACAAGCCCTCAAATGTTTCTTTTTGGTGACCATACACATGTGATTCTTATTCAAGAATCAATGTGTGTAGGTTCCAATTCCATTCAATTTGTATCTCCAATGCTAAAAAAATGGAATTTTTATTTTGTTAATCTTAAGGGTCGGTCAGGTGGTCTAGTGACTAGTAGGAATTCTAACATTAATTCAATTTCGACTCATATTTTTTTCGTAATGTATCCTTCTAGAGGGGGAAGGTAAATATTTGGGAAAGTTCTCAATATTGTTAATTAATATGGCCCTTAAGGGGATAAGAACCCCTTATGGGATCAATTCAAAGAGCAAGAAATCATTAGAGGTGACAATTGTATTGTTAATGGAGATCTAAATATGACCCTCTCTCCAAGGAAGGTTTGGGGAGATATGGATAGATTTTGTTTTTTGGTAGACTATTACATATATTTATTTGAAGTTGCTAAATTAATCGATATTTAGCCGAGTCAACTAGTACCTACATGGAGGAATTATGGGAGAGGAAGAGAAAGCATTTCTAAAAAGCTAGACAAATTTTTAATGGCATAAAAGATGGTAAAGGAAATGGAAAATTATAAGTCTTGGGTAGGCTTTGGGGATTATAAAATCACCTTCTTATATATTGCTACAAATTGATAAGTTTGATAGAAATCCCCTAGCTCTCTTTAAATTCAATCATGCTTTGTTAAACAAGGAAGATTTTAGACTCTTCATTACAATTAATTGCAAATTATATGATCCATATTTTACCACTCTTCTACTGACTCAACTATGATTCAACTTATGTTTAACCTCAAATGGGTGAAGAAGGTAGTAGTTGATTAGGAAAAGAAGAAAAAATAAGATAATTAAGTAGACCTAAAGAGGTGGAAATAAACATAGCCTCCATCAGTGAAACAAGTGTTTCATGGGTTTTCAATAATGAATAATTGCAAACTTTAAAATACCTTAAAAAAATAAAAATAAAAATACTAGAAGGAATAGAATGGAGGCTTGAAAGCAAATCCGTTTGGTTGGAGGAGGGGATGATAATACTAAGTTTTTTAATAATTATACCAATTTTAGGAAAAGTGTAACTACAATATGGGAGATTGCTCTTCCTAAACACTACAAGGATAAGTGTTTCTAAGATATAGCTAAAGTAGGTAAGGATCACTTTCAAATTTTGTTTAAGGAACCTAGAGTTTCTCACATAATAGATCAATTGATGGTGTTAAAAAAATTTCCAAGACTTTTTGACATATTTTTTATCAGAGGATGAATGAGGTCTTTGAAGAAATTTTAATGAAGGAGAAGTTAAAGGAAGTATTTCTTTCATTCAAGAAGGCAACGATACCTAACCTAGATGGTTGGAATATGGATTTTTATCTTGGTTTCTATGAGATATTAGAAGAAGATATTTTAAGGGTGGTTGAATAATCTCAAACTTCAGGCAAAATGTTAAGGCATTAAACTCTATATTCATTGCCTTGATTCCAAGAAAAAATGAGCCTAGTTCCTTCAAGGATTTCAAGCCCATTTCTATTTGTAATCTCATTTACAAAATCGTCATGAAGGTAATAGATAATAGGCTAAAGTGGATGTGGTCTAAAGTGATCTCAAAGGAAATTTTTTTTTTCTCTTCAATCGACATATTATGATGTTGTGGGTGTAGTGCACGAGGGTCTACATATTATCAAGTTAAACAAACCCAAAGCAACAATGATGAAGATAGATTTAGATAAGACTTATTATAAGGTTAATTAGTTGTATATAAGACTTATTCTATTACAAATCAGTATGAAGTTATAAACACTTAAATAGACTTATGAAGTTTTTTATGGTTATATACCAAAATTGAAGCTAAAGTCTCTTGTTTGTGTCACAAATGGTTATGTCATGGATGAAGACTAATTCTTGTAAATTCAATTATAGAAATCATTCCAATTTATTGGTTGTCTATTACACATGTTCATAATGGAATTTTCGACAATATTAGGAGAAATGATTTAGTTTTCTTTGGATTGGGAGGAAGCAAACATAAGGTATTCCACTTGTTAAATGGGAAAAAATAGCAAGAAGAAGAGGCTAGAGGTTAAAGAATTAATAACATCTACGTCTTTAGTCACTTTGGTAGACAAAAAATTATGGATGCTTTTATTGAACAAATGCTTATGGGGCAAAGTATTTAGTTCTAAATATATCAAAGAACACCAATTGGAGGAATTGATTAGCTCTAACAAAAAAATTGTCTTAGGGATTCCATTGTTTGGAACTCGGGTTTGGTAAGGGATTACCCAGTCATAAGCAGACGGGTTGCATGGAAAATAGGGAGAGTTGATAGACTTAGACTAGGGAGTTGGTTGTAGTGAGAACTTCAATCTCTTTGAAAAGTTGAAAAAAGGGATACAATCGGACAATGACTCAAAATTTTAATATATGTATTTATACAAGGGGATCTTGGGGGTTAGTTTTAGTCCTAGAAATCAATTGAAGTCTTGAACTTGCAAGGTAACTTAGAAGATGAATGGTCGTATTACATCTCTCTATTAAAGGTCATAGTGCATTACATCTACAAGATCAAGAGGATGAATTTATATGGACATGGAATAAAGTTATAGGTGATCTTACTGCAAAATTAGCCTCTAAATCCTTGATGGAAAATGTTTTACCTAAGGACAAGATTTGGTAGTGGAAAGAGATATGGAAGCTCTCTTGTCACTGAAAATAAGAATCTTTATCTAATTAGCCTTCTCCAATAAGCTTCTTACCTGGGGTAATGGAAAAAATGTCATGGACAAAATAAATGTGTTCTTTGCAAATTAGAGGGAGAATCTGTTGATCGTCTCTTTATATTTTGTCAGTTTTCCAAATCGGTATGGAATGAATTCCTTCAGGCGTTTAATGGCTCTATTTAGTGAAATAAGGTTTATCTCCTATAATGTTTTGAATCATGGATGACAAATGCTGTTGTAAAGGACAATATAGATTTTGTGGCTTTTGAGAAACACCATCTCATTTATTGGAAGAAATTTGGCACCTGATATAGTGTCTCATAATATCAAACTTTCCTTCAGAGAAAGGTGGAAGCCCCCAAAACTAAAGATATCGAGGGTCTTCAAAGAACCACTCATAGACTACACAAAAGATTGTGGATTCTTTGATGGAGATCTTGTTAATAAACACTAGGTTTGTGTCAATTTGGGGCACTACTTTCTTTTAGCCATCATCATTTCTTATCCAGCTCCTTTCATTACACTTGATCCATGGAAGATAGAGCTCATAAAAATTAGATGGATCATACATAGATGTTCATGCAAAATTCAAATATTGTAAAGGGAATACTGCAGGCGCACCTGGTTGTAAACGCAATCCGATGAGATCCACAAGATGAGGATGCCGTGGAAGTCTGGGAAGCACAGATAGTTCTTGTTTGAATAAATTCGGATCTAAATCCGTCGCTCTCTTGACAGCACCGATTATATTGCCTGTTAGATTGGCACGATAAACAAATCCAGAGGCGCCATGTCCCACTTTAGTTGTGAAACTATTAGTACCCTTCGCCAGTTCGTCCATTGTGTACGTACGTATATCTATGACGGCCACCTCCAAAGAGTTCAGTTCCTCTACTGTGTGCGTGCTTATGTCTATAATTTCCACCTCCAAAGAGTCGCCACTAGGGTTGGCGAGTTGCCCGGTTGAGTACGCGCGTATGTCTGTGCGCGTCCCAAAGGCGATGTTGCCATTATCATTGTGGGAGGCATACTTGAATGCCTTAAACACAGCTATCAAAATAACTAGCGACACCACAATCATAGATATTGCGATTCCCATGTCCTTTAAGAGGTGGATGCCATGCGAAACCTCGGTGGATGCCACATTGGGATGGACGGAAGCGAATGTCACATTGGTAATTTGGAAAGAGGAGGAAGAGGGAGAGAGGGCTTGTCCGAATGTCTTATGGAGGGAGGCCGTTACGTCGGAAGCGTGGGAAGGTTGTCCGATCGGTATGTAATCGTAGAGGGAGGGCGAGAATTTCCGTTGTAAGCGGGTAGTAAGAATGCAAGGCGCGAAAGAAAGCAGCCAGACAATGCTCAGCAGCAACCGTAACAACACATGACGATCCATTCAATAATAATGTGAGAGAGCAAAGAACAATAATTTATTCGAAGTAGATTGGGGTTTTAATCCATTACCCTGACAAATGCATTGCTATAATATATTATAAATTGCCGTATGGCTTAAGGGGTTGATCTCACCACAGCGAAATTCACCATAAGAATGCAGTTCACTATGACACACATCTCATTATTATAAATTCACATTTGGCATTGAATTGATATGATAAAATAACTAAGAGACTGAAGACCCTGGATTCTCCATAGGAATGCAGTTCACTATGACACACATCTCATTATTATAAATTCATTGAAGACCCGGTATTTTCGTTATGTGCACATTTTTCTTCTTGTAAGAGACTGAAGGCCCTGGATTCTCCCTACGTTCTTATTTTTCTACTTTTCTACGAACAAACGGATAAAGTAAAGCCTGAGCGATACGGGGGATTTGAACCCTACCCCACCCACGTATGCCGGGCGCCTTCACTCCAACCGAGCTACATGTTTTTGGGTCCGTGATTTGACAACAACAATGACGCAGAGCATCCGAGGGATGTCAACTTGATGGTTCAAGCCAACGTGGATGAATGATAGTGTCGACCCATAAGATACGATAAGAGGTTGAAAAGAAAATGGTCGAACAAATTTTGATCGTCAGATCAGTTTTCAATCAACAATCATTTCGTTTTCAAATTCCTACCTGTTGGAGGTAGTTTGTTTTTTTCATTAGTTTTAATGATCAGCCATAGTTTCACTAAATGCACCGGCATGTCGATAAAAGCATGATTTGACAACAACAAAGATGCAGAGCATCCGAGTGATGTCAGGTTGATGGTTCAAGCCAACGTGGATGAATGATGGAAGAGTCAAATCAGAGTAAAATACAGATTCTTGGTATAGGAGTCCGCAGTCAATGGGGATGATGGTTGACGGAAGCTTCATGGCTTGGCAAGATGCCTTTCTTGAGGATGGCGGATATCCACAGGAAAGACCGCAGAACCCACGGTCAGGGAGGGACGAATGTTACAATAATAGCTTCATCAATTGTTGGGTTTTTGCTCTCTTACATTCTTATGTTCAACTGAGGAAGGGTTTTTGCTGCAGAGGTTGAAGTCTTTAGTGGAATGGATCGTCGTGTGGTGTTACGGCCGTTGCTCTGCATTGTATTGCTGCTTTCATTTGCGTCTTGCACTCTTCCGGCTCGCTTACTATGGAAATCCTCCCCTTCCCCTGCCCCTGCCCCTGCCCCTTACGATTACATACAAATCGGACAACCCTCCCACTCTTCCCACGTAAATCCCTCCCTCTACGATATAATACCAATCGGACAACCCGCCTCTTCTTCCCTCTCCCTCTCCCTCTCCCAAACCCAAATTACCTATGGGACAGTAAAACCCATCCATTACATTGTGCCCGCTTCCGCCCCCGCTTCCTCCTCCGCTTCCGATGGGACAGTAAAACCCATCCATTACATTGTGCCCGCTTCCGCCCCCGCTTCCTCCTCCTCTTCCTGCAACTGTTCCAGCTCCAGATCCAGTTCCAGCACCGGGTCCGGATCTAGTTCGAAAGCCAGCGCCAGCGCCAACTGCTCCTGCGCTTCCTCCTCCTGGCTGCCCCCCGCATCCGCCTCCTCTCCCCCCGAAAATTTTATAATATCCATACAACCCCCTTCCCAGGGTGATTATACTCCATCCCGACAACCCTCCCCGTCCCTTCTCAGTACGATACCCTCCGCTTCGCGTGGTGGGCTGAACCTCGCAGGGAAAATGGGGACCGCAATAGCCGTGATTTTAGTGTCGCTAGTTATTATGATAGTTCTGATTAAAGCTTTCAAAATAAAGAAGGCAGCGGGCAGAGACAAATCCGCGAAGCAAAAGGGGCAACTCGGCAATCCTGGTGGGAACTCTTCGGAGGCGGGCATTATAGACATACGCACGGACACAGGAGAGGAACTGAGCTGTTTGGAGAAGGGCTCAGACATATGCACGTACACAAAGGAGGAACTGGCGAAGGCCACTAACAATTTCACAACTAAAATTGGACACGGCGTCTCTGGATTTGTTTATCGTGCCACTTTATCAGGTGACAGAATTGGCGCCGTCAAGAGAGCAACGGATTTAGATCCAATTTTATTCAAACAAGAATTATCTGTGCTGCTCAGACTTCCACGTCATCCCCATCTTGTTGATCTCATTGGATTGTGCTTACAAGCAGGTGCGTTATTATCCCCTTTAACAATATTTGCATGAACATCGTTTATTGCAACGGCTCTGTCTATACATTGAGCATTCTTTATTTACAAATTTAAAATTGACGTTTTACTTTAAATCTGAATATATCACGTGTCTATACCGATCAAAATTTACATTTCTTTTGTTCCTAGATCTTCTGATCACAATGAATTAGATCAATCTTATTTTCATGAGCTCTATTATGTTAAAGTGAATTGGGTGTATAGAACTTGTCCACCATTAATTCACGAAACCATAATGAGATATATTGAGATTCATCTTATTTTGGTTCTGGTTCGTCGTTTTATGTATTCTTTGGTATGTTCAGCTGAAAAAAATGTATTCTTTGGTATGTATTATTTATAACATTTGTTATTAATTTATTAAATGCTTAGAAATATGTTTTTTTGGGTCGGAATTAATTTCTGGGATTTCATTCTAGTTTTGTTTAAGTGAAATGTGTGTAATTTTTTTTTTAATTTCTGTATTAATTCTAGGACAAAACTTCCTTGGTCCATGTAAAAATTTAGTTTTGCGAATATAAAATGTATATATTTTTTTAACCCTTTTTTACATAGATAGTATATATTTTTTTAAAAATTAGTTTATATTTAATCTTATATTTTCTAGATTTAAAATATATATTTTTAATAAAATGTGTAGTTTAAATTTTAGTTTTTGTAATTAGGAAATTTTAATTTAAAATGTATATTTTCTGTTAATTTTATGTATTTAGAATATATATATTTATTTGAGAAAGATTTTAGTTTTTTTGCTGAATTGAATTTTCCTAATTTTGTGTGATAAGTACATTATTGTATTGTGATTTGTAAAATAAGTAAAGAGATTAAATCAATATGGTATTGTGATTTATAAAACAAGTTGGTATAGAGATTAAATGAATATGGTTTTATGATCTCTGGATACATTTAAGTTAATTTAATTTAAGTTTGTTACTTAATTTTGTGTAAAAACATATCGATTTAATTTTAGTATAAAAATTTATTAATAAATAGATAAGGATTTAATATTATTAATTAGATGTAATTCTTTTAATGTATTACAAAATGAAGTGAGTTAAAAAATAGATAGATGGTATATGTAAGAATGATTAGTTCCACCATTAAATTTTTAACTTTAAAATATTTAAATTTTTATTAAGAAATGAATGATTAGTTCCACCATGAAATTTTTAACTTCAAAATATTTAAATTTTTATTAAGAAATAGATTGAGATTCTACTTTATAAATTAGATGCTATATCATCATGTGTTGTAAGATAAAATAGAATAAGTTAAAAAATAAATAAACTCAACTTTAAAACGTGTTACATAGTTCATGGATCTAATATGCAAGTGGAACTAATGGCTCTTTGGTGTGTCTTGAAAGCTGCTTCTTATTTAGGGCTAGGGGATTTAAATATTTTTGGTGACTCTAGAGTAACAATCAAATGGGATGACTGAGCTTTTAATTTAAATGTGATCTCTCTTGTCCATTGGTGCAGAAGGATAAACGTCTTGCTCAAGTCTTTTAGAATAGTCACATTTGAACATATCTATCGTCAACACAACTCCTTAGTTGATAATCTCTCCAAAACATTTTTAGATTGTATTGATGGTGCCATTTTTTGTGAAGAACTATTGGATCAAACAATATTGGACCAAAGGGAGGTCCATATTTTTGAACTTTAGAAATTTTTAGGCTTTTTAGGGATAATAGAAGTCTGTTGTAGCTATATTTCGAGCTACATTGAAGTTTATTGCAAAATAGGTCCTTTTTTATGATAAACTATTTGTTATAATATTAGGAGAAATTAAAGTATTAAAGAGTTTTGTTATTCTTTAATATAGAGGTATTAAGCTATTATGGTGCTAATTTTAGTTGTTTTTTCAAGTTTTAATCACTAAGAATATTAATTAAAGAAATCCCTTAATAAGGAAAAAATTGATTTTGATTTGATCTAATTTAAAATTATAATTTTTTAAAATGAATTAAATTTTTTAATTAAAATTAAAATTGATGTAGAAAAAGAATTAACTTTATTTACTTATTAATTTATTCAATTTATAAATATTGATAGTTATTATAAAGAATTAGCTTTATTTACTAACTTCTCCAATCTACTCCATTTTTTGTATATATGAAAAAAGAAACCCACTTCGATAATATTACAACCCAATAATTTATAAAATTAAAGATTAATTAATATAGATATAAGTAATTGTAATTTTATAGATTTTATTAAAGGATTTTTGAAAAAGAGGGATTTTGTTTTTAATTTAGTTGAAGGGAGATTTTTTTTTTCAATTTATTTAAATCAGGTTGAAGTATTTGAGGGTGGTAAATTCATTTTTGATATTTGAAGTTTTTAATCAATTATATATAGATAGATTAAAAGAATTAGAAAAATGTCCCAAATTTCAGGGATCAAATTTGAAGGGCAAGGTCCCATTTCACTTTGAAGGGCTATAAAATATTGAACCCTTCAATGCTGACATGTAAAAATAAATCATTATTTTCATTTGAAAATGTAATAGTACATCAAAATTTCATCATTTATTAAAAAAAAATGTATAGAAAAAAAAGCTCACAATATAAAGAAATCACTTGTTTTATAACCAACAGAGCATGTAGAGCATGTATTGGCAAGTAATGAAAGTTGTTCATAGAAAAATCAAAACTATCTATGCTTGTTTTATATTGAAATTATACTTAAAGACATTGTTTTACATGTTGCTATGTTGCACATGTTGACTTGGGTGTTGCCTGAGATAGAATCATCGATATAAGAGGTCTTGGGGATAACCTACTGGATAAAATCCTTGTGTTTGTACCTAGTGAAACATTCTCTAGTTAGTAACTGGCAGTTTGTGAGAAGAAGGAGATATGTCTACTACCATAAACATGTAATGCCTCAAGGTAATTCCCATCAAGTCCTATGTGTTGTTGTTCATGCATAGTAGGGTATGCTTGAAAATAAACTTGCAACATAGTGATTTGAGTTGAACATTAAAATAAACTTGAAATATAGTGATCTGAGTTGAACATTTGACCATTCATTTTCCATTATACCAAGGGAGGGAGATTCTTATTTGAGACTAGAAAGGGAGAGGATGTGTGATGTTGTAGATTGTTTGTAGAAGATCTAGTCTAGCATGGGAAAAATATGATGAAGAAGTGGGAGAGATGCCCATAAGAGATAAGAGAAGTCTAAACAACAAGATCAATCTTCCAAGGTGGCATTGAGATGAAACATAATTGGGAAAAGAAGGAGAGATAACAAGCCCTAGGGATAACATCTAAGGTTGGTGCCAAGGAAGCCCTAGGAAACCATCTTGGGAAAATAAAACATTTTGTTGTCGAGAACACTGGGGTTAAAAGATGAAGGGGATTTGCAGAATCACCGAGAGTAATTTGACAACTAAGAAGTGTTGCAAGTGTATGATATGGGGAGAAGGATATGTAGCCAATATTGATGTTGGGGTGGGAGGGTAGCCTACACAAAACACAAAAAAAAACCAACCGTCCATATTTAGGTGGGAGTTGACCCCAAGGAACCAAATAGCTAAAGAGGTGTGATGAATTTGAGTTTTTTGGGTGGAGCCAAGGGCCAATAGAGTTATCTAAATATACTATTGTTGGGGTGGAAAACAATCCTCAAGGAACCCAAAGCCTTAGAATTTCTTGGGTGGGAACTCGGCTAAGAGAGCTTGGAGGAGTAAGTCTAGACCTCATTGATTTGATACCAGATTATAAGAAACACTTTCACTACCAATAGAAATAAAATAACCAAAGATGGAAATTGTTGATGTTGCTTGAAGAAATTAGAAAATGTGATAGATAAGAGGAAACAATTGTAGTTGATCCATGAATCCCAACCATTAAGTTAGATTGTAATGGAAAGCATAATTCCATCGATTTGGTCAAGGACCACTCTTATAGTCTTACAGTGAGTCCACAATCTAATTAGCTATCCCTCGTAAACTAATAAACTAATGTATTAATACAAAATAATAACATTATACTAGTGCATGCAACACAACGCTGGAATGAGAGGAATATCTTAACTAACTTGCTAAATAAGCTAATGTTGTATATCTCGAACTATGGCCCAACGATCAATCATCTTCACTTAGGCATGTTGGCTTTCCTAGTAGTGCATTGGGCTAAGGAACCATGTTCTCTATGATGACTATTCATAATGTATTTAATGTATCATTACTTGAGAGGTATGTACCTCATGAAGGACACTAGGAAGTTCCACTCCAAACTCCTAATGATCATAGGAAGTAGGTAGGAAGCTATAACATCTTCAAAGTAAAATTATTGTCTAGGTCAAAGATTATTGGCAACAATACTTAGAGGAGGATTACTCATAGGAATTAGATTCTAAGGTTAAAGGAATTTATCCTTATTTATTTGTATACAATTTAACTCGAGGTACATAACCTTTTTTAGGGGAAGGAGTTGTAATACCCTATTTTGCAACTTTCCTACTTTATTCACCTAGCTATAGATGGTTGACTTCTTTGATATTACATACATCATGAAACATTGTTATTATTATTGTGGATGGCAAGATAATATTTTGAGGATGATGTTAACTTCATTGGATTATGTACTTCCAGTTATCACAAGACATGATTGCTTGGAATGCATTATATATTCATTTGACTTGGGACATGTACATGATGAGTTAACTAAGCAAGGTAGTTGGAAGTGATTGAACATTTACATGGAATTAGTGAGGTAAAACATGGATATGATGATTTATCACTTCCAACTACCTTTTTGGGGGTTTAATCAAGAGTTAGTATAGAGGAGGAGAGACTAAAATAAATGTGGAGAATGAAGAACCTTTATCGGTGATGGAAGATGAGATTGAGAAAAAGCATATTTAGAAAAATATTGGTGCTCTTGTTTTGCTAATGGGAATATAGTGGAATTTGTGGCCAAATGCTCTACAATGTATATGATCCTAAGTATTTGGGCTGGGTAGAACCCATCTTGATCCTACATATCTGGATTCTATACTAGGATTCAATCTTTATTTCATAGGTTTTATTAAGCAGGTCGAGAGTAAAGTCTTGGCCTCTCGGTTTTTAAGGAGAGCATGCTTGCCCCATGCTCTAGTCCAACCCTATAGGCCATAAGATATATCTAATCGAGCCGCTCGCTCTCTATTTTAACCTGAAAATAGAGAGGACTAAGCTCTGGTAAATGGAATTATCAATTGTATAATGCTCAATCTCTTGCTATGTACAAGTGTGTGCAAAAGCATACAAAGATTGTATTAATGACCAATGGTTGACAAAGGACCTTAGTACCTTATCAAGATAAAAAGCTCAGTTCATCAATTGTTGTTGTATATGATTTTGGTCAAATGATATAGTTATATGAATTAGATAAATGAGTATTTATGATCCTAGCCTATGAAAAGTATAAATTAATGTGGTTTTTTATTTCATTTAAATATTGGTTTGTTTTTAGGATACATCTATTGAGAATTAGAGACAAAGTCTAGCAGTAGCATAATGCATTTCAACTTTCAAATAATTTGGATGTAGAAAGTTGAAACCCTTATCATTATAATTATCGCATGAGAAGGCACTGAAACAAGCAACACGTCTAACTCTGTTCTCCACATACGAAATGCTACACATATTTGAAAATACAAAGTGCAAAATGCTACACATACCTATAATTTCACAGCAACCAAGTCAATGAATTCCTTTATGTTTTTGGCAGGTTGGCACTGGCATCTTAGCTATCCAAACTCTCTGGATTTTGGAATTTGTGGCCAAATGCCCAGTGCTACTGTTAATGCGTCATAGTTACCTCAACCTAGAATTGCATATAATTAAATAAAATCAAAATATTGGAAGAATCTTGCAGAATAGGAGACAATGTATGTTAAAATACAATGGGAGGTTAACCTGTGCATCTCCTGAATATGGCAGACAACAAGACAGACCCAACAAATAAGAAACCCATTTGCATTTGTTGTTTTCACCGTATTTGCTCTTCTTGCTCTACCCTCTTATGCTCTTGTAAGGATCCTGCTGGACGAATGTATAGTGAAGAAAACGAAACTAGAAATGGCGCACAACGGGCGACGAAACTTCCAAAGCTAAACTCTGAATCGGTCGTTGCCTCCGTGTCTACAAGGTTCGAGATCCAATCTTGCCCACTCCATTTTGTTTTTTTTTTCTCCCTCCAATCCCATTTCCCATAAATGCACGTCATTGCCCGCAGTCCGCGGTCACATGGACTCACCACTCGCCAAGCCCAGCAAGCTCCCTTAGATACGGGTAACGGTGTCCTCACCAATTGGTAATGATCACAAACAAATGCTCAAAGGGGGAGCTTTCGCTGGTAACTGGTAACTTCGAACTGATGGTCTAGGAAATTTTATTTCCAAAATTCCAATTGTTTTTCCACATCACACATGGCTGATTTCCTTTGCGCGCCCTGTAACTATGAATGCTATGAAGATATGGAATACGAGCGCAGCGGTATGGAGATATGGAAACGGTTCTTTTGAGTGGTAATGATTCAAAATCGAAACCATGGAAATAATTACAACTTTTACAAGATACAACGCAAATGCAATCTCATGAAAGATAGTGTAAGAAAACCCCCACAAAATACCATTAGTTTTGCCGACCATGAGTTATCTTACGTACTCCGGTCCCCAGAGGATTATCAAATCTATTCACAATCCGAGCATTTAATTTCACATTGTATACTCAGGTGAGATCACGTGACTCGTGAACAAGAAGATGCCAGATGGAAAACCGAGTTGGCAGGCTGACAGCTTCTCCGACCAAGTTTTAATGAAGTTTGCAGAATCGCTGATGCCATTAAATGATTTGAACATCGAGTTGGAAATTCACTGACCCATAGTGTCCACTGAGATTGAGGTTCGAGTCCCGACCATCCGTGGTCACTAGGCAGTCTCTGGACTCCGAGTCTCCCACAGTCAACCACCCTTCGACAGGAAAAATTTGGAGCTGACCTTCTGTTGCAAATTTACACAGGTATAGTTAATTTCATGATTGACGAGCTTGACATAAAACTAAATTTTTTTTCATGGTAAAATTCATATCGACCTTCTATGACCTGTAAAATGAGCTTTAACAAGCACTGAAGGCTTCAAATTTGAAGCCTAATCCCAATTTAACAAAAGATTATATAGAAAATTTTTATTAATGATAAAAGAATCTAAATTATATAATATTAGATAACTTCATTTAAAATAACTTTATTTAAAAATTAAAAATTAAATTTAAACTTTTGTTATATTTTGTTATAAATTAGTGTGTTAAAAGTTTGCTCCAAAATTGGCAGATAAGCATTCATCGTACAACAAAAGACTATATTTAGTATGGCTCATCACGACTTGTCCGGATTTGGAGCATATTTTAATGGCGATTGTTGGGGTCTTAACTTTGAAGGGTTTTACGGGGATGATCTGGAACAATGCAAAGTATGTAGACAGAATTGATAATTTGTCATCATTATGTAATAAGATAAACAATCAGATTTTAGTGTATACCCAATTAGATGTAAAAACTATATATTTTAAAAATAAAAACTTATATATTACAATGTTTAATATTGAAAATGATTTATAATTTTTTACTCAAGGCATACGTAATACCAACTCAACGGAATATATATTACATAATAATAATAACCATGTGAAAAAATAAATACATATTGTACTTTCATGTATTATGAAATATTCACACCCAATATTGATGTTTCAATGTATATGTTAAGTAATGTAAGTAAAAAATAAACAAAATGCAATAAATTAACCAATAAAAAACTCCACTTTTAAACGATCTATTTTTTAATATAAAAAAAATTTCAAAATATAAACAAAACTTAAGGTTTTAATACATTGATAACATATATCTAACAGAAAAGAAAAAAAAAATTATTGAAATTGAACGCATTTCTAATGAACGGAAACGATGAAGCCTGCAAACTACGTTCCGTTGAACAGTAAATATCGTTTCAGAGAACACGCCATTTACAAGCCAGCGCTACACACTGCTGTAAATCCATTTAGACATCCATATCATGGCACTGCATTGCGGTTGCTTCTATCAGTCTTCGTGATAAGAAGCCTGAGTCAGTAAGAGTGCAGAATAGATATACAGTTTGAGTGGGTAATTTAATACTTAAATAAGTGGTGATTTTAAAAATATATTATTATTATTATTATTATTAAATATTTTTGAATTTAAAATTGATAAGAACTGAACTATGAAAAAGAGAATAGAGCTTAAGCAGCCATGCCTAAAAATGGAGAAATCTCTGATGATGGGTTATCATTCAGCGAAGAAAAAGAATTGCAGGAGCAGCGCGAACTGTGGAACTGCAAGTTCCTTGAATTCCATGGTGGACATAAGTTAAAACTACTACTTAAATGGTTCTAAATGTGTAAACCAGTCATTTAGTCATTAAAGTTAGCTTGGAAATTATCACTATGAATTTTTCAAATTTTGAAAGTTAAAAAGACTGCACCTGGGTTTTGTATATTTATTGTTGCTCTGGTAATTTTTATGTTGATCTATACCTTGTAGTGATTATCTATTAAATAAAATTAGTAAATTCTATTTCATCTGTACCGTAAGAAGTTAATCAATTTTGTTTCAATCTGTATAAATTAGCTTTGAACTCTGACTTTTGCACAAACATGGGATTTTAGAAACGAAACAAACCGTGGGATAACCCTTACCCTTTATTGGTAATAGTTCCATTGCTATGTATAATTTTTTTTTCAACATTTCTGTGGGTGATGCATCTGCAGGTGAGAGAATTCTTGTGTTTGAGTTCATTTCCAATGGGAATTTATATGATCGTCTGCACAAAAACAAGGGTAAGAAGGGTCCTACAGGTCCACTATCTTGGGCAGCTCGTATGGACATAGCGTTTCAGGTTGCTGTGGCTTTGCAATACCTTCATGAAGAAGCAAAGCCTCCTATCTTGCACCGTGATGTTAAGTCTGCAAACATTTTGCTGGAGGATGATAACTGTGCTAAATTAGCTGATTTTGGACTATCAAAGTTAGGCCCCAAAAACAACCAATTTACAATCACTGCTGTTAGGGGGAGTTATGGTTATATGGACCCGCAATACGTGAAAACACGCAGATATTCGGCGAAGAGTGATGTGTATAGCTTTGGTGTGCTTCTGCTGGAACTTATGACAGGTTTAAAACCCTTACATGAAGACACGCCTCTGGCAGAATGGACTCAAACATATCGTTTGAGCGAAGCCATAGACAGATTCATGACCATTGTTGATCGTAATATGACGGACCACATTAACACGATGGAACTGCAGAATATGATCAAAGTTGCTAATCTCTGCTTACGGGACATTAGTGAAGAGAGATCTTCAATGAGAGAGATTGTGAATATGATGCAGGAAAGCAGAAGTATAAAGCAAAATGGGAACTTATCCGATGGCGGTGAAGCTCCTCTTTTGGTAAATGGATAGTTATCTGATCGTGGTGCTCCATCCTGTGAATTAAATTGAAATGAAGCTTGAGATAGTACAGATGGAAAGCTTATTTGATGGCCGTGGTGGTGCACTCTGAATCAGGGTAGAATTTTGGAAAACAATTCACTTGTCATTTTTGCCGGGTTTTGACCGTATAGATGGAAGTTTTCACAATTTCTTTGTTTTATTTCAGCAGTAATTGACTGGCAAAATTGTCCATGACCCACATTTTGCCTGTCAAATTCCTACCCTGCTCTGAATTGAATTGAGCTTTCGATACGATGTTATATGTTATTATTCTTTTTACCATGTTACTATTTTTTATCTAACTTTGTAGTTATAAATGCTTTGAAAATAATATGTGAATAAGTTGTGTGATATGATAGATAGTTGAAGAATTTTTCAGTTTTATATGTTATAATGATGATGATGATTAACTTCCACTGAGACTAACTTTGATCTATCGAATACTAAGAAAGGCTATTACTTGGTTTGCTTTAAAGGTTTGTTCCTATGCTCAAAAAACTTAGAAAGAAGCTTTCCAACATCATTATAGTTTTGGCAAGTTACCAAGTTAGAAAAGTTTGTATTGTAGCAAATACTATGAAACTCATATGTCCTATTTTACTATGGAGCTCATGAGAGTTGGTTCTAATCTTGATTATTTTCATTAAATTTTCCTTGCACCACAATTTTTCTTTAGAAGAAATAATATTTTTGACATTATGGATATTTTTGAAAGTGTCATTTTCATCAATGTCCTAATAATATAAAATTTCGTTTTTATTTTATAATATTTATAGAAATATAATTTAATTTTAATTATATATTTAAAAAATATTTTACTTTTAATAATTTATTTGAAAATAAGTTAATTTTATGAGTGGATTATGTAATCAGGTTAGAATAGCCGGTCTTGAAATATTTTCTATTGAAAAAAAAAAAAAATTATAATTTTGATCGAAACTAAATATACAACTATTTAGACTGACAACTTAATCGTGTTTATTTACTTTATAAACATGCTACAAGGTAGCTATCAAGATTGGAACTTTACAGTATAGTTTTGCCAAAGAATTATGGTTCCCATTACAAAATTTGCCAAGCGCTACAAACCAAGTATGTTAGGATATGTTACATAATTATTAACACATTAAATTAACACATTAAATGAAACGCGAGAGGAATACAAATCAATTGAAGTTCAGAGTCAGGTAACATTACGGATTGAGTGCACTTATCCCATAAATGGTTGAAACTTGACATGAATTAAAAAAGTGTCAACGGCGATCTACATAATACACGTCAAGTTAGAACGGGCTACCTCTACTTTTATATCACGTAACATAAACGTTTCTCGTCAACGGTATTGGTAGTGTGATTGCTGTTATAAATTTTGAAGAAATTTTCAAAATTTTAAAGAATAATGTTTAAACTTACATAATTAAGGTGTTATGGTGTATTTGAAGGCTTTGAATTCATTTATATATTTCAAATTACGATTTGAATAACATAAAATTTGGATTTAAAAAAGAAAAATCATGCAATCAAAAACTCACCATATGAACAAAATAGTCCAATTTTTAGGCTTCTCCCTTTTATATTACCTTAACTTGGCTTGTTTGGTCCAAATGTGCTCTATAGTTAGGTGTTATAATGCTAGCTTTCACAATTCATTCATTCATACATATAAAACTAGGAGTCACTTAACTTGTAGTTAGAACTTCAATGTTCTTTAATTAAAGTTGGTGACAAAAAATTCCATCTACCCAAAATTGTGAAAAAAATGGAAAGGTATGTACACATGACATCATATCCTCTTTCTCATAGTAATAAGCAATTTTTTTTAAAAGAGTCTTTTAGACTAAAATTTGATGGTGAACTTTTTTTCACCACATACAACAAAAAACAAGGATAATAAACTAACCACAGAAGCTAAAATTGCCTTACACCTAATTTTCCACAAAATAAATAAAATTGTGATACTTAAACAATGCCAAATCTCTACAACAAACACTACAATGAAGCGCCCTTGAACAATGATATTAAGGAACCTGGAACATTGCTTGGCACACTAAGAGTACCAAAAGATGTGCTTCAATGTCTTGGAACACTAAGAATCCCAAAATATGTGCTTCAATATATTGAAACAATAACAAATAAGACAAAGGCTATCATTGCCCTGGAATAAACCAAACATATACAAAGTAAAATCACTATATATGGGTACCTGCACGAAGTTGGTACCCAAAAAGGTTGCAATGGAAGCACACAAGCGGGAAAAAACAAAGACGTGCACGCGCATCCAAACACGCGTACGAGCCCCTGCTTTGACAATGCCGATCGTCCATGTTGGTGAGTTGACGTGGACAATATGTGCGTGCATGCATACACAAACATATGCGTGCACGCGTACACAAACATATGCGTGCACGCGTCATTAACGCGTACGCAAACATATGCGCGCACACGTCATTAACGCGTGCGCACACCTGTTTTTTTTATATAAAAAAAAACCGCGGGTTTGTTATCACAATAACAAACCCGCGAGTGAGGAGTGGAGATATAAATCCCCCGCGAGCACGTGTTGGAGCACCCAACAACCTCCTACTCAGCATCAAACTCAACCTCCACTCCTTTGCTACTAGTGCCTCTAGGTAGGTGCTCAACCAATCATTTTTTTGTTGTTTTCCATTACAATTTTAAATTTAAAAAAATTTACAATCAATTAAAAAACCAACAAATTGTCATTGTAGATAAAATACACCTAACAAAATGACAAACACAACACAACCATCAGTGGAAACCAATGAAACCGAACCATCAGACGATAACATCAACATTGGAATGGACAATGAACCTAGTGATGAACCATCTGAAAAAACCGAGGATGAATTACATAAAGATTTAAACGAATTAAGGGTCTTAAGCGATGAATTGAAGAGCACCAAGGAACCCTCTCAAGTTTCCCTGGCTACATCATTGCAAAACATCATTGAATCTATCAACATTTCCCACAGTGAGATCACTAATCTGAGCCAATATAGGGCTCGAATGAGGGAGCGCTATTCCAATGGGATATCAAAAGAACAAATTAAAGACTTCAACATCACAAAAGCACAATTGTACAACAAATTCATAGATCCCAGGACAAGACAACCTCTAGATGCGAGGAAGAGACAGGTTTGCATGGACTCGTGTATTTACCAGCCATGGAGAGATAATTGGAGAAAGAGATGTTTTATAGTGTTTGAAATCCCCCCATGCAATAATTTGGATGTCCCACAGTATTTTTTTAGGAAATTGTGGGCTGAGTTTGAGCTAGGCTACTGTAACATCCCTCCTTTAAGCCTTAGTATTTTTTATAATGTATATTGTAACTATGTTTATGGTCTTGGTGAAGAGCTCAAGGCCAAGGCCCCACCAGTAGACCTTGAAAGTATCGTTATTTATTTTCCTAGGTTGTAAGTTATAAATCGTAAACTTATAAATGACGCAAACTAAAATGATGGACAAAATGAATTCAGTAAAGGGGAGTAGCAGAATGGTTAGGAGAAGTCATCCTGACCTACAAGGACGATGCTAAACCCTACCATCGATGAGGAATCTTATATATCTATATCTATATCTATATATAGTAGCATAAAGCTAAGTAACAATCGATGATCCCAAGAGAATGTCTTAATTTCGGCACGAGAGAGTGCTCAAGAAATAGAATTACCACTTAAAAGAGCCTAGAATTAATGCTAATGATAATACTACTTCCATCCTTATCATTATCTCCATGACATGATAAGTAAATGAACATATATATATATATATTAATCCTACCCCTACGAAAGGATGTTACAGTAAAGGGGAGTAGCAGAATGGTTAGGAGAAGTCGTCCTGACCTACAAGGACGATGCTAAACCCTACCATCGATGAGGAATCTTATATATAGTAGCATAAATCTAAGTAACAATCGATGATCCCAAGTGAATGTCTTAATTCTGGCACGAGAGAGTGCTCGAGAAATAGGATTAGCACTTAAAACAGCCTAGAATTAATACTAATGAAAATACTACTTCCATCCTTATCATTATTGCCATGACATGATAAGTGAATGAACATATATATATATATTAATCCTACCCCTACGAAAGGATGTTTGAGAAACCCCTAAAGCTAAAAGAAACTTAACATATTGAATTGTTATATTAATATACTTGTTAAAGTATGAGATAAATATTTAACCCCTATCTGTTAGAAGTAAAGTCAAGTAAAGTCATTTGGTCTTACTCTTACTAAATGACCTAATTGGAATAAAAGGATTATCCTAAATGTCGTTTTGAATACTTATAGAGAATACCTGAGAGTATCATTAAACAAACATGAAGAAAAGTCTTTCCACATATTAGAGACTCTTGAATGATAATATTATGTCTTGATGACACAAAACAAGCTATCAATATCAATATATTAACTTATATGACTATAAATTATTTTATGAAAATTTGTATACATATATAGGTGTTATATATATACAAAAGATTTACGGTAAATAGTTGTAATTGTAAATCAATACAAGAAAAGTAACTTATATTTACATATATACATATAGGTGTGTTACAAATAGTTGTAAGATGGGTATTGAAATATATATGTTATATATTTTACATAGTTGTGATGAAATATGTGTTTCATCCACCTAATAATGTGCCTTGAGCACATAAGTAAGCCCTTCTATTTTAAACCATTATTTTTTAAATGCTAAAAGTTATAAAAGAACATTTTCAAAGAATGTTGGGGGCATACTTTGGCACGTTTTTAAGGGATTTACGCCTTGATTAGGGCAAGAACTACCTTCGTCATTGACAACCTTAACTACACGATCTCTACATAATCTTTACAAACCTCAAATTGATTCTCTAGCGCTAGTGGAATGCCGGATGGGATGAACATAGTATTCTTGTTTGAAGAAGATAGTGGACCAGCAGCGCATAAGGAAATCTCTTAAATCACCATTTGGCATAGCTTCAAAACTTAACTTCCAAGTGGCAGAGTATCCAAGGTACCCGTTTTAGAATGGGCGGGAGATCTCTGCGAAGGAGGTCATGCTCTGGAAAAGGGGGAAAAATATTGGGTTTGGGGAAGCCAACTACTCCGTCTATCTCTGCGATAGAGTATGGATAGAGAGCTATGGTGTGAGATGATAACATTTACCTCTGCGATAGAGTATGGGCAGAGAGCTAGGGCGTTAGGTGATATCAATTCTCTCTGCATCGGCAATGAGCTGATCTTGACAACATTTATCTTTGCGCATGGTAAGTTCCAGTTAGTGTTTCAATACGGCCCTCTGAGATGGATTAAGGAAGGCGAACCCCTTACCATGTGGGGAAGAAGGATGAGGATTGAACAATCTTCGCTTTGGACAGAGAGAGGAGATCTTTTAAAGTTCGAAGACCTCCAGTATTCTTCCGGAGCTTATTACCGAAGAGTTATAGATAGACAAAAGGGATTCCATTTTGCGTTGAGGAGGAAAAAAGAATTAGTTTGCACGATGGGAAATGGAAAACGCTTACAGTAATTGGTAAGTCTTTCTTTGTGTTTGCGCATTGGGTACCGATCGCATTTCGATCTTAGGTCAATTTATAAGTCTATTTCCATTTCCATGTGCATAGTGTATGTCTTTTCCATATCACTATAGTTTTAGGCATTCGCTGTGGGGATTTGCACTATGTGCATTATGGAAAACCTTAAGCTCGACCACGAATGCGTGCATAGAATATTTTCTTTTCTAGATCTCTGTTTTTGATCTACTTTTACTTACCAATATTGATCTCTAAGGAGAGGGCAAGTTGTTTCTAATCAACCTCTGCTAAGAGTGTTCGTTATATATATATTTAGACAGAGTATCCCTTATTTTGTTCCCCGCATTTGCATTTTTTGCATCCTCATGCTAACCCGAATTGAGAAAATACTATGCCTGTTCTTTTCTTGCTAAATGAAATTATTAGTTCTGCTTATCGGAAGTCGCAGAGTGTGGTTATAGTTTGAAATGCATAAATAACTATCTATTCCTTGTCATACTGAAATCGTGATCTGTTTCTTTGCTGGATGAAACGATAGTTCGGTTTACATGCTGAGATAATGATAGTTCGGTTTTCTTGTTGAAATAAAAAAATGTAGATCTCTCATGTACGCTATTGGGAAATCGTTGACCACTGTACTTCAGGTTCTAGGTTGCTATTTCAAAATCATGAATGCATATCTTGCTTGGATAAAATGATATTATGTCCTCTATGAAGTGAAGAGCTCTATTTTTCATAATTGCAGCATAGATCTCGGTCTTTCCTGATCTCTTTGATTAATTCGAAATTGTGAATACTTGGTCTAGGGTAATTTTTCCAATATATATATAAAGGGTTTGAACATTAGACTAATATTAGATATTTGGTTAGTCGTTTGACAACTATAGGAGTAATGCCAACTATAGGAGTAATGTCAATTGGTTGTCACATTCCAACAAATTCAATCTAGGAAGGACAAGATGCAGTTGGAGGAGAACCTGGCAAGGCTAGCGGAATGGGTAGTAGATCCTAGTGACACCAGGTCACTCACGGCTCTCTTTTTTAATAAAAAAGATAAATAGTATTTGTTAAAGTGAAGTTTAGCTTTCAAGAAAGATAATTTCTAAAATAAGTACTCATATAGAAATAATTTCAAAATAAAGAATGGTATTTATGTTGATGAAATAGCAGGATGATTTTAATACTCTTTTAAAAGTGTATAAATCTTGATCAATCATACCACTTCTTAAAATATTAACTACTTGATACCACTTCTTAAAATATTAACTACTTGACAATATTTTTCTAAAATTTTTATATTTGACTATTTTTAACCAAAAATATAACGAGAAAAATAACAAAATGTAACAGAAGTTTTGTGGTATTTGCACAGAAAATACTGTGAGGCTTAACCAATCAAAGAAAACTGCCAAACATAAATAACTCGTAAAGATTGGTCGCAAGCTCGGTGCTGGATAACTGTTCTCTTGTTTGGAGTCTCAAGTAAAGAAGGCAATTAACAGAAAATTCACAAAGAACTCGATGACAGACAGAAATGCAAACTTCTAAATCTACATGAAACGAACCAAAATAAGATCATTCTCGATGTATCTTAATGCTCGGTTTCCAAGAATTAATTCTGGACAGCTCCTTTAATTACACTTGATCCATGGAAGATAGAGCTCATAAAAATTAGATGGATCATACATAGATGTTCATGCAAAATTCAAATATTGTAAAGGGAATACTGCAGGCGCACCTGGTTGTAAACACAATCCGATGAGATCCACAAGATGAGGATGCCGTGGAAGTCTGAGAAGCACAGATAGTTCTTGTTTGAATAAATTCAGATCTAAATCCGTCGCTCTCTTGACAGCACGGATTATATTGCCTGTTAGAATGGCACGATAAACAAATCCAGAGGCGCCATGTCCCACTTTAGTTGTGAAATTATTAGTACCCTTCGCCAGTTCGTCCATTGTGTACGTACGTATATCTATGCCGGCCACCTCCAAAGAGTTCAGTTCCTCAACTGTGTGCGTGCTTATGTCTATAATTTCCACCTCCGAAGAGTCGCCACTAGGGTTGGCGAGTTGCCCGGTTGAGTACGCGCGTATGTCTGTACGCGTCCCAAAGGCGCTGTTGCCATTATCATTGTGGGAGGCATACTTGAATGCCTTAAACACAGCTATCACAATAACTAGCGACACCACAATCGTAGATATTGCAATTCCCATGTCCTTTAAGAGGTGGATGCCATGCGAAACATGGGTGGATGCCACATTGGGATGGACGGAGGCGAATGTCACATTGGTAATTTGGAAAGGGGAGGAAGAGGGAGAGAGGGCTTGTCCGAATGTCTTATGGAGGGAGGCCGTTATGTCGGAAGCGTGGGAGGGTTGTCCGATCGGTATGTAATCGAAGAGGGAGGGCGAGAATTTCCGTTGTAAGCGGGCAGTAAGAGTGCAAGGCGCGAAAGAAAGCAGCCAGACAATGCCCAGCAGCAACCGTAACAACACATGACGATCCATTCAATAATAATATGAGAGAGCAAAGAACAATAATTTATTCGAAGTAGATTGGGGTTTTAATCCATTACCCTGACAAATGCATTGCTATAATATATTATAAATTGCCGTATGGCATAAGGGGTTGATCTCACCACAGCGAAATTCACCATAAGAATGCAGTTCACTATGACACACATCTCATTATTATAAATTCACATTTGGCATTGAATTGATATGATAAAATAACTAAGAGACTGAAGACCCTGGATTCTCCCTAGTCCCTAAGTTCTTATTTTTCTACTTTTCAAGATTTCTACTTTTCTAGGAACAAACGCATTCACATTTGGCATTGAATTGATATGGTAAAATAACTAATAGGCTTAAAGACCCTGGATTCTCCCTACGTTCTTATTTTTCTACTTTTCAAGATTTCTACTTTTCTAGGAATAAACGCATTCACATTTGGCATTAAATTGATATGATACTAGCAAGCCATATCAATATTAATAATATGGCTTATATATGCCGATCATCGTATATCTATTGTTTAAATATGATTGATATACGTCGATCGGCGTATATAAGCCATATTATTAATATTGATATGGCTTGCTAGTTGACGATCGACCTACGAGAAAGAAGGATTGTTCAATTTTAATTATTATTTATTATAATAATAATTATTATTATAAATGTTAATATTAATTTATTATTATTATTATTATTATTATAATAAAAATAATTAATATTATAATTAAGAATTAAATAATAAATACTATAATAAATATTCATTAAATAATCAATATTATAATAAATAATCAATATTATAATAATAATATTAAAATAAATAATTATTATTATAATAATAATTATAATTATAATTTTAATATTAACGTTATTATAAATTTATTTTTATTATTATAATTATTATTATAATTATAATAATAATAATAATAATAATAATAATTATTATTATTATTATAATTATAATTATAATTATAATATTAACATTATAATTTATTTATTTTTTTGTATTTTGCATAATAATAATAATAATAATTATTATTATTATAAAATAACAAATTCTTAAATATTTAATAATAATAAAAATAAATTATAATAATGTTAATATTAAAATTATAATTATAATTATTATTATAATAATAATTATTTATTATAATATTATTATTATAATATTGATTATTGATTATAATATTTAGTGTAATATTTATTATTTAATGAATATTTATTATAATAATAAACCAATTATAAATAAGCAAATAAGAAATTGTTAATATTTATTTTTTAAATAAAAATAAATAATAGACTGAAGACCCTGGATTCTCCCTACGTTCTTATTTTTCTACTTTTCTAGGAACAAACGCATTCACATTTGGCATTGAATTGATATGATAAAATAACTAAGAGACTGAAGACCCTGGATTCTCCCTACGTTCTTATTTTTCTACTTTTCAAGATTTCTACTTTTCTAGAAACAAACGCATTCACATTTGGCATTGAATTGATATGATAAAATAACTAAGAGACTGAAGACCAGGGTTCTGTCATGGGCCATTTTGCCCATCAAATACGGTCTAAATTTCATATTTCCCATCATAAAAAACAAAGAAATTGTAAAAACGTTTGTATATGATATAAATACCGTTGAAGAACCCTTATGTGCACATTTTTCTTCTTGTAAGAGACTGAAGACCCTGGATTCTCCCTACGTTCTTATTTTTCTACTTTTCTACGAACAAACGGATATGATAAAGATAAAGTAAAGCCTGAGCGATTTCTACTTTTCTAGGAACAAACGGATATGATAAAGATAAAGTAAAGCCTGAGAGATTGAAGACCCGGTATTTTCATTATGTGCACATTTTCATAATGTAATACTTATATAATATTGTTAAGTATAAAATTTAATATTATATCATATTCTTTCAAGTTATCAATAGTGTATTTTTTTTTTCACACTTGTGAGAGATACGGGGGAATTGAACCTTACCCCACCCACGTATGCCGGGCGCCTTCACTCCAACCGAGCTACATGTTTTTGGGTCCGTGATTTGACAACAACAATGATGCAGAGCATCCGAGGGATGTCAAGTTGATGGTTCAAGCCAACGTGGATGAATGATAGTGTCGACCCATAAGATACGATAAGAGGTTGAAAAGAAAATGGTCGATCAAATGTTGATCGTCAGATCAGTTTTCAATCAACAATCATTTAGTTTTCAAATTCCTACCTGTTGGAGGTATTTTGTTTTTTTAATTAGTTTTAATGATCAGCCATAGTTTAACTAAATGCACCGGCATGTCGATAAAAGCATGATTTGACAACAACAATGATGCAGAGCATCCGAGGGATGTCAAGTTGATGGTTCAAGCCAACGTGGATGAATGATAGTGTCGACCCATAAGATACGATAAGAGGTTGAAAAGAAAATGGTCAAACAAATTTTGATCGTCAGATCAGTTTTCAATCAACAATCATTTCGTTTTCAAATTCCTACCTGTTGGAGGTATTTTGTTTTTTTAAATAGTTTTAATGATCAGCCATAGTTTCACTAAATGCACCGGCATGTCGATAAAAGCAACAAATAAAAAGTGTTAGTTTATCAACTTATAGCTTACACAATCTTTAATTAAGTTATGTAATAGGGTGTGTGCAAAAAGATGAGGGTCACTTTAGATGCAATGCTACTTTTTTCAAATCTCGTTCCTGATACTTAAAACATAACGCATTTTTGATATTTACCACCTGCCATGGTAAGACCCGAGCCTAACATGTCATTGGACATGTAGGCTAGGTAGCTATAACGCGTACGCGTTATGTAGTTACAAAACGCGTACGCTTTATGTAGTTAAAAATCGCGTACGCGATATGTAAAACTAAAAATGAATTTAAAAACACAGTCCCGACGATTGCCGACCACCCGTGACACTCACGCATCAGAAACACGAATAGAGGCGAAATTGACCCTGGACGAGGACGGTTTGTGGCCCACTCAACTATCCGTGTTGCTTGATTGTGCATTCTCATCTAGTCAGGTAATTCATTCACCCATACCATTTTTTTGTGATTTTTTAATCCAAATTACTATTTTTTTATTGTTTAACCTAGTTTTGTAATATTGATAAAATTGGGAATAACCCAATTTCTAATTAAATTCACACCTCAAAATGAAACCCTTTTCAAAAACTCAAAACTTCATAATCAAACCAAAAATTGAAAAAAATAAAACTCCCCCCTTTCTACAATGTATTCATCTAAGTCACCCGACACGAGGACACGGGACACGAGTGTCCCCACCAGGCTTCAAATTTGAAGCCTTCAGGCCACTTCAAATTTTACCCACACTTCATAGAAGGCCACTTCAAATTTTACCATGCAAAAAAAATTTAATTTCATGGTAAGCCCTTCAATAATTAAATTAACCACTACTATTTAAAATTGCAACAGAAGGGTAGCTTCAAATTTCACCCATCAACAATTTTTAGTGGGAAATTGGGAATGCAGCTACTAGCTAGGTGACTTGGGAGTGGGACTCGGTTACTCTCCAATATCCACGTGTTCGATCATCCATGGATCATGGACCATTGGGCCTCTAATAATATCATTGAGCAACTTACGTGGACGGGCTTACACTGAGTAGCCCATGGCTTGAACGCTTCGAAGTTCTCGTGTTTGTAGCGAGCGCTTACGTGTTTAACACATTTAATGGCATCAACAAAATTATTAAACCTGGAAGGTGGCTCATACGTGTTGTTGCTAGCGGGCTTACCAAGTTACAAGTTATCACATACCAATTCGTGAATGCTGACTCCGTGAGTTAATTGAGTATTCAATGTATAATATATTATGTTAATGTGCCCCCTCGAATTTGGCATTTCAGACAAAATCCACAATCCATAAACTTCTTGTAATGTTGCAGGTTGTTGCTCCTGCCCGTGGCCCCTACCTATAGATCTGTGTTTTCTTTGTTGTATCAAGTTAATCCTACCATCTACGGCTCCCAGCCTCACACCCTGTGTTTTCTTTGTTGTATCAAGTCAATCCTGCAGCTCCCGAGTTCCACCTTTTGTTTTCTTTGTTGTATCAAGTCAATGCTGGAATTCCATGCTTCCATGGCTCCGACCATCAATATATAATATTGCATGAATAGAAACAAGCTTTTTCTTATACCCCTATTCCACTGTGGTTGAGCTACTTCCAAGTTCCACCTACCCTATCTCCTCCAGTCCTCCAGGATAGTTTGCGGAGCGAAGCTGGCAATGCCAGCCTGCCATAAACATATTTAAAGAAATTCATTTTCTTTGAGGAGCTCAACTTCAAGGCTGACTAGATTTTTGACATCCTATGAATTTACAGGTCTGCTATATCCACTGAAAAATAAAGCCTCTCAACTTTACTACGTTAGTAAACATTGAAATTTTGATGTACTATTACATTTTCAAATGAAAAGAATAACTTATTATTAATAAAAAAATCAAATCATATTAATATATTAATGAATTTGAATTTAGCTTCCCAATATTAAAATAAATTATACATTTTAAATGATCCACAACCAAATATTATCCTGAGAAGGAAATGGAAAAAAAGGAATTTCCTCAACACAACATGCTATTTCCTTATGATGATGCTTTTACGTTTATGATTACCAACCTTGGAATCAGGTTTGGTTATCCGAAGGTGTAATATCTTCTAAGCTAAGTCAATAGGTAGGGATGTTGGTATTGATATAATTATGACAAAGTTTTATAAAGGATTAGGAACAATTCCGTTGGCTTGTAGATGACATATTTATGGATAAAAAGCTTGTTGTTATGAGATAATGACATCATGCCTCAAAAACATGTCCCATACAATCTAATGTTAATGGGCGCTCTACATAGAAATTGGAATGTCAACATTTGTGAGTACAATAAATATGTGGATGATTTTGGCCTACTACAACTTTAATATATTGAGTGGATTGATAACCTTCACAATTATATAAGAGATTGTAGCTATGAATAGGAGGAGAGTTAACAATGCAACAAAATCAAGTAATCGAATTTTGTGCATAAAATGAACATAAGACTCCCACCAAATTTCACCGAATCTACGTCTTAACAAAAGAACTCATCGTTTCACGGGATTCCACCCCATCAATCCTTTTAACAGTAATGGCCATAACAGTTGCTACAACCCTAGCGCGAGAAAAATCAATCGAGCTACGCATGACAATACTTGAAACCAGACTTTTTGAACTCCCTATTACGTCATAGGAATCAATACTACTTTCTCCACAACATGTGGCACCCTCACTATCTTCCATCACCGCAATTTACATTTGATAAAAAACTTGTTCCCAAATAGTAATTACCCCATTCTTTGCTCTAAAAAGGCCTCGGTTAACCTAGAATCCAATCCATGCAACATGAACACATCCATATATACACATAGAATAAATATTAATAAATTTCTCATAGCCCTTCAATAGTGTTCAATATCTCATAGCCCTTCATAGTGAAATGGGACCCCACCCTTCAAATTTGATCCCTGGTCCCCACTAGACACGGTGACCCCCGGAATTATGACACGTAGGACACGATGACCCCCGGAATTAATATATTTTTAAAATATATTAAAATTTAAAAATATAGACATATAGATCATCCAATAAAATTTAACATTTACAATTACAAATATTCAATAGAAATTACATTTACAATTACAAATATGAAATATTCAATAGAAATTAGATCATTCACAAATCACAACACATTTGTCATTCACGATCACAAAACACAATGAGACATTGAGACAAATAGATGCAAACTCATCACTGCCCTGATCCTCCTCCTCCATGCCTGAATCAACAAACTCATCACTGCCTTGATCCTCCTCCTCCTCCTCTCTGCCAATCTGACTAACTTACTTTTTAATTGTCAAATGTTTAATTTTAAGTTTTAAATGTATGTAAGTGAATGCAATTAAATTGCTTATGTGAGTTTGATTTAATACATGTTCAATTTTGAAGAGACGTCATTATATACCATGTATATGTTTCTAATGATTTTCGTATTAATGTCTTTATTGCAGTTGCGGCTATGGATACCAATGCCGAAATATTGATTGAGCTTTCCCAATTGAGGGGCATAAGTGTAGCTTTTAGTGGTGGTGACAAGATTCGCCGTTCACTTGCATCAACCTTGGATGCAATTGTGGACACCATTTCACAATCTACGAATGTCCTATATGATATTGCATCTTACAGAGAAAGAAAAAGACAACAATATGCTGATGGACTAGATTACAATGCAGTAAAAAAGTTGAAAATATCCAAAGAGCTTATATTTGCATTGTTTAGGGACCCTCGGACGGGGGAAATCCCAAATGCAAGCAAGCTGCATATCTCCATTGAGTGGTGCACGTTTCAACCATTTGTTGATAACTGGATGGACAGATGGTACATGGTTTTTGATATGCCACCACACAACAACAGGGAAATTCCCTTATATTTCCTTCGGAAGATGTACGCAGAGTTCGTGTTGCATAAACACGTTAACTATTTTGACATCTTACAGTTTCAGGGGATCGGTGGGGGGATGCCCCAAAACCGACCCAATGCCAGGCTTCGAGACTAGGATCGCCCTATCCCTGCACCTCGCAGGCAGTTGCCTGGGCCAGATGTCCCACCAGCACATCGCATTATTCCGCAGACACGGGATGCATTTTTGAGTTTGGCACGGGCGGTTGTTCGCCATGGCACGATGGTTCAACATATGGGTGAGGAAGGGACATCTGTCCCTGGTGTGGTACATACACCAGCTCGTCACCATGCTGGACCATCAGCTAGTGCAGAACCATCAGGACCATCCACTAGTGCAGGACCATCGACTATTCCCCATCCTAGTACTGATCCTCACGAGTGCACATCATGTGGTCGTCCTTTCTATGGTATTGCCTCAAATGTTTCCTTCAGTGGGTTTTTGAGAGAGGTATGTTGATGGTTAATTGTAATAAATTCTTCATTTATTTTCGTCTTTGTACACATATATATAGTTTGAGCTAATATATTATGTTTGTGAACTTGCAGTTGATGCTTTATGCCGGCAGTGACTCCCCAGAGCCGGATGTTCCAGACTCTACAGGGGGGCATGATGCTACCCATTCGGTAGGCCCATCTTATATACCACCTATTGCCGTATCTCACACCGAGGTAAACATTTTAAAATTTCAGTTTTTTAATACTTGTTAATTTGTTAATTTCCACATACTTTACATTTTAGTTCATTAATGCTATCTACGGTCTAATATTTACAATTATTAAACTTGCAGATGGCAGATCCTTCATTGGGGCAAGGTAATGTGGAGGTAGTACCCATGGTCATACCGTCCCCTGAAACATCTGGGCTCCAGGTAAACAATTAAAAATGACATTTTTTAAATACATGTTTGTTTGTTGAATCATGCATGTCTAACTACATGAACACTTGCTGACTGTAGGCACCATCCGAGACATCTGGCCGATTGCCTGGATTTGTATCTCCCTCCAGGCCATTCGTGAACAAGGGTCGTGTGTATGTGAGGCGTTCTACTCCTAGAAAGACTCCAGCTGCCCACGACCATGGGCTTACTCACACCATGGTAATGTATATCCTTCGATGATATTTGTTGTTTAACTTGAAATCCAGTGCATAAATCGTTTTTGTTAATGTTTGAATTGCATGTTTACTGTATCAGGAACCCGAGTTGTCTACTGAGAACCTCGCATCGATGGTTGATGCAGCAGTTAGTGCCGCATCTGCAGTGGCGACTGATCACACACAGGTATGTAACTATTTCAACATTATCTTTACATAGTTTATTATTGTTGGACCTATTGTTTATTCATGCATTTCTAACTATTTCAACATTTTTTCATTGTAGCCACCACCAGCAGGAGCAGTGCCTGGCCCCCCTGGTTCGACCATCCTGGATGTTCAACCGACGGCTCCATCTGCTACACAAGCAACGCAATCTCCTTTGTCAGTTGAGGTGAGATGTCCTTCAGTGACCAAATGTTTCATGCACTTTCCATGCACCAGTTGATAATTGTTGAGCTAATGTATTAGTGTACATAGTTAGTTGAATTTAACAATTGATATTTAATTTGCAGGATCCAGGGATGCACATTGATCCCAGGGATGTGCCTAGAGGATCAACGTCGAGAAAGAACAAGAGAAAGCTTGAGTTTTGATAGTTTTGGATAGTTTTGGACACATGTGCTTTTGGATACTTTTGTATATATATGTACTTTTCGATACATTCAGTTTTGGAGACATGTACATTGACTTTATTGTGCATGTACTTTTGGAGACATGTACATTGACTTCATTGGATACATGTACTTTTCGATACTTTTGGATATACATGTACTTTTGGAGACATGCACTTTTGGAGACTTTTGGATATACATGTACTTTTGGAGACATGCACTTTTGGATATATATGTACTTTTGGATACATGTACTTGTGTCAATCTAATGTGTTGATTTGTGTGGATTATCTATTACTCATGAATGCACTATGTCAAAAGAACAAACTATTATATTCAAAGGTTTCAACGAATTCACTACATGCATGCACTAATTGGTATCTAATTAAAATTTGTGATTTTGGATGATCATTACAAGTTATGTCAAAGTTCTTGCTCGTGTAATTTAATCAAACTAAATGCAATACAATGTTTTCAAGGTTTCAACGAACTCACTCATGCACACCCATTGCCATCAACTACCAATGAAAGTCTAACATTATGAGGTTCTTCTTTAAAAATGGGTAATATTTCCTTGATGATCGTAAATTGAGAACCATTTGTAGCCACTCATATAATACCATCTTCACTTATCTTTGTACATGATAATCCATATAATGTGCTATGTTTTTTAACCTAAACAATCATCAAAAACCTAGAATTATAGGGATATGACAAAGAACCTTAGGGATATGACAAAGAACCTTATGGGGCACCTTATATATTAACCTTGTGTATACATTAGGATCTTTGTCATACCATTGTTTGAAATGTCATTCAATACCTTCAATTTTATCAACATCAAATTAGTAGACAAAGTGACTCATCTTTGATCTCTTGTATAGGCCTTTGTGTGCCTTATCAATAAGATGTACATCATGAATATTATCATAGGTCTCATACATAGGTGCATCCTCATCCATGCAAACAAAGGTGTCATGGATCAACCTATTATCCCTTTATTCTCAATAATAGTAGTATCATTATCTTCCATAGGATCAAATTCAACTCCATCACCCCCATTATTGCTACTCTAAATTGCAGCCTTAGGAGTTTTGATCATGTGTTTTTGTCTCTTTAGGAGTTTTGAAATATTATACTCTTTCAAAAATAATATGGAAGTTCAAATATTTAAAAGTGGCTTAAATTATAAAATGGGCGGAAATTCACCAAGTGTCCCTGAACGGCATTTTCATGCGACTTGCAACTCGACATAACTCGGAAACCGGACGTCGGACCGACGAACCGTCGCCTCCGTTGGTCTCCTGGCGTGCGATTACCTCTAGGGGCCCTCTCCCTCGTCTCCCCATGGCCCAGCGGCTTCATTGTGCATTCATTTCGTAAACTAGGGTTTTGCTCAGTTTAATTGCATGCAATCTCGCATTGGTGGGTCAACTCTGCAAAAACCTCCCCCGAGCCAATGTTGGCAGTGTTCCCACATCGGCATTTCCCACACACACTTGCGGGAGCCAACGGCACGCAATCTTCCTGCTCCGTTTTCTTTTTGGCTCCCGGACGGAAATTCACCAAGTGTCCATGAACGGCATTTTCATGCGACTTGCAACTCGACATAACTCGGAAACCGGACGTTGGACCGACGAACCGTCGACTCCGTTGGTCTCCTGGCGTGCGATTACCTCTAGGGGGCCCTCTCCCTCGTCTCCCCATGGCCCAGTGGCTTCATTGTGCATTCATTTCGTAAACTAGGGTTTTGCTCAGTGTAATTGCATGCAATCTCGCATTGGTGGGTCAACTCTGCAAAAACCTCCCCCGAGCCAGTGTTGGCAGTGTTCCCATGTCAGCATTGCCCACACACACTTGCGGGAGCCAACGACACGCAATCTTCCTGCTCCGTTTGCTTTTTGGCTCCCAGACGGAAATTCACCAAGTGTCCCTGAACGGCATTTTCATGCGACTTGCAACTCGACATAACTCGGAAACCGGACGTCGGACCCACGAACCGTCGACTCCGTTGGTCTCCTGGCGTGCGATTACCTCTAGGGGGCCCTCTCCCTCGTCTCCCCATGGCCCAGTGGCTTCATTGTGCATTCATTTCGTAAACTAGGGTTTTGCTCAGTGTAATTGCATGCAATCTCGCATTGGTGGGTCAACTCTGCAAAAACCTCCCCCGAGCCAGTGTTGGTAGTGTTCCCACGTCGGCATTTCCCACACACACTTGCAGGAGCCAACGGCACGCAATCTTCCTGCTCCGTTTGCTTTTTGGCTCCCAGACGGAAATTCACCAAGTGTCCCTGAACGACATTTTCATGCGACTTGCAACTCGACATAACTCGGAAACCGGACGTCGGACCCACGAACCGTCGACTCCGTTGGTCTCCTGGCGTGCGATTACCTCTAGGGGGCCCTCTCCCTCATCTCCCCATGGCCCAGTGGCTTCATTGTGCATTCATTTCGTAAACTAGGGTTTTGCTCAGTGTAATTGCATGCAATCTCGCATTGGTGGGTCAACTCTGCAAAAACCTCCCCCGAGCCAGTGTTGCCAGTGTTCCCACATCGGCATTACCCACACACACTTGCAGGAGCCAACGAAACGCAATCTTCCTGCTCCGTTTGCTTTTTGGCTCCCGGACGGAAATTCACCAAGTGTCCCTGAACGGCATTTTCATGCGACTTGCAACTCGACATAACTCGGAAACCGAACGTCGGACCGACGAACCGTCGACTCCGTTGGTCTCCTAGCGTGTGATTACCTCTAGGGGGGCCTCTCCCTCGTCTCCCCATGGCCCAGTGGCTTCATTGTGCATTCATTTCGTAAACTAGGGTTTTGCTCAGTGTAATTGCATGCAATCTCGCATTGGTGGGTTAAACTTGCTCACCTTGCAAACATCATCCATCAAACAGAAATGTGATGGAGTTGAAATCAATGGATTGCTTGTCACAATAGGCATTCATAAGTTTGCGTAATTGAATACTCCTCTTAATCCCTAAAAAATACTTCATTCCCATCCCGCAGATCCCAAACAATGTCAAAGGTAAGAAGGATTTCCATATAATCCAAATATATGTTTTTTTTCAAATATATTTTACATGGAAACATAGCAAAATGGAATCTAATATTTCGTTTGCATTGGGAAGAAAAGATTGGCAAGGCCAACATTGGCTTCCTTTTGGATTAATATCTCCATTTATAATTCCATAGATTTATACAGTTGTCTTAATCCTAACTGTATACATTGCATGAGAATAAACACCATCAATCTCATTTTTGAGACTTGGTTGTCATGTTAATGCAAATGTAAATGTAAAGGTTGCCTTTACAGGACTTTTGAAACTGAGTGTGGGAAAGGGGATCATGATCGAGATGTTGTGTGCATAAAAATTACATTCTGCAGGTAAAAATGGAAGTTTACGAGAAATTCTCTCATTAGTTACACAAAATCTATTGTTGAATGGTGTTCTTCAATAATTGTAGATGGAACAAGAAGACGAGAAGAGGACTCAATAAGGAAAGGACATGTGCAAAGATATTTTTGGGAGGTGGTTGATGTAGATCAATCACATAGAATAATGCATGGAATTTGTGGATTTCATTTAGTTTGAAACTCAAACAATGTTATAGTAGAAATATGGACAAGAAAATTCTATCACTCCCCATTATTCTAGGTATAAATATTGAATTATCCTAGTTGGATGAGGACTAATCAACCATTTCACCACATTATGATCATGTCTCAAATCTTGTACAACCAAGTTTAGGGAATATGAGATTAAATCTTATCAACTAGCATGAATACATTACATTTTGTCTATTTAGTGGACTCACACGTTGGAACTGATGTTTTTTAAAATGAACATATATGCAATGGTTTCCCTGAAAGATAATGAATGGGGCACTCACTATTTGTTGGCATGTTCCTTAAAGGCAAACCAAACCCTCATGTCTCACTAATAGATGACAATGGTGATCAACTTGTAATCAGTTTGATGGTTATTAAAGGATAATATCTAACACTGGATGACCAAACATGGAAGAAGGTTGGTTATGTATTTCAAGATTAGACTAGGTGAATCTATATACCACTTTACAAACTTAGTTTTCGATACAAACCTCAAACTACAAACAATGCCAAGGAAGCACCCATCAAAGGTATGATACTTCAAGCCTCATTGTGAACATGAAAAGTTAATGGAGATCATTAGTAATAGACATGATCCAAATGGTCTACTTAAATGACCATAGGTAAGTAGATAAGTAAGATTGCCTAACATGGTCACTCTTGTGTTATATTCCAAGGTATATGGGTTGTTTGTTATTTTTGTTAATTTTTCAATTCATTTATGTAGATTACTCATATTAAATTGTTCATAATGAATTAGTCTAATAATGGTGTCCTTGTATGTGTCCAGATTATCCAAAGAATCATAAGCACATGAAATCCCATCAATAAGAACAATGGTCTTTTTCAACACCACCAAAGAAAAAATCAGAAAAATGAAATGACCTACTTCAAAAATTATTTTATTACTTATTGTGCATGGTCCATCAAACAAAAGGTAAACAAACACAATTATATGGCCTACAATGTAGGTCTTTTGATGCTCTATTTCACAAGTTTTTAACAAACACACTTGTTGTGATCATCATTAAAGCCTACAATTTCTTTCAATGAATGTGCCAAATTGACCTAACAACATAGGAAATTGAAAACCACATCCATTGAAAGGAATAATTCAGTTTTTTTTGTCATGAATTAATTTACTATCATGGATTTATGGCTCCCGGCAGTGTTCCCACGTCGTCATTTCCCACACACACTTGCAGGAGCCAACGGCACGCAATCTTCCTGCTTCGTTTGCTTTTTGGCTCCCGGACGGAAATTCACCAAGTGTCCCTGAACGGCATTTTCATGCGACTTGCAACTCGACATAACTCGGAAACCGGACGTCAGACCGACGAACCGTCGACTCCGTTGGTCTCCTGGCATGCGATTATCTCTAGGGGGCCCTCTCCCTCGTCTCCCCATGGCCTAGTGGCTTCATTGTGCATTCATTTCGTAAACTTGGGTTTTGCTCAGTGTGGGAGTGTGCAATTTTTGCACACAGGGGTCAACTTTGGAAAATCATCCACCGGGCAAGTATGGCTAGTGTTCCTAGCCCGAACCTGTCTAGACACACCTGCAGGACTCCCCGGAACCCGGTTTTTTTGCATGGTTGGAGTTCTATGCCCCCGGTAGGTATCCAACAGGTGTCCCTGAAGGCCTTCTGGTAGTGAGACGGGACGAGCCATAGAATGAAGACCGTGGCTCGGATCGACGAACCGTCGACTCCGTTGGATTCAACACACCGGGATAGTACCAGGGGTGCCCCTCCCCTCCTACCCGGTGGCCCATGTGTCACCTTGCAGGTCCATCTTGAAAACTAGGGTTTTGCTCAGTGTGGGAGTGTGCAATTTTTGCACACGGGGGTCAACTTTGGAAAATCATCCACCGGGCAAGTATGGCTAGTGTTCCTAGCCTGAACCTGTCTAGACACACCTACAGGTCTCCCCGGAACCCGGTTTTGTTGCATGGTTGGAGTTCTATTCCCCCGGTAGGTATCCAGCAGGTGTCCCTGAAGGCCTTCTGGTAGTGAGACGGGACGAGCCATAGAATGAAGACCGTGGCTCGGATCGACGAACCATCGACTCCATTGGATTCAGCACACCGGGATAGTGCCAGGGGTGCCCCTCCCCTCCTACCCGGTGGCTCATGTGTCACCTTGCAGGTCCATCTTGGAAACTAGGGTTTTGCTCAGTGTGGGAGTGTGCAATTTTTGCACACGGGGGTCAACTTTGGAAAATCATCCACCGGGCGGGTATGGCTAGTGTTCCTAACCCGAACCTGCCTAGACACTTTGGAAACTAGGGTTTTGCAGGTCCATGATGATGATGATGGTGATGATGATGAAGATGTTGATGATGATGGCTTGGTCTAAGGTGGTGTTCTCAACTAACTAATTCATTATGAAATATTTAACAAGACATGAATTAAATTTAATATAAGTGTATTGTTTAATATAGTGAGCATGAATTGAATTAATTTTGTTGGGTGAAGCCAATAACCAACATGATGAACATAATATAATTTTAGGGTTTACTAATCATATGTAAAAAATGGCATATTCATAAACTTGACATACAAGAGAACTTTTGGCATATTTATAAACAATGTAAACGTAAATTTGGCATATCAAGAACGCAAAATTGACATATTCATATGAAACATACATGTGAAAATTGAGCATATATCAATATTCAATTACAAATAGTATAAATAGTATAGTATTAAAAGTATGTAACGTACCTCATCATGCTAGATCCCACCTATTATCATACAACCAAGCACTCTGGATCATCTCTTATATTGATGGTCTCTATTAGTCTCTCGTGCTCTGTATCCGGTAAGAAGTAGCATACCTTCGATGTATTTCGACTAGGCATTGTTCGTACCTGAAGGTGTGTGCCAATGATTAAGTTGGTAAAGTGATACACACTTGCACCTGGTTTGTAATCCCTGTAAACATATCCACCCTTCTTTCTTCCATTGTTGTCCCGTGTCAAGTATTCACCTTTAACAACCATAGACCCAGTTGGAAAGTGGTTGTTTTCATCGTCAGTCATGGACACAATGAGGGTTTGCTTTCCATCTATACAGCGTGCAAACCAGTATTCATCACCCCATTCAGTATCTTTTGAGGCAACCACTGCGTATATGTGCCTTGCATTATATGATTGTAGGTATATGATCAAAATATTTTTCGTGCGATACAAGGCCATTAATTTGCATTTGAAGACTACGTAAACAAACAAAAAATGTTAAGGAAATGCATCATACCGGGTTGTACAAGGTCTGAGACATGATCAAAATCTGCAGAAATAGATGATTGGTCTTCTTCCAACGGAGTTAACTCAACAATTGCACGCTGATCAAGTGGAAGTGATATGCGATCCCATCCATCAACCCAATCCAATGATTCACACCCATCCCAGTCACCATCACAACAAGGCAGGCAAAAACAAGCGAGTTTTATGGTCCAAATTTCAAATACTGGGTTATCAGAGCTTCGAACCGAATGAAAGCCACGAGTCCCAGGCACAGTCTTGCATTCCCATGCATGTGAACGATCTATGTCTACCACCTCCCAAAAAAATCTCTCCACATGTCTCTTTCTTGTGGATTCTACTCGCATAGTTGATTCCTCTCCCATTACTGACGTGCACCGCCTGACTATAGATTGAGCATTTAGAATAGTAGATTCTGTAGATACTTTCAATTCCTCTCTTCGTAGGGCTGTTTTGACACATGCTCCGGCTCCATCATGCTCTCCTTTACCATGCCCAGTCTCAAAATAGTTCCACATATGTGGCACTTTGTAGTTTTTATGCAATGAACACAACCACTGAAATATGCGTGCATTTTTGAACTGACCAGCACACCCATCAGACCAAATCCAGTGTCGGTCCATCTGTATGTTCTTTCCCTTCAAGTGATCATAGAACATGATGAAGCAATGACGTACATAGTGGAAGTCGTGGCACCTATCATCACTTATGTAGAAGTGATATTCCTTCAGAATTTCTCTTTGCTCTTCAGTGCTATTTGGGACATGCCTATATGTGATATGGACCATCAAGGAAACATGCTCAGAGTGATAATACTGACTTTGGATCTCATTTTGAGGTTGCAGAGTGTAGTTCTCGGCAAAATCAACAACTGAAAGTATAGTACCAAGGGGTGTATCTCTGCATATTCTAAACTTCTCATCCTGCCATCGTGCCACGTGCACATGCTGAACATATTGATGTGTCTTTTCAATAAATTCCTTGATGAAGTCACTAACTTGTACCTGGTGACACAAAATGATCTCAATGTCAGTTTTTTGTTGTAAGTAAGGATTGAAATGTAACCGTTACAACATAATTTTATAGATATAAATGCATACCTGAGATGTCACCAATTGTATTTTTTTGCTTTCTTTCCCTGGGACTATTTCATAGTTGATATATTTGAAACTTTTCATGTCTGTAACCATTTCCCCAAATTCACTGCCTCCATTCTCGTGCATACATTGGCTCAATAATGCCATTCCAGCACAGTTGGAGCATGTTCCATCCAAACAAGATTTTGCATAGTATGTTTGCCCCTCGGGCCTATTGCACATGATGCTATGAATGAATTCTCTTGATGAAGTCGGTGGTATTGTCATGGAGCAATCCTGCACAATGTTAGTATGCAACACACGACGAATGTACAAAAATGTTTCATAGTAATATTCATATTCTACATGGTATCTACAACAACAAGTGTTACGAAGAGTATTTATTCTAACATACCATGGCTTACATTTCTCAAAAGATCTTTGCCCCAAGTTCAATTGTCTATGCTCAATCTTAAATTTCTCGTAAAGCTCTGTCTGTGTTATATCAAGAAGATGCTTAGTATGTGGTTCACGATCCTTTGAACCCCTTCTTAGTTTTAGTACATCCTTTCGGTTTGAAGAAGGCCTTGTGTGATCATGCCAAAAACTGTGCACTAGTCCCTTTATTGCATCAACTAGCTTCATGTCACGACGTGGCAACCGACCAACAAAGGCCCAAAAATCTGTCTGATCGGTTGTGTGAAGATGTTCTCTTCTAATAGAATACCTACGGAGGGTTTTTACATTCAAATTAACTAGTTCGGATGTAGGCCTGAGAATACGAAGGGCCCTGGTGTTCTTATCTGCAATTGATTGTGACAACACACGACGAGCAGCATTGCGGTCCTTTGAACGTGTGTTCTTACTGATTTTACCAAATGCATCTACTAGGCTTTTAACTATATGAGAACTTGGTTTAGAATTCTTTATCATCTTTATCCCTAACTTTTTCCTAACAACATTCATGCTCCTAGATTTTAACAATGATAAACATAATCTACATTTATCTCCATCACATTTAGAAACAAAATATTTATCAAGTATCTGTTGAGTTTGATAAGCAATACTACGTTTAGATAGCGTACCTTCAATGGAATTCATAAGTCTTTCATCAACTTGTATACGCTTCGGAGTTCTTTGACGTGTGCTTGCTAATGGAGGTAAGGGGGTTGGAATTGTACCATGTAGCGCATCACCAAGACGCTCTGGCATTTCAGTAGTAGCTTGGCGTCCTTCATTCTCTTCCTGGTAGTTGGATGGTGGAAGTCCAACATCCTCATCTATGGTCTGTGGAAGTCCAACATCCCCTTGTGGAAGTCCAACATCCTCATCGATGGTGTGGATAACATTCTCTTCTTCAACAGTAGGCAAAATGTCCAACGCCTCTCTAACTTCATCGCTTGTATAACCACATCCGGATAGCAAATTGGGTGTTTCTTCGTGAGCTTCATCTTGAGATGGTAACTTATCACTTTGACTTGAAGTGGGAATTGAAACATCCCCTAATGAGCACCTACGTTTTGCTTCTTGATTACTTCCATGGGTTGCTTGTTCAACAACTATTGTGGAAATTGAAGGTCCCTCTTGTCGTGGATTAATAGGATGAACCATGGTATCCTCTACAATTGGATTTGGATTAGTTTCCAAAGAAAGCCTCCAATTCATCATGTATATTCTTTTCTTTTCTTTCTCTTCTTCAATGACTTCTTGAGATCTCTTTTTCCTTGTTGATTTGTTTACTCGGTTACGTGCATTCCCCATCACCACAATGATCAATTCAATATAGTTTGTTTTTGTTGCTCCTCAATTACAAGCTCTTCAATAATAAGCAAATGGAAGTTCTTCCTTGTTGGTCTTGAAGCTTGATATCTTATCTTGTGTGCTCCTCAAATATAAGCAAAATGAATCTTTCAAAGGCCTTATCTTTGGTGTTCTTCAATTGGAGATTCTTCAAGCTTGCTAATTATTTTCTTCAAATATGGCCATATGACCCAACACCACAGTGAGCAACCATGAAAGATGTCCTCAATGCTGCACCTGCATAAAAAAAAATGATGGAGTTGGTGTAGAATGTGAAAATTTTCAGACGCGGGCTCGTGCTGTTCGAAAAATCGTGGGATTATTGTTTTCGTTCGGACAGAGTGAAGTTGCTCTCGGACAGCAACAGGCCATTATTTCTGGAGTTGAAAAACGCGTACACGTTATATAAATACAAAACGCGTGCGCAATATGTAGTGAAAAAACGCCAACGCGATATAGTCAAGCAGAATAAATAGGTTAGGTGCACGGCTAGGGCAACGAACAAAATCAAAGAAAACTAATAATTTATATGGTTGTATACAAAACAAATGTTTTGTATGGTTTAATACCCCCTAGCTCTCTCCCAATAATCCCTAGATACCCCCTATCTCTTTCTAAATATCTGTCCCTCATTCTCCCTACATGTTTCTTTCATGTTTCTTTCTCTCCCTTCAGCCATGTCTCTACCACCCCACTCTCCATCTCTCCACCTTCTCTTTATCTTCGTCATTATCCCTCCCTATAGCACTCTCTCCCTTCTTCTCCCTTAATCACTAACCCTCTACGCCTTTATCCCTCCCCCCTGCCCTCTCTGTCTTACCTTGTTCCTAGAGCCCCTCCCCCATAAAGGCCTTTAGACCCTCTTCTAAACATTAATCCCTAAGTGCATAAGTGCACAAGATGATGAGGAGGAGGAGGGTGATGACAATGAAGATGATCATGATGTAGATGAAGATGATAAAGATGATGAGGAGGAGGAGGGTGATGACAATGAAGATGATCATGATGCAGATGAAGATGATAAAGATGATAATGTTGATGAAGATGATGGTGATGATGATGAAGATGTTGATGATGATGGTGATGAAGATGTTGATGATGATGGTGATGATGATGATGATGAAGATGATGGTGACATGATGGAGATGTTGATCTGATGAGGAAGATGATGATGATGATGGTGATGATGGTGATGATGATGAATATGTTGATGAGGACGATGATGGAGATGAAGATGATGATGATGAAGAAGATGATGATGATGGAGATGTTGTGTTGATGGGGAACCTAGAGATGACCATGATGATGAAGATGGTGATGGTGATGGTGATGGTGATGGTGATGGTGATGACGATGAAGATTTTGATGATGATGCTGATGGCGATGATGATGAAGATGTTGACGATGATGGTGATGGTGATGTTTAGATGATGATCATGATGATGTTCAGAAGATCATGATGGTGATGATGGTGATGATGATGGAGAAAATGATGAAGATGTTGACGATGATGGTGATGGTGATGTTCAGATGGTGATGATGATGATGATGATGGAGATGTTGATGAGGAAGGGGGAGATGACAATGATGATGAAGATGTTTATGGTCATGAAGATGATGATGATGGTGATGGTGATGATGATGGAGATGTTGAAGATGATAGAGATGGCGATGAAGATGATGATGATGATGATGATGGTGAAGATGATGAAGAAGATGATGATGATGGAGATGTTGACCTGATGACGATGAAGATGATGATTATGGTGATGATGATGAAGATGTTGATGCTGATGATGATGGTGATGAAGATGATGATGATGGAGAAGATGATAATGATGGAGATGTTGATGAGGAACCTACAAATTCCAATGATGATGATGATGATGGTGATGACAATGAAGATGTTGATGATGATGGTGATGGTAATGATGATGAAGATGATGATGATGATGGTGATGGTGATGGTGATGTTTAGATGATGATGAAGAAGATGATGGTGACATGATGGATATGTTGATCTGATTCAAGGAAGATGATGATGATGATGATGATGATGGTGATGATGAAGATGTTGATGATGATGATGATGGTGATGAAGATGATGATGATGAAGAAGATGATGATGATGGAGATGTTGATGTTGATGGGGAACCTAGAGATGACAATGATGATGAATATGGTGATTGTGATGGTGATGGTGATGACGATGAAGATTTTGATGATGATGGTGATGGTGATGATGATGAAGATGTTGATGATGATGGTGATGGTGATGTTTAGATGATGATCATGATGATGATAATGATGATGGAGATGTTGATTTGATGAGGAATATGATGATGATGATGATGATGGTGATGATGATGAAGATGTTGATGATGACGATGATGGTCGTGAAGATGATGATGATGAAGAATATGATGCTGATGGAGAATATGATGCTCACAACTCCCTCTAGTCTCTCTCTCCCCAACCATCAATCTCTCTCTCTCTCTCTCTCTCTCAAACACACACACATACACACACATTATGTCACTTTCCATTCTCAAACCCATCCCTCCTCCATCCATATCTATCTCCAACTTTCTCCCTCCATCCCTCACCCTACCTTCTCTCCCTCCCTCTCTCATCACCTGTCTCTCACCTTCTATCCCTCCCTCATCTTTCCCTCAACCTATCCCAATCTCTCCATCACTCCCTCTCTCTCCATCGCCACCACTCTCTACATGTCTCCCACCAACACTTTCTGTCCCTCCCTTCCTATCTCTTATTTCGTTCTATCCCCATCTATCTCTCACTCCCTCCAAATCCATTCCTCCCCATTGTCCCTCTCCCTCCCTCCCTCGCTCTATGTCTCTCCCCCCCTTGTATTCTTTATTTCTCTCTCACATCCCCCTTGCCTCCATCCATTCCCCCTTGTCATTCAAGTCTCACTTTCAACTTCTAACCCTATACCTCTTCAGAACCTATTCTACTCCTAATAGTGCTCTCAAGCTCCACTTCCCTTCACCCCCTGTAGCCCATCATGTTCTCATTCCCTTCATCTCTCCCCACTCAAGCTTCCAACATCCTTCTAAGCCCTTGACCCTTTCCCACCCCTATTAAATATTAACCATAGATTCCATTGACCCTTCCCCACCCCTTCTCAAATATTAAACAAAAATTCCCTTGACTTCCACACCCCCTCTTTCTCAAGTATTAAACATGTATTTTATGATTTGAATAACGCGAGCACGTTTTGTAACTATATAACGCGTACATGTTATGTAGTTATATAACGCGTACGCGTTAATTATTGATATAACGCGCACGCGTTATTTAGTTATATAACGCGTACGCGTTATTTAAATCTAAAAGCGCGGCAATATTTTTGAATTTAAACAGGCCGAGTCACATGCTCACATGTCAACAATAATCCTATGTGTATGCTTTGGAGTTTGCTTCAGTAATTCCAAACCTGTGCTATGTTAATGAAAAACCAAAGCTAATTGGGTATTTCTTCCAGTTTCTGGAGAAGCCTGTGCTTAGCCACTCGTTCCAATATGCTACACAGAGTCATTTTTGACGAAATCTTAGACACAAATAGCATTTTTCTGCAGATTCCAAATATGTAACTTTTATTTTGAAATATTAATTTTTCCTATTTTCTTTCAATTTCTTTTCTGTCCTACCTCCTTAACTCGTGAAACACATTGTTAGTGTTTCTTCCATAACTTTTTCAGTTCTCAATCATTTCAAAAAAAAATTGTATGGTGCACAAGAGGACACTAACCTCCACATTCTATGAAAAACCCATTTCAAGATTTTTGCATTAAGACCTTCAAAGGCTCTACCCACAAAAGAGGTACTATTTTTGAGGTTTGATCACCTAGAAAATTATAAAAAAATTATAAAATTACTAATTTAATTTTCGAAAAATAATGGCGCACAAGTGCTATGTGTTCTCTACATGCATGCTGATTTTTGTAGCTTGATTCCATCATTTAGGCCCTCAAAGGCTCTACCCACAAAAACATATACCTTATCATTTGTCTGAAAAATAAAAAGTGTCTGTTAGAAAAAATGAAACTTGACATAGCTATGCAAATTTTCAATACATAAAAGTTATATATTCAGAAACGTGATTCAATTTCCTACATTTCATCTTTTTTACTCAATGCAAGATATTTTCCGTAAGTAAATCAAAAAATCCAAGTAAGTTGAGGGATGCCTACTTTTTCAGTTTTCTATTGCATCTAACGTGCCGAAAGTGACCCTCATTAGCTTGCACTGACCCAATAAGTACAAAATATACTAGCAATTGCCCCTAAAAGGTGCAATAATGCATTGAAGGGAAAAAAAAAGGAAATCGTGTAGATGTGATGAAGTGAAAATGGTAGTAAAATAATGTCATGAAGAGCTTGTTGTGTGGTTTCTTTTAAATAGTCTAAGGATGTTTGAATTAAATTTTTTATAACCTATGTTGTTAATTCATTTGTAATCTCTTCGTTTGATGCTAAAATTTTCCTTTCAAAGGAAGGGAGTTCTATTACAATTCTAATTTTCATGGTTGTCTTGAAAAATTAATTTGTATTTTGATCCCCTTTGTATAGCCATCATATGTGGAAATTTTGACTCTAGAAAAATATCATTTTCCTCCAAACCATCTGCTACATTTCTTAACTCTACAATTTCATTTGGATTTTTTACATTGCTTAACTCTACAGAGATATTGGTGTCAAAAGAGCTTCTTAGCACATGTTAAGAAGAATCCACCAAAATGTTGTTTATTTTCCATCTAGTGCTACCACTGCATCATGGAGAACTCAAGCTACGGCATCCGTGCCTGCTTGTACTTTTCCTCCAACAGGGGCGAGTGGATCAAATGGATTAAAATAGCTCGTAATTTACTATAGGCCAGGATGCAAATGCAATGGAAAGGAAAAAAGAACCGCAACAATCATACATGTGACAAAATTTTATTGGAATCTACATGGCTGGCGTGGGTTGGCCAGAGGGACTGATCTCTATACGAATAATCTCTTTTATTCATGACACTTGTTGGATTTATATTGGTTGGAGGGACGATGAATGACCAGAAACCCCACCCACGTATGCCGGGCGCCTTCACTCCAACCGAGCTACATGTTTTTGGGTCCGTGATTTGACAACAACAATGATGCAGAGCATCCGAGGGATGTCAAGTTGATGGTTCAAGCCAACGTGGATGAATGATAGTGTCAACCCATAAGATATGATAAGAGGTTGAAAAGAAAATGGTCGAACAAATTTTGATCGTCAGATCAGTTTTCAATCAACAATCATTTCGTTTTCAAATTCCTACCTGTTGGAGGTATTTTGTTTTTTTCATTAGTTTTAATGATCAGCCATAGTTTCACTAAATGCGCCCGCATGTCGATAAAAGCAACAAATAAAAAGTGTTAGTTTATCAACTTATAGCTTCCACAATCTTTAATTAAGTTCGGTAATATTACAAAATATACTAGCAATTGCCCCCAAAAGGTGCAATAATATGTCAAAGGGAAAAAAAATAGGAAATCATGTAGATGTGATGAAGTGAAAATGGTAGTAAAATAATGTCATGAAGAACTTGTTGTGTGGTTTCTTTTAAATAGTCTAAGGATGTTTGAATTAAAGTTTTTATGACCTATGTTGTTAATTCAATTGTAATCTCTTGGTTTGATGCTAAAAATTTTCTTTCAAAGGAAGAGAGTTCTATTACAATTCTAATTTTCATGGTTGTCTTGAAATATTAATTTGTATTTTGATCCCCTTTGTATAGCCATCATATGTGGAAATTTTGACTCTAGAAAAATATCCTTTTCCTCCAAACCATCTATTACATTTCTTAACTCTAAAATTGTATTTGGATTTGTTACATTGCTTAACTCTACAAAGATATTGGTCTTAAAAGAGCTTCTTAGCATGTGTTAAGAAGAATCCACCAAAATGTTGTTCATTTTCCATCTAGTGCTACCACTGCATCATGGAGACCTCAAGCGATGGCATCCGTGCCTGCTTGTACTTTTCCTCCAACAGGGGAGAGTGGATCAAATGGATTAAAATAGCTCATAATTTACTACAGGCCAGGATGCAAATGCAGTGGAAAGAAAAAAAGAACCGCAACAATCATACATGTGACAAAATTTTATTGGAATCTACATGGCTAGCATGGGTTGGCCAGAGGGATTGATCTCTATACAAATAATCTCTTTTATTCATGACACTTGTTGGATTTATATTGGTTGGAGGGACGATGAATGACTAGAAACCCGCCCTCATAAAATAACGTCTTCGACATAAATATGGAAGTGAGTTTCATGTTTTCTATGTGACAAACGGCCCCATCACATTATTCTAACGCTAAATTAAGGGTTCTACTATAATAATATCTATCTCGAGTCCATCAGGATGTGGTTTATCCACGAGTGGGAGAGATTGTTGTGAGAGTTACTCATATTCAATTCTAGGCGGGTAGGCCCTAAAAACTACTTGTGCTTGTTTGAAGATAACCCAGTCTTAAAACCTGGGCAGACAACAAAAAATTGCATCTGAGATTAGGTGCAAATCTCAGCTGAGCATGAAGTACAAACCACATCCGAGATAGAGTGAAAGTTCTAGGGACCTTGACGGCCCACACTTGAGGAGAAAGTAAGGCTTTGTTCGCAGAACAAAAACTAAACACGAGATCGGGTGACAGTTCCAAGGACCTTGACGGCCCACATTTGAGGAGAAAGTAGGGGTTTGTTTGAGGACAAAGCCCAAATGTTCTAGTTTTGTAAACCCAAAACAAATACCTAGCTTACCTTGGCCAACTGAGCACGACTATTAAACAATTCACATAGAAATATTATCATAAACCCTTGAAAGTCTAGATTTGTACATTCCAGAGCCTAAATGTAACCACTTCAAAAAATATTAACTCTAAAATATTTGACAATATTTTTCTAAAATTTTTCTAAAAAAAAATGTAACGAGAAAAATAACAAAATGTAATAGAAGTTTTATGGTATTTTCACAGAAAATACTGTGAGGCTTAACCAATCACAGAAAACTGCCAAACATAAATAACTCGTAAAGATTGGTCGCAAGCTCGGTGCTGGATAACTGGTCTCTTGTTTGGAGTCTCAAGTAAAGAAGGCAATTAACAGAAAATTCACAAAGAACTCGATGACAGACAGAAATGCAAGCTTCTAAATCTACATGAAACGAACCAAAACAAGATCAGTTTCGATGTATCTTAATGCTCGGTTTCCAAGAATTAATTCTGGACAGCTCCTTTAATTACACTTGATCCATGGAAGATAGAGCTCTTAAAAATTAGATGGATCATACATAGATGTTCATGCAAAATTCAAATATTGTAAAGGGAATACTGCAGGCGCACCTGGTTGTAAACACAATCCGATGAGATCCACAAGATGAGGATGCCGTGGAAGTCTGAGAAGCACAGATAGTTCTTGTTTGAATAAATTCAGATCTAAATCCGTCGCTCTCTTGACAGCACGGATTATATTGCCTGTTAGATTGGCACGATAAACAAATCCAGAGGCGCCATGTCCCACTTTAGTTGTGAAATTATTAGTACCCTTCGCCAGTTTCTCCATTGTGTACGTACGTATATCTATGCCGGCCACCTCCAAAGAGTTCAGTTCCTCAACTGTGTGCGTGCTTATGTCTATAATTACCACCTCCGAAGAGTCGCCACTAGGGTTGGCGAGTTGCCCGGTTGAGTACGCGCGTATGTCTGTACGCGTCCCAAAGGCGCTGTTGCCATTATCATTGTGCGAGGCATACTTGAATGCCTTAAACACAGCTATCACAATAACTAGCGACACCACAATCGTAGGTATTGCGATTCCCATGTCCTTTAAGAGGTGGATGCCATGCGAAACATGGGTGGATGCCACATTGGGATGGACGGAGGCGAATGTCACATTGGTAATTTGGAAAGGGGAGGAAGAGGGAGAGAGGGCTTGTCCGAATGTCTTATGGAGGGAGGCCGTTATGTCGGAAGCGTGGGAGGGTTGTCCGATCGGTATGTAATCGAAGAGGGAGGGCGAGAATTTCCGTTGTAAGCCGGCAGTAAGAGTGCAAGGCGCGAAAGAAAGCAGCCAGACAATGCTCAGCAGCAACCGTAACAACACGTGACGATCCATTCAATAATAATGTGAGAGAGCAAAGAACAATAATTTATTCGAAGTAGATTGGGGTTTTAATCCATTACCCTGACAAATGCATTGCTATAATATATTATAAATTGCCGTATGGCTTAAGGGGTTGATAATTGCCGTATGGCTTAAGGGGTTGATCTCACCACAGCGAAATTCACCATAAGAATGCAGTTCACTATGACACACATCTCATTATTATAAATTCACATTTGGCATTGAATTGATATGATAAAATAACTAAGAGACTGAAGACCCTGGATTCTCCCTACGTTCTTATTTTTCTACTTTTCAAGATTTCTACTTGTCTAGGAACAAACGCATTCACATTTGGCATTGAATTGATATGATAAAATAACTAAGAGACTGAAGACCCTGGATTCTCCCTACGTTCTTATTTTTCTACTTTTCAAGATTTCTACTTTTCTAGGAACAAACGCCTGAGAGATTGAAGACCCGTTATGTGCACATTTTTCTTCTTGTAAGAGACTGAAGACCCTGGATTCTCCCTACGTTCTTATTTTTCTACTTTTCTACGAACAAACGGATATGATAAAGATAAAGTAAAGCCTGAGCGATTTCTACTTTTCTAGGAACAAACGGATTTGATAAAGATAAAGTAAAGCCTGAGAGATTGAAGACCCGGTATTTTCGTTATGTGCACATTTTCATAATGTAATACTTATATAATATTGTTAAATATAAAATTTAATATTATATCATATTCTTTCAAGTTATCAATAGTGTATTTTTTTTTTCACACTTGTGAGAGATACGGGGGAATTGAACCCTACCCCACCCAAGTATGCCGGGCGCCTTCACTCCAACCGAGCTACATGTTTTTGGGTCCGTGATTTGACAACAACAATGATGCGGAGCATCCGAGGGATGTCAAGTTGATGGTTCAAGCCAACGTGGATGAATGATAGTGTCGACCCATAAGATACGATAAGAGGTTGAAAAGAAAATGGTCGAACAAATTTTGATCGTCAGATCAGTTTTCAATCAACAATCATTTCGTTTTCAAATTCCTACCTGTTGGAGGTATTTTGTTTTTTTCATTAGTTTTAATGATCAGCCATAGTTTAACTAAATGCACCGGCATGTCGATAAAAGCATGATTTGACAACAACAATGATGCAGAGCATCCGAGGGATGTCAAGTTGATGGTTCAAGCCAACGTGGATGAATGATAGTGTCGACCCATAAGATACGATAAGAGGTTGAAAAGAAAATGGTCGAACAAATTTTGATCGTCAGATCAGTTTTCAATCAACAATCATTTCGTTTTCAAATTCCTACCTGTTGGAGGTATTTTGTTTTTTTAATTAGTTTTAATGATCAGCCATAGTTTCACTAAATGCACCGGCATGTCGATAAAAGCAACAAATAAAAAGTGTTAGTTTATCAACTTATAGCTTACACAATCTTTAATTAAGTTCTGTAATAAGTACAAAATATACTAGCAATTGTCCTTAAAAGGTGCAATAATACGTTGAAGGGAAAAAAAATAGGAAATCGTGTAGATGTGATGAAGTGAAAATGGTAGTAAAATAATGTCATGAAGAGCTTGTTGTGTGGTTTCTTTTAAATAGTCTAAGGATGTTTGAATTAAAGTTTTTATAACCTATGTTGTTAATTCATTTGTAATCTCTTCGTTTGATGCTAAAATTTTCCTTTCAAAGAAAGGGAGTTCTATTACAATTCTAATTTTCATGGTTGTCTTGAAAAATTAATTTGTATTTTGATCTCCTTTGTATAGCCATCATATGTGGAAATTTTGACTCTAGAATAATATCCTTTTCCTCCAAACCATTTGTTACATTTCTTAACTCTACAATTTCATTTGGATTTTTTACATTGCTTAACTCTATAGAGATATTGGTGTCAAAAGAGCTTCTTAGCATGTGTTAAGAAGAATTCACCAAAATGTTGTTCATTTTCCATCTAGTGCTACCACTGCATCATGGAGACCTCAAGCTACGGCATCCGTGCCTGCTTGTACTTTTCCTCCAACAGGGGCGAGTGGATCAAATGGATTAAAATAGCTCGTAATTTACTACAGGCCAGGATGCAAATGCAGTGGAAAGGAAAAAAGAACCGCAACAATCATACATGTGACAAAATTTTATTGGAATCTACATGGCTGGCGTGGGTTGGCCAGAGGGACTGATCTCTATACAAATAATCTCTTTTATTCATGACACTTGTTGGATTTATATTGGTTGGAGGGACGATGAATGACCAGAAACCCCACCCACGTATGCTAGGCGCCTTCACTCCAACCGAGCTACATGTTTTTGGGTCCGTGATTTGACAACAACAATGATGCAGAGCATCCGAGGGATGTCAACTTGATGGTTTAAGCCAACGTGGATGAATGATAGTGTCGACCCATAAGATATGATAAGAAGTTGAAAAGAAAATGGTCGAACAAATTTTGATCGTCAGATCAGTTTTCAATCAACAATCATTTCGTTTTCAAATTCCTACCTGTTGAAGGTATTTTGTTTTTTTCATTAGTTTTCATGATCAGCCATAGTTTCACTAAATGCACCGGCATGTCGATAAAAGCAACAAATAAAAAGTGTTAGTTTATCAACTTATAGCTTACACAATCTTTAATTAAGTTCGGTAATATTACAAAATATACTAGCAATTGCCCCTAAAAGGTGCAATAATATGTCAAAGGGAAAAAAAATAGGAAATCGTGTAGATGTGATGAAGTGAAAATGGTAGTAAAATAATGTCATGAAGAACTTGTTGTGTGGTTTCTTTTAAATAGTCTAAGGATGTTTGAATTAAAGTTTTTATGACCTATGTTGTTAATTCAATTGTAATCTCTTGGTTTGATGCTAAAATTTTTCTTTCAAAGGAAGAGAGTTCTATTACAATTCTAATTTTCATGGTTGTCTTGAAAAATTAATTTGTATTTTGATCCCCTTTGTATAGCCATCATATGTGGAAATTTTGACTCTAGAAAAATATCATTTTCCTCCAAACCATCTATTACATTTCTTAACTCTAAAATTGCATTTGGATTTGTTACATTGCTTAACTCTATAGAGATATTGGTGTTAAAAGAGCTTCTTAGCATGTGTTAAGAAGAATCCACCAAAATGTTGTTCATTTTCCATCTAGTGCTACCACTGCATCATGGAGACCTCAAGCAACGGCATTCGTGCCTGCTTGTACTTTTCCTCCAACAGGGGAGAGTGGATCAAATGGATTAAAATAGCTCATAATTTACTACAGGCCAGGATGCAAATGCAGTGGAAAGGAAAAAAGAACCGCAACAATCATACATGTGACAAAATGTTATTCGAATCTACATGGCTGGCATGGGTTGGCCAGAGGGACTGATATCTATACAAATAATCTCTTTTATTCATGACACTTGTTGGATTTATATTGGTTGGAGGGACGATGAATGACTAGAAACCCGCCCTCATAAAATAACGTCTTCGACGTAAATATGGAAGTGAGTTTCATGTTTTCTATGCGAAAAACGGCCCCATCACATTATTCTAACGCTAAATTAAGGGTTCTACTATAATAATATCTATCTCGAGTCCATCAGGATGCGGTTTATCCACGAGTGGGAGAGATTGTTGTGAGAGTTACTCAGATTCAATTCTAGGCGGGTAGGCCGTAAAAACTACTTGTGCTTGTTTGAAGATAACCCAGTCTTAAATCCCGGGCATACAACAAAAAATTGCATCTGAGATTAGGTGCAAATCTCAGCTGAGCACGAAGTACAAACCACATCTGAGATAGAGTGAAAGTTCTAGGGACCTTGACGGCCCACACTTGAGGAGAAAGTAAGGCTTTGTTCGCAGAACAAAAACTAAACGCGAGATCGGGTGACAGTTCCAAGGACCTTGACGACCCACGTTTGAGGAGAAAGTAGGGGTTTGTTTGCGAACAAAGCCCAAATGTTCTAGTTTTGTAAACCCAAAACAAATACCTAGCTTACCTTGGCCAACTGAGCACAACTATTAAACAATTCACATAGAAATATTATCATAAACCCTTGAAAGTCTAGATTTGTACATTCCAGAGCCTAAATGTAACCACTTCAAAAAATAGTCCAATAACATCACATTAAATATCAGGCAGGCAAATGAAGATCGGAACGATTGCCTGTATTAAAAGATACGCAGATTTAAAAGGTCAGGCATACCTTGGAAAAGTCCTAAGGAGCGATCCCTGGAAGATAAAAACGAATTTACCGGGGAAGCCAGCAGAAGGTGAAGAAGCAGCAAGGGCCATACAAGGGCTTATAGGAACCTGATGGACGCCATTACTGCTTCTGGCCAATGGAGATCTGTCTCTGCTCTGATATGCTTTGGAATGCAGAATCAAAGGGTTTACGCTGCAAAATAACAAGTAGAAGCCATGTACTCAAGGAAAATTATAAGTCCGTCCCCCGAAAAAACAACTTGCAGATAAGAAACATGAGATAGCAGCTGGCATATAAGAAATAGGAGATAACAGCTAGCAGAAGGACTAACGATCAATGTCATATTTCCATGAATACTTAGCTTCTGTTGGAAGCTATTTGTAGAATACACGTCAGAGGGAATAGACGCAGATGGACAAGTTACACGATAGAGGGAACCGATGCGAACTTCCTAAACACGCAACCGTGACAAACGAGCAAATGGAAACTTCCAGCAGAACTCCAACAGCACAAGAGTCACGTGTACGAATTTGATATGCCATAAAAGATGAAATGTGTGGCAGTTCCTGATTTGCGGGAGGGACGACGAAGGTTGTACATTTTTTTCAAACTTCCCTTCAGAATAAATGTCTATCAACGTAAATATTACATGTGATGATTGATGACTGAAACCAACCAGTAAGAAAATATGAGAAAAATGACTGATTGGAAACCAAGTAGTGAGAAAATACGAGCAAAAGGACACTGAGTAACTCCAGAAATACCTTCCAAGGGCCCTTCATCTTTAGTCGAGTATATAAAAAATCCAAAGCAAGGTAGCAAATATACATTGCCGCCATTATTCCCTAGCATTCGCATTCAAACCCAATATCAACATCGTTATAACTTGATACAGGGTGAAAACGTGAAGGTGGGTAACACTTTCGTGAGAAATCAGTGCAAAATCGTCTTAGCGGAAGTTATTCGGCCGAATAAAAATATTATTCGGCCGAATAAAAATAATTGTTCGGCCGAATCATTGAAATTATTCGGCCGAATAATTTTGAGGTTATTCGGCCGAATAACCACAAACAGTTCTCCGTCCCGTTTAACGGAGACTCTTGAAATTTGTGCAAACGGTTGCCGGACGGAAAAAAATTTCGGGCAATAGTTTATTCGGTCCGAACGATTGTTCGGCCGAATAATTGTTCGGCCGAATAATTATTCGGCGGAATAATTGTCGGCCGAACAATTATTCGGCCGAACAAGTTTTCTGCATAAAAAGACAGCATCGGCTGCCATTTGGCATTCCCTGTTGGAATTGTTTGGACCCCGCATGGGCCCGCAGTAGTCTGTTGCTACCCTGCCGACGCACCATCCCGCTGCTCGCCACCCCGCTGCTCACCGCCCTGCTTGTGTACCACGGCTCGCTCTTTCTCCGCGACTCGCGTCTGCTCTATTTCTGCTGTCGCTCGTCGGCTCTTACGTTTCGTCGGGGTGTGATTTGCGCTTGCTCTGTTCGTTGGAAGCAGCGAGTCGGTTGGTTTGTTGTTATTTCTGCTGTCGCTCGTCGGCTTTAACGTTTCGTCGGGGTGTGATTTGCGCTAGCTGCTGCTCGTTGGAGGTAGCATGTCGGTTGGTCTGTTGTTGTTGGCAGGTGTGTCTTGGTGGGTTGCTGCTCTGATGGTGTTGCGGTTTTATCTGAACGGTTGAAGGTGCGTTTTCGCTTTGGTTTTGACGTAATGATTCTGTTTGTGTATGTTATAGGGCTTATTTGATGACGTTAGTTGTTGTTTGTGAAGGAAATAGGTGTTGTTTGGAGCGTTGCTGGATTGAATAGAGGCGGCGTTGGGATCGACGATTCTTCACTGCATTTTTATATACAGGTATGCATCGTTACATAAACTTTGTTTTTATGTTGTTGGCAGTCTTAGAATTAAAAAAATCTGTAATGGGTCTTAATATTGGAAGGTTAAATGTTTTAAAATGCAATTTTTATTTTAGAGAATCAGTTTTATGTCCATGAACTCTGTTCATGAACAGTTCACGAATAGAGTTTTGTTCGTGAACTCTGTTCATGAACAGAGTTCTGTTCGTGAACTCTGTTCATGAACAGAGTTCTGTTCGTGAACTCTGTTCATGAACAGAGTTCTGTTCGTGAACTCTGTTCATGAACAGAACTCTGTTCAAGAACAGAACTCTGTTCAAGAACAGAACTCTGTTCATGAACAGAACTCTGTTCAAGAACAGAACTCTGTTCATGAACAGAACTCTGTTCATGAACAGAACTCTGTTCAAGAACAGAACTCTGTTCATGAACAGAACTCTATTCATGAACAGAATACCATTACTTATAGGTTAGTTATGAACTGTTATAATATAGCTCATAATTTGTCTTATAGAAGCTGTAATCACAACTGTTTAGTAAACATTATCATTGCTGATTATTGGTTATAGATAGTAGTAAACCCAATGCAGTTGAAGCTTACGTACATGTTGCCCTGTATATAAATTCCACAATGATTGCAGTCTAATCATACGATGTACAGAAAATATAAGGATAGCTTTACAATTATTATAGCTTGGTTAGCTTTACTATGAATACTATAATGCTTTGATTAGGCTTTATATGTGATTTCAGATAAGGGTATTAGTACTACATGATTATTCATGCTTATGAGTGCTTGATAGAAACTATGAGCTATGATAGGTCTAAGAATATGAGTAATACAATAGTACTAGCTATGATTAGGTAATGATCTTTAGCTGTAATAATGTTGTTATCATTGCTCAAAGGGTATTGGTTCTCTGATTGACGTAAGCTTTTAGATAATAGAGATGAACTAACCCCATTAAAGTAGGCAGTCCTTTCGATTCATTCTAATCACATGCATTCAACAATGAATCTCCTCCTGCTACTTGGATTTGGGTATCTGTATAATATCATGAAAACTATGGACTTACTACTACTCCATCAACCATGAATGTTCATTTGCTATCATAGAAGTTCTGTTCATGATTAGAGTTCTGTTCATGAACAGAGTTCTGTTCATGAACAGAGTTCTGTTCATGAACAGAGTTCTGTTCATGAACAGAGTTCTGTTCATGATATGCTATGAAATTATAGGCGGTAGTTATGCTATGAAGTAAGGTTTTGAAATATATAAAATGAGAATTAAACATCATAACATGTAGCTGTCTTATTTTTATGAAATGTAACTCCATTGCTTCTTTATATATATGGATATTTAAACCCTAATCCCTGACGAGTTTCATATTAAGTTTTCCAAATTCTCAATGAAGTGATGATAAAGGATATACTAAACAACTTTATAAATGATCAACATGTGGTGTTACTATGTTAAGTCAGGTACAAGAATGTCAATTGAGTTCATGAACTCTGTTCATGAACTCTGTTCATGAACAGACTTAACGTAGAAAGTCACTTAAAAATTCAATATTGTAAGTTATTAAGTATTTTTTTTATAAAAATTAAGGAATGTTTGTTTATTGAGATATAGAATGAAAACATAAGTGATAGTTTAAAAATTAGGAAGGTGATTGAACTATTACAATATGGGATGATTATTGATGTCATGTTTATGCTGCAATAGTGTTCTTAGAGTTAGGAGAGGAACTTACAAAAGAAAATAAGTTATAATATTTTAGGTGGCTCTACATTTTTTACGCAGATCTTGAAGAGATATGTTTTTAATTTTGTAGAATGAACATGTACAACTTCAATGTTTGTAAATTGTTTTATCATAGATGTTAACTAGAAGTTTCTTAATAAGGGTATATTTATGTTATACTATTTGAGGAAGCTCTACATTTTGTATGCACATCTTTAATAGATATGTTTTGAGTTTGTAGAGTTAACATGTACAACTTCAATGTGTGTAAATTGTATTATCATAAATATAAGTTAGAATTCTTTTAATAAGAATACATATATGTTTAGTGAGATGTTCGTTTGTTGACATATATAATTCAAACATATTTGTTGGATTAAAAGTTTTTAAGGTTATTATACTACTTCAATTAATTGTGTTTGATAATGAAATGATTATTAGATATGTCCTTTATGTTGCAATATTAGGGAGGGTAAGGAATTTTAGTTAATTAATTAGAGTTAGGAGGGGGACTTAAATTTTGTTGGAGTTTTTAATCAAATATTGGCTTGATGCTTGTAGTGGTAGTTATGTACATTTTCAATATGTTAATGTTTGTGTAAATTTAGAAGTTATATCAAATGGAAAGAGAGTCTTCGAAGGGAAAGCGTAGGAGGTCATCACAATCCTCAGGAATTGGTGTTCCAATTGGTAGTCGAAGGTTGTCGAATTCATCACGAGGTTCAGGTTTATTGCATGGGTCCGAGTCGTTTGATCACCAACAAGTTCGAGGGGGTACAAATGATTCTCCTTTGTCTTCTATGGGAGAGCGTCGATCCCAACGTTCTGTTGGTATGAACATTAATGTTTAATAATGTATAATTTGTATTTTTTTGTGTTTTGAATTTATGGAAAAAGTTAATTTTTGACTACGGCTATATTTGAAGCAGAGCGATGTTCAGAAGATGTGCGTAATTCGATGGAGCGAGGGGAAGATCAAGATAGGAATACAGATGATGGAATAGGTGTGGGTGGTGAGCAGGGTCCTGAAGTTCCTCCTAGAGCTAGGACGACATATGTTCCACTAGCTGAGGGGTGTACACCGATATCAACTTATCCGTCTGATTTACCTAATGAGCTTCCATGGCGAGGTGTTGTGCAACAAACTATTCTTGAAAGTTGTAAATCCCACTATGACAGGTTGAACAATGATCTTTGTTCTTTGGATCTCCCTCCAGAGAGTCGACAAAGTCTAGAGATTGTTTTGGCATCTTTGCAAAAATTCATTGATGCATACGATGAACTTGGACCAACTACAAATAGTTTTGTTCATTTGATGCGGATGCGAAAGGACCAAGTTATGGGTCCAGATAAGTGGGAGGTTGTGAAGGAGAGAGTCAGTAGAGAACAAGCCAATTCAATGTTCAATTTCAAAGAATGCCTTAAGCGAAAAATGTTGAAAGTGCAATATTTCAAGCATCCTCAAATTGCACATTTAATATATGATCGATTTCTTGCAGCTTATGGTTGATTGCCTTGGAACGATGAGGTTCCTAATTATTTTGCTAGATTTTTTTATGCGGAGTTTTTTTTAGGTATGAAGCCTAACTATACTGATGTTCCCTCTGACTTTTATGGAGCTGGAAAGGGTAGAATATATAATCGAAAAGGTGCTCTTAGAGACCCTGCCACTATACAACCTCCACCTGAGATATCTCGTCCACCAAGGGTTGTGGCTTTAAGATCAGAGATGGAGACAACATCTCAACTAGGGACAATTGGAAGGGAATCAGTAGGTGATGGTTTAGCTTCAGCTCTTGCAGGAGTAGAAGTTGGTTTGGGGCGAGAGAAGGCTCGCGCTATTCTTCGTCAGAGTTTTGTCTACAAGACGAATGACGAGGTAGATGCATTGAGAATGTCGAGATATAGCTTCAGATGTGTTATCCAATGACACATCGAGCATGGGAGAGGTTTGTTGATTATGCTATGACAATCTCTTTGATTTTTTTTAATCATTTTGAATTGAATTTTTTGCTACATGGGAATAAATATATTAAGCAAATGTATTTTGTCTGCAGTTTACGTCAATGTTAAATGCAAATAATTTTCGAGTCTCCAGTAGTCAAAATCGAGAGCATCCTAGTCAAAATGAAGAGCGCTTAGGAGAGGTATTTTAATTATAATATTTATGATTGAACATGATATTTTTTATGTTTGCTTGAATTTTAATAAATATCAATGTATCTTATTGTTAATTTGACTTATTTATGCAGGTTTCATTAGATTCCAACTTTTTAGATGATTTACCATCTCTTGTGAGCTAATGATTTTAATTTTTTTCTTTTGGTTTTAAGTTAATTGCTTAATTTATTATTTGGATCTACTATGTTTTATTTATTAACAAAATTTAAATTTTAGGGAAGAGACCATTTAGAAATTGGGGGCGAAGATGTGGGGTCTCTAATGAATGCAGATATTGCCACTGAGGTAATTTTGTTGAATTAGAAATGATCTTTGATATATAAGTTTAATGTTTTATATTTTTTTGATTTATTTGAAAATTGTTTTTGTACATGTTGCAGCTTGGCTCTTTGAGGTCCTTTGGAGCTAAAGGAAAGTCTCTAGGGGAAAAAAGTGGTGGACATGCATCCAAAGAATTTGATGTATGATTTTTTTAATAATTGAATTGTTTTGTAGATGAGTTTAATATCTTAATATTTTGAATTTAGTTTAAAATTGTTTAAATAATTTATGATCTAAATTTATAATTTGTTTTTTTGTGTATTGTAGGTGGAGTTGAGTCCCAGGGAAGGTCCTAGTGGAAAATAGTGGAAAGATATTGGTCTAGATGGATAGTGGTTCAGACTTTATTGTTTTTGTTGATATATATATTTTGTAGTTGTTTTGAACATGGAGGGTATTTATTTTTTGATTATATATACATGTACATTGAATTCACATGTTCATCAACTTTTTTTTGGATTATATACATGAGTACATGTCTATTATTTCTCATTTGGTAAATGTTTAGAATATGTTTTGCATGAATGTTTAAAGTGTTTTGATAATATTTATAATATGTTTCGCATGAATGTTTAAAATGTTTTTATAGGTGTAATCCAAGGTTAGGAAATGTTGAATGATGAGAATGAATGTTATGAAGTTAGAAAATGTTGAATGATGAGAATGAGTGTTATGACTTGTTAGAAAATGTTGAATGATGAGAATGAATGTTGAATGTTAGGAATGTCTAAAATGTTATTCCAAGTTGGGAAATGTTCAATGTTGAGAATGAATGTTATGTTAAGAATCAATGTTGAGAAAAAATGAATGGGAGGTGTTAGAGAAAAAAGAATGTAGGGAAAGAATGAATGGGAGGTGTTATGGAAGAAGGAATGTTTTTATAGGTGTAATCCAAGGTTAGGAAATGTTGAATGATGAGAATGAATGTTATGACTTGCTAGAAAATGTTGAATGATGAGAATGAGTGTTATGACTTGTTAGAAAATGTTGAATGATGAGAATGAATGTTGAATGTTAGGAATGTCTAAAATGTTATTCTAAGTTGGGAAATGTTCAATGTTGAGAATGAATGTTATGGTAAGAATCAATGTTGAGAATATATGTTAAAATTTTTGATAGAAACATGGATGAATTAGGAAGTTTAAAAGCAAATATATGTTAAGATCAAATTTTGATATAATAGATTTTTAATTAATTTAATTTTTATTTTCAATTTTCAGGTGTATTTGATGCAGCTGAAATCATGGCAAATGGGGGTAACGGGTTTTTGTTTTTTAATCATAAGCGAAGGTTCCAGGATTGTGAAGTTTGTGCTAGATTAGAGCAATGATTTTAAACAACAATTTGACGGATTTTCATTCATTTGTTGTAAATAATCATTTCTCTAATTTAGCATAAGCTTCACAATCCTGGAATCCTTGCTTGTGATTAAAAATCAAATGATCGTTATCTTCATTTGCCATGATTTCAGTTATGTGAATTTGCACAAGCGATATTTTAAATTAAAGATATGGGACGGAGAACTTGGTGACAATTTTAAGACATCTATTTAAGATCATATTTATGGTGAAGTATGTATTAAAAAAACATGTTCGATGGAATTAAAATAATACAAAATTTAATATGTCTTTTTGTGATTTTTCGTTAGTATTAATCAACCAAAAGTAAAAATTCGGGGCGGAGTGGGGATAGCCACATCCGTTATCTCATCCCTTAGTGGTCTAATAGACATATGGGGACCCGAATAAAGTACTTTTGAATTTTCAAATTATATTTGAATTCATTTTTAAGCATGTTAGTTGTCATTCATTATTAAGTACAACCATTTAAGCTTTTATGTTAGTTGTCATTCAAGAAAATATTCATAAAATCTCAATGAAAAAATAAAATCTCAATGAAAAAATATACTGTGCACAACAATTTTGATAATTGGACAAAAAATATATTGCACACAACAATTGACATGGACAAAAATATAGATCAATTTATTTTTGATATGTAGTTAAAAACATCGCAATGGAATACCATCTTCAACTATCCGTTCATGGTCACATATGGATAGTTTCCATTTTTTGGTTTTTAATTGTTTTTTTGATGGAACTTGTATCAATTTTATTCGAGATGCACATACTAAATGACTATATTGACAACATATAACATCGGGCTCATAATCTTGAAAGTAGACATAATTTTTAGTCATGTGTGTCTGTTGAAAAAAGTAGCCTTTTAAAATGATGGATCCTCTTTCGTATGTAAATCCGTTGTCGTTGTAGTCCTCCAATAACTTCATTTTTCCTTCAGTGCATCGCATCAAATAATATTTGACATTTTCGTTGTTGTCTACAGGTGCAATCACAACGAAAACATCTCCTGTGCAAGTTATGATTGGTGTTAGTGTATTTAAATGAATTAAATTGACTACTTATGGCGATGGATTAGAATTAACAATTGATTAAAAAGTCAAAAACAAGTTTATTACCTTCTCTTACGAGATCTGAAATTCTATCGCCATCAGACGATATTGCTATTTCTTCTGATTCTAATTCTTCAACACTTGCTAGAGGCATTTTTCCTTTTGGATTAATCTCTGTGTGTCTCCAAGCTTTTACGTAGTTGTTTGTTATGTTTTCACAAACTTCTGTAGACTCGACATTTTCAATGCAAATATGACAAAAGCATGATTGCTTTCTACTGTCAAATGCAAACACGTTGTGAAATGATTTTGTTTGAATAGAGTGAAGATCTCTAGTTCCATGTATGGTGCTAGCGTCATATGATATTGATCTATTTATATCTTGGATCCCAACAAGCCAAAAAAACCTACACAATAAATAGTGTACATGTGTACTTAAATGTTAGTATATACATTTTTTTAAATTTTAAGAAATAATATAAATTAAAAAAATAGTGGACATACCTGCGCACGTCTTTTGATTGTTGATTATAATCATGGCTTAGATTTAATTGACACCATTGGACAACCTCTGCAGCTGAATGAAATCGTGCTGAAGAATAGTTCATTTGCCATCTTCGAAGTGCTCTTTTCACGCATGCTCCTGCACCATCATGCTCACCTTTTCCATGCCCAATTTCAAAGAAATTCCAGCGATGTTTAATGTTCAGCGCTTTATGAAGTCGACATAACCAAAAAAATGATCGGGAAGATTTAAATTGACCCGCACATCCATCAGACCATATCCGATGCTCTTTGAATTTGACTTCGCGTTTTTTCAGTGATTCATAGAAAATATTTTCTATACAATGTTGGACAAAATGTGTGTCGTGTGTACGATCATCGCTGATATAGAAGTGATATTCTTTAATCACATCTCGATTGTCACATGTGCTTTCAATGCCATCGACATCCTGTTGAGAATGTCTATATATGACATGGACAAATATCGAAACTTGGTCAGAGTGATAGTATTCACTCTGTATTTCTTTTTGTGCAGCAAATGTATAGTTTTCAGCAAAATCAACCACCGACAAAATTGTTCCGGGTGGAAAAATTTCACGAGACTGTTTGAATTGAAGATCTTTCCATCGTGCTCTATGTGAATGCTGGGTGTATTTATAAATTTCGCTTTCAAATTTTTTGAGAAAATCTGTGACGCATATCTTGTCTTCTAGCAAATCAATTCTTTTGGAATGTGAATCACTAGAACTTGTACTATAGTTGATGTATTCGTATCTCTTCCAATCAACATTTACATTTAACAACGATTGATCATTGTCGATAGGGTATTTATTGTGGAATAACACCAAATTTCCACAATGATGACAATGTTTTCCATTGACACATTTCTTTGAATAAAATACTTCATCGTGATTTCTCTCACATAAAATTTGAGATATGAATTCACGTATCGTTGGCGGAGGTGGTGAATTTGTCCAAAACATTTTACCAAATTCAAGAAACGTATCATAATATAACTGAAATTGCACATGATAACGGCAACAACATGTATCACGTATAGTTATAGGTCGAACATACCATGGTTTTTGTTGCACAAATGTAGTGATTGATATATTAATTCCACGATGATCTTCCTTGAATTTATTGAACAATTGTACTTGTGTCATGTCCATTATATGTTTTGGTTGGCTTTCATATACATTTCGTGATATTCTTTTGCGTATCACATCTCTTGCATTTGGTGAAACTCGAGCATGTTCCAACCAATATTCTCGTACAATATCTTTAACCCCTGCTCCTAATCTATCTTTGTAAGGTTGTCTACAAATAATTGCCCAACAAGCAAGTTCATTATTTTCATCTATTTGCATTCTGAATTTGCTATGTTTGTATAATGTTTTTCTTGATGTTCCAACTGCTTTTGCTAGTTCTGTTGTCAAACGCTTTTGTTTTGTACTAGCTGAAAGAATTGCTGTATGAATTGCTTTACGTGCAGCACTGATATCTTTCTTCCTGGATTTTCCAAATTTTTTTATTGCATCGCCTATATTTTCCATCACATTTTGTTTCAATTTCGACTCTTTTGTTACTTTGTGATACCCAATAACGATGTAGCACCTTCTAATTTCTTGGACACTAATAAACATCTCAAAATTTGTGCTTGTCCTGCTATTGAGTAATCTTTGAGAACTTCATCATAAAATTTTGTAGCACGATATCGTGCAACATGTATTGGTAGTTTTTCTCCATATTTGTCGCAATCAATGTCTTCTAACATTTCATCATCAATAGTAAAAGTACCTATACATCAAATTAAATTAAATTTAACATATATCAAAAAATAAAATTTATTATAAAAAAATGAATTTGGAAAATATATGATATATACATACCAGGTTCAATTTCTGGATTTTGAACTTGATCTTCAATATTGATTTCATCGACATTAGCATGTAAATCACTATTTACATCTTCTACAATGTTCTTTTCAACTTCAATTTGTTCTTCTTGTACTCTATTTTCAATTTCCATTTCTTCAACATTGTCATGTAAATCTGTATTTATATCTTCAATAGTTCTCTCTTCCGTTTCAGCAACCCTTTGTTTTTTGGCAATATATCTGAGTTTTTGTTTCTCTCTATTATCATCATCATCACGTTTACGATCAGCTTTTCTTTTATGATTTCTCTTATTGCCCATGGTTGTTTAATCTATAGACGATAAATTAAAGAATCATGTTACTTTATAGTAAAAACAAATAAATTAAGATTTAAAAACATTTACGGAATTTATGAAAACATGAACTGAAATTTACTTTACCTTTTAAAAATTTTGTAAGAGTCTTTTGAAGAAGATTTCTTTGGAATTAACTTTCCTTTGAAAAAATTCTCTGAACAAAAATCTTCTTTGGAAAATAATAAACACACCTTGTGCCAAGGAAGAAAATAAAACACCTTGTAAATAAATCTTTGTTGTAAAATTCATTCCAAGAATACTTTTTTGAAAAGATATCTACGAAAAAAACCACTAGAAAAAAATACTTTCAATAAAAACTTATTTATAAATATATCCGGGAAAAAATCATTGTAAAAAAACAACTCTTTGAAAAAAACCCAATTTCAAAGAAATAAGAAGTACAAAATTACCTTGTAAAAAATCCTTTGCAAAATAAGATAACTATTTGAAAAAACTCCTTTCAAATAAATAAGAAGTGCAAAACTACTTTGGAAAAAAATCATTTGCAAAATACCTTAGCAAAACAACTATTTGAAAAAACCTCTTTCAATTAAATAAAAAGTGCAAAGCTACTTTGAAAAAAAAACATCATTGCAAAGAACCTCCTTGCAAACATGTCTAAGAAAAGAAATATTTTGAAAAAACTCCTTGCAAATATCCCTTAAAAAAAACACTTTCAATGTGTTTTGGAAAAAAGAAGAAGAAACATACTTTGTAAAAATCTCTTTTTCAAAAAAATGTTTTATTTGCAAATATACAACAAGAAAATAAATATTTGGAAAAAACTTCTTGCAAATATGCCTTAGAAAAAAAATTTCTTCAATGTGCCTTTGGAAAAAAGAAGAAACATACCTTGTAAAAACCTCCTTTTGCAAAAAATGTCTTCTTTGTAAAAATGCAATAAAAAAGAGATATGTTGGAAAAACTCCTTCAATGTGCCTTTTGTAAAAAAGAAGAAGACATAGTTTGTAAAAACCTCCTTTTGCAAAAAATGTCTTCTTTGTAAAAATGCAATAAGAAAAAAGATAGTTTGGAAAAACTCCTTGCAAATATGCCTTGGAAAAAAAAACTCCTTCAATGTGCCTTTTGTAAAGAAGAAGAAGAAACATAGCTTGTAAAAACCTCATTTTGCAAAAAATGTCTTCTTTGTAAAAATGCAACAAGAAAAGAGATAGTTTGGAAAAACTCCTTGTAAATATGCCTTAGAAAAAAAAACTCCTTCAATGTGCCTTTTGTAGAGAAGAAGAAGAAACATACCTTATAAAAACCTCCTTTTGCAAAAATTATATCCTCCTTCCGAAATTAGTTTGACAAAAAAATGCGAAGTTCAAACATGCGAAAATAATGAATTAACTTTATGTTTATTTATATGAGTATAAATTTTTATTTTTATTTTTTTTTCGGCCGACGAAATTTTTTTCCGTTTAGTTATTCGGCCGAATAACCTTCGCTATAAGTTACGGCGCCGTTACGGAAAACAGTTATTCGGCCGAATAATTATTCGGCCGAATAATTATTCGGCCGAATAATTACTTCGGTCGAATAATCTCTGAAACATGACCGATTCAGATCTCTGCAAAATTTTCAGGTTTCTCCATTTTCGGAAGGAGAAAACCACCTCTTACACAACAAAACGAATGTCAGACTTCATACCAGTAGATTCATTATTGAATCTACTTTACGAGGGTATAAATTTTGTTGTATATAGATAAGAACTGATATTTTTTAAGTTTTATATTTGTAACATGTGTCGAGTTATGATTCAGCTCTTTAAAAAAACAGCGAAAAGAAAAATCCATAACTTTGTAAATACAACACCAAAAAAATCGAAGAAAATGTGGGTCGATTCATTGACGTGTCTACTTCAAAAGGGTGGTCTTAGATTTTTTGATTTTATAGCGGGTTGAGAGAAAAGTGGTGCAACAAAAAGGTTGTTGAAAATCGACTGAGTTTCCCCATGGATCGACTTTAAAAAAATATAATAATTAGTATAGAGGTCCATTGGATGCAAACTTATAGTCACGCGTTAGTACATTGTGTGTAGATTGTCGTAGCATTTTCAGTTTTTGCAAAACACAAGTCTAACAACGATTTTAGTGGTGCAACAAATCATAACTCTTTTGTAGTCTTTTCATTTTATAAGAACACACTGTCAAACATTTGCGAAATCGACATATCAAATCTTAATAAAAAAAATTGAAAAAATTATGAGTAGAAAGCTAACATAATTCTACAAAAGTTTTCTTTTTACGGCAAAGTGAAATTTTAAATAAAAATATCACTTTTGTTCGCCCGAAGTTGGAAGACATGAAAAAAACAGAATTATTTTCTCACGAGACCCCCCAAAATAGACACCCATCTTCATTTTTTCACCCTACATTGCCATCATTGTTAATCCCAGGACCAGCTTGGCACAGTAATTCCCTTTGGCTAAATCCCCTGTAGACATCTTAAGTTGCATTAAATGTTGAAGTAATTTGAGAAATACAGGAAGCCCATAGAAAACAAAAAAAGAAATGTCACACAGAATAGACAAAAATTTTGTTGAACACACCATGCTCATAGATACTGTGTTCCTTCTATATGTAGATCCATTGAATTCCCCTCTCTAATAAAGCCGGTTCCCATTTGGTGAAATTCACCGTGCAATACTTTAGTGCCGCGAGCATCCGAGATTACAAATATGTGCCCCAAACGTCTCCCAAATAGCTCGTTGCATAGCTCAATGGTTTATCTAGAGGCAACCAAGTCAATAAAAAACTATAAAAAATTATATACAAACTTTATAAAAATCAAAATCTATAAACTTTGATTTTTGTAGAGGCTCAAAATAATGAAGAAAATGGAATATATATAATCACTTGTAATAGTTTTTGTAGAGGCTCAAGATAATGAAGAAAATGGAATATATTTAATCACTTGTAATAGTAGGCAGGCAAGGGTTGATAAAAGAATTATATTTTTTTTAGAAACGAATTCATGTTCAATAAAAAAAATGTAAAAATTACTTATAAACTTTACAAATATAAAAAAATATAAAACTTTGATTTTTATACTAATTTAAAATAATAATAAAAATAGAACATATATAAACAGAGATTAATAAAAAACTACAATAACAAAGAAAATACAAAATACCATTGAATTATAGTAAATCTAGAAACAAACTAATGTTCACTAAAACAATCGATCTATATTAATTCTTAATTGTCAAATGTTTGATAATGGATTTTGTACCACATAATCTTCTTTTAAAAGTAGACAATCAATTTTTGTCCATAGTTAATTTCGAAAGTCCACAAACCCATCTCTTTATGAAATCAACTAGTTCAACATTACCATTGCAAAAGCTATCTCCCCATCGTTATAATTCTAGAACAACTCTCATTTAATAGTTCTCAATGCATCTAGAACAACTCTTCAATTCAGAATTGGAAAAAGATAAGGCAAACGAGGGACTTCAGATTCGTTCAAAGATCAACGATGCGAAGACACTTCCGGTCAAATGAAGACGGCTGCTATTGTTTCTTTAAAACCAATAAATAATAAAATACTTCATGAGGCAGCCAACACATAAAACCAAAGGAACACGCCACGCCCATTCGTAAAATGAGAAAAAAAAAATAAAAATGGAAACTTCCAGCAGAACTTCAACAGCACATGAGGCACGTGTACGAATTTGATATGTCAAAAAAAAGATAAAACACGCGGCAGTTCCTGATTTGCGGAAGGAACGACGAAGGTTGAACAGTGTTTTTCAAACTCCCATTCAAATAAACGTCTATCGAATTATTTTATTACGCCGGCGTCTTATTTCAAGTTTGGAGTTGGATGGCGGTCGTCGTCTTTTAATCAACATTATGGGATGAACGATCATGATTTATTATTCTACGAATATTCTTCGTTCTTTCCACATATCAATGGAGGAGACTTGCCCTGTTAACATCCCTCCACTTTTTAATGTGTTAATGAGTGTTACAGCATCTGTTAATCAATGTTACATCGATTTTAATCCATAATTAATCAAAATTTTGCAGTCCGTTTAACATGCTTCTGTTGGGGATAACCTGCATTTTATAATCTATGCGTTACTGCTTCCACAACGTGATTAAGGAGTCAATGGAGAAGGGGAAGTTAAATGACTGCATGTTCCTATACCAGACCAGTGGTTTCTAATCCTAGCATGCACTTTTTTATCGACTTTTTAACCTTCCATGCCATTTCGTTTCTTGCTCCATCTACAGAAGTTAAGAATGGTTGCGTCCATTGTGTTTACAATATCATACGTCCAGTATTGATCCGAGCATAATGCAATGCCATTAGGGTAAGATCAATGTTCAAACCAAAGCATATTTATTATTAAAAAGATATCAAATATGTTGTTCAAAATAAATTCCCTTCTAATAAATCTACAATATGTGCAATAGGAGTTTGCACAGACAAATACAGCCGACAAATACAGGGGACTTAGGCCAATGGCCCACCAAAGAGAAGCCTGTGTTATAAAATACCGTGAAGAAAAACTTCAAACCAGATCCATGTTTGCGTGACTATTGATGTATAAATTATGTTGGATCCTTTTTTTCTGATTTTATTCTTCACGTGAATATTGATGTATAAATTATTCGAGATCCATTTCTCTGATTTTACTGCTTGAATATTGATGTCTAAATTGTTTCTGATCATTCTTTATGATTTTATCCTTTGTGTGAAAATTTCACTAACTGAAAAAAAAAAATATAAAATTAGTACATATGAAAAAAGCACTCCCTTGAAGTGATCCCCATAAAATTAGTACATCTACATATGAAAAAAGCACTCCCTTGAAGTGATCCCCATGTGCGTTTTTCATCTGCTAGTAATGCAGATGTGCTAGTCTTAACTATATTGAATTTACAATTGCTATGTAATTTTTCATTTTCTCATAAAATATAGCATTAAAATGTTTTAAGAATATTTATTTTTTTAAAATTTGATTCAGTCTGAATAAAAGAAATCCAAACAAGTATTACTAAATTGTTAAACTGAAGTTTTAGTGAAACTTTGCAGTTTGTATAGAACCTTTATTTCTAGGTATTGTATTTAACATAAAACAATAATTTAAAAATCTTATAAGATGAATATTAACAATACAAGTGAAGGGATGGAGCAGTAGAATGTCCTCCATTAATTAAAAAAAAAACATATTGAAAAATCAATAGTATATTTAAATATAATTATGATATTCCTTATCTATATTTACATCAAACACAACCACAACTTTTAAATATGCTTACTGATTTTTTTTCATTTTATTTTAATAACCATCTATGTAAACAAAAGGAAAATAAATTAAAAAAAAAGTAAAATTATGTAAACCCTCAAACACACTCACCTAATCCTCTTCACTTTATTATAACAAATCATTGTTGAGAAATTAAGATTTAATAACAATCTAAGTGAACAAAAAAAATAAAAATAAGAAAACAAGTAAAATTGTGTAAAACCATTAATAGTAGAGGAAATCAAAGGATTATCATACAATTCTTCTACAAAGAGGAAATAAATGGAAATCAAATAATTATAATACAATTCTTTTATAAAGAGGAAATCAATATTATTATTTTTCAATTCTATAATTATTTACAGTTCATTTAACTTGATTAAAAAATATACAAATAATGAAATCTACTAAAATTTATTGCTAGAACTCTCTACTTATTTTTATTGCTAGAACTCTCTACTTATTTTGGATGGTTTTGCTTCCAATGTATCTAAAATAGAACTCATCCGTTTGAAATTCAATGGAAAATAAACTTCCCATCACAGTGTTAGCAATGCCATGCTACAATTTGAATCTTTCTATATTTATGTCAAAAGGAAAGTAGAAGAACCTTAACCAATGTACATCGTTCTTGCTGGCATCAAATATTTGGCCTTTCAATCACTAATTCTTACTTTGACAAATTTGAACAACTACAAAGAAGTTTACCATAAAAATAAATGAATAAATGACTCTTATAACTTAGTGTATAAGTTAGTTATTCCAATTTTTATTATTCATTTATTAAAACTAAAAATTATAAAATTATAAAAATGATAATCCTAAATTATGAGACATGGTAGCATAGAAATAATGTTATGGAAGTATAGAAATAATGTTGGTGTTGGTGTTTTCCAATATAGCTAGTTTATGTGATTTGTAAGCTTATGTAAGCCTTTTTCATTATTATAAATAAAAAGAACTTCTCATGTAATTTAAAAGTGAAATCAATAGAATTTGTTGTATTCTTAGAAGGCTCGTTCACAATCCAGAGGAGGCGTTTCCTACCCTCCTTTTCCCTAAATCTTTGTTTAAATTGGATTCTTAATTCACATATCTAAGCAAGGTTTAGCTCGTGGCCTTCACAGCGATCTACTGAGTGTACATTGTTATCAGGGGAATAAACTGGGCGCTCATATGTTCTCTATTACTCAACTAGTGGGCGCATCCTCCATTCCAGCAGTTGCCAAATGTAACGTTCACAATGCATTTCCTGCAGGAGAAGCAGGGGTTCGTTTGAAGTGGTGGCGAAGGAGTGGGGTTTTGTTGCTGCTAGGATTCCACTTTCTGAGTGGTCGTGCTACAAGAAGGACCGTACCCTTCGATGGCCAGGTATTCAAATCATTTTAATCCCTTATCAGCTTCGTGTTCGTGAGAGTCGTGCTGCTTTGATCCCTAAATCTTGTGTCCAATAATTTCCCAAGTTCTGACACGTGCATAACCATTGGCTGATGTATTTGCTCTGGGTTCTTTCACGTCAAGACAGATCCATGACCGTATCAAAGATCCCTGCATGTGGTATTTACATTGTGTCTGTTTCAGTCATTAGTACGTAGAACCACAAGTTTTTACAGCTCTAGATTGCAGCCCTCTAATCCCAAGTGCTGACGTTAGCCTGGTTGAGGGATTGAAAGCACGAGAGAGAAGAGATTCCATGAATCTTAGGGTTAACCGGATCTCTACATTTGCCTCAATATCCCAACCAATATTTCGAGTGATCCGCCAATCAGGGTATCGGAGGACACTTCACACATTAAATTCACACACCACAATGCTCCCCGTTCTACAATTCGACTTGCCCGGATCGTGTTGAAGACTTAGAGAAATGATCTATCACAGTTTGGCCTCCATTCAACACAAATCAAATTTGGATGGGCTTATTCATATGGTGGACCCTATTCCACTACAACATGAGGGGGTAGTTTAAGACATTTATTTGAGACACAAATATGCTTTCATCTGAAACTTCCCATACCAGGCCATCTCACAAGGACTCTTTCTTCAGCTCGACTCTGTTTTAGCGCTTCTCCAAGATTCAGATCATTCCTAAACTTTTATAAACTTTGGATTAGGATTCTCATTGAACCTGGACAGGTTCGATATGATTACCATAATTGATTTTGTCATTTTAAGGCTCGGATTAGGCTTCCTCCATCCCAGTTATATTCGTTCTGATATGCTTATCCAAACAGCTGTAGTTCCACTTCTGAATGTGATAGGTCTTGCTGAGTGAGGTCTCTATATTTGTCTTTATATGGACTCGTGTGGGTATTCACAACACATCTTCAGGCTGCCACTTATGATATAGGTAGAAAGCTTATGTCTTGGATAGACTTGGCTGATCTAAAGGTATTTGCCATAAGGCTTGCTTACTGTAGCTTGTCATTTTTAATATACTTCTTCAAAATGGCTCAGTTCAAATATGATCAGACTAGCTGGTTGACATCTATGACAACACAAGTTTCTAACAAATAGTATTAGGTTCATTACTTATTTTTTGGGGTTAAGTGTGACATTTATGAGTATCACTTATGTCCATGAGTTAGTTGTTTCACTTATGTGAGTAGGATTTTAGGTGTGTTGTTTAGGTACATATGACCTACATAACAAATATTTGGAATCTAAGCAAGATATGGTGGACATTTTTAGGTTTGGCATACTAGGGATGGTTTTGATCACTCGTCTCATGAGATTTAATCTTGATGGAATGCAACCAAGCTATATTCGTTTACCACATGCCATAGAAATTGTGTGGCCCTGGATCAAATTTTGAACAATATTGACTAGAGTTATGCCATAAAATTTGTTTCAAAACTTAAAACTTAGATGAATAGATCACAAGGGGGTTATTATATCTTATATGCTCTTTAGTATATTTTACATCTTAATCAATCTCATTTTTTTAGAAGTAATACAACTTTATTGTTTTCAGTTAGATAGGTATCACAAGAGCTAGATAAGTTATTTGATTCTAATTATCAATATCCTATCTGCTGTATACTTCTTGTTGACATATTTTTCACACCTGTAGTTTTCTGAGTTAATGTTTGTACAATTGCGTTGCACCCTCTTATGCATTTGTAGTTAGACTTGACCTAGGATCAACTCCAGAAATGATGACATTATCAATTCCAGGTCCCTAAATAACTATAGTTGGGATTAATGAGATCAACTACCTCTACAATAAAATAATCTAAACTCCACCTAAAAATCCTAAAACAAGGGGGGTGGACATCCTCCAATAAGCAAGAACAAAAGAATGTACATGGTCCACTCTAATACATCAAATAATCCCAAAGAAACCCTCTCAAGAAGGGTGCTCTATCTACACGAGAAAGAAACATCAAATAGATGAGTTTTATGATGTCACCTATGGCCTCCAAATATGTGTAAGAGTCCACATGTCAACAGTAGAAGGATTGATGTCCAATAAAATGTTAACAATGATGCCACAAGTGTGGCCCTTCAAGTCTTCAAGCTGGGTGCTAGTCCCTTGGAAGGTGAAGAGTCAAATAAAAATAATTGAAGCATGGTGTTAGCACTCAAATCGTGCTGAATGCTATGGTAGTTTTTGGTGCGGGTGGAAAGAAGGCGACGACGACTGAGATTGAATACCCTGAAAATCGACGGTCCCGAGCCCAATGCGTGAACGAAGGTGTAGGCAATATAACATAATGAGCGGGTGGTAATCGGTGGGCAAATGACGAGATCAATCGATGGCGGAGATCGGCGTATAGAAAGATCTACGATGCACATTCCCCGCACTGATCCAACAAGCACGAAACATGTTATGTTTCAAAATCGGCGCGGTCAAGTTATGTATCTCTCAACTATCAACGAAACAGATTCGCCAAGGGCAAATCAGAGGCCTGAGATCACTGCGCTGATTTTTCTCGCCGGTGATTTAACCGCATCTCAAATCGGCACGGTTGGTGAAATTAAAACAATCAAACCGTCGAGTTTGAGTGGGAAAGAGATCAACGGTTGATATGGCTTTACCATTGCCACACTTGGAAGGATGATAAGGCATCCAACGTTATAGAAGCCAGAGTGGTGCAGAGACTTGGATCCCACCTGTATCAGATACGTCAGAAAGCGAAGGAACCTGATCCCACAGAGCCGACCAACCAACCAAAAGTCCAGGAGGAGTGTCCGGGTGTCAGATCACCAGGTTAGTTTTGTCTTTTCTTGTGTTCCGTGAAATTGTTTGAATGGCGAAAGTAGGAGATCCCCCTGGTGTTGAATCCCCAGTCACCGGTCCCCGGTGGGAGGACAAAGATGGTGACATATATGACACCATACTGGCAAACATCTCCATGGATATGGCCAAAGAAAGGTTGGAGGTTATAAGGGGCAGGCTAATAGACGTCCACAAAGTTTATCAATCCTTCTTTCATCTGTTCACCACTACCCAAACCCCCAACTGTCCCGAATTCTTCGAGTGGTGTGCCACAAACTATTCCGCTGAGTAGAAAGTAATCCTAAATGCCTCTGGCACTAAATCCCTCTACTCAATAAAAGCCCCAACTGTTAGAAAGGCCTTAGCCATCCCTGATGAATTTGGTCAGAAAGCCCTAGAATACCGAATGGAAGACCTTATTCAGTACTTTTGTCTATCCCCTGAGGAACTCAAACAGAGTTTTTACCACGATGCTCTAGTACCAAATGCCATCTTCCCAGGTTCACCCTTCCCCAACGAGGTCAGTCTGTTCAGAGAGGAGTTCAAATGGGTAATCTCCATGATAGCCCAGTTTTTAGGGTTGGATAGTGACCAGGAGGTTCCAGAAACATTAGTTAGTTTAATGTTCATCTTGAGTACCTGCCTCGTAGAGAAGACAGACCCTTCTTCTTTTGTCCAGACAGCATGCTTGAGGTTCGATGATGCCCTAGCCGAGAGTATCCATTCTCAGTTGATTGACTTCCCTAAGACAAGGTCATTCATATTTCAGTCTTATTTGCTGAAGATGTTCCTAGTGGAAGTTGAAGACAGCCTGCAGATACCTGGACTGAAAATTACCAAAGAAATTTATGCAGATTACATGCCTTTCATGAATGACTTGATGGCGCAGGTATATCATGCCTTTTTTCAGAAGGGTTTTCCTAGAGTGCTTCCGGAGATGAAGGACTTGCTACAACCCCCTATGGAAAAGGGGATTAGAGACTGCTTTCTGCAAAACATGGAACCATAATTAGAGTCTATGGTTTTTCACGTCCACCATATGTACTCCCTGCATTTCTAACACCTAGGTTGTTCCATCTGGAGTTTATAAGGCAGAAGCTGACAGCTGAACGGGAACATTTCATAGATATCAAGAAGTCTTCTGACATAACTTTCCCTTGGACCGTGGGTCCCTTTGTGGTCAAGCACAAGATGGACCTCTCAGGGGTAGAAAGGATTGCAAAAGACCCAGGACTCCCATCCCAAGATGCATTGAACTATGATCCACATCACATAGTCTCGGAAAGAAGGAGAGCAACTGGCAGAAAAGGATATGATCATGTTGAGATGCCCGAAATGCCTGAGAAAGCTAATCGGTTGGAATATGTGGATCAAGGCTCGGTGGAGGTTGATGATCCAGATGTCTCTCAAACTCTGAAATTCCTTCTTCAGGAAAAGGCCACTTCTTTGGGCGCTATTAGCCCTATGGATGTAGATAGTGATTCTGACAGAGCTGCTAAAAGGTAGAAGATGGAGGGAGAAGGTCAGCAAGTAGTGAATATACAAGAAGAGAAAGGTAAGAAACAGCAGGTCAAGTTTCTCATGCCTCATTATGAGGTAAAGGAGCACGTGTTTGGGAAACCGCCCAAAGAGCCTACAGGAGCAGTTATCACCAGGAACCAGCTGTTGGAAGGTTATGATGAAAATGCTGACAACATGGCAGTAGAAGACAAATTATATTCTAAATTAAGGAGAATGGGCAAGAAAGACGTGGCCTTAGTTACTAGCCGAAACCTGGCCCAGAACACATTAAACCTGGCCATCGCTACAAAGAGAAAAGCTACAGAAGTGAAACTAAATCTAGAAGACATCCCTATCCCTGATATTATTAATTTACACAAAGAGACAGGGGAAGTCATCTACAATAGGCTGCTGAAGGTTTTAATAGAGTTGTCTAAAGTGCAGACCTTTAAGTCCAAGATCCAGAAGCAGTTGGGACTCGAGAAAGCGGAAAACAAGTCCTTGAAAACGCAGGCAAAGAAGCACCAAACGTTGCTGCTGACAAATGAGACCGATGAGGACAGAAAGAAAAACGTCCAGGAATTGCTAAATGGGAAGGACCAAGAGATCCTATCATTAAAAAAGTAATTGAAAATCCCTGCCACTCAGTTGGGAAGCAGTTCTGAAGTAGCAGAGCTGGAAGAGGAGAAAGAAAAATTGAAAGGAGAGTTGTTAGACTGTAAGGCAAAGTTGGTGGAGCTTGAGGAAAGGGAAAATAAAATGAAGTTTGATATGGCTTTTATAGAGACTAGTGCAGACTCATGGAAGGCCTGGTTTGAGGAGCTAGAGAGGAAGATGAAGACAAGGGAAGGAGCAGTGGGACAAGAGGCCTCTACCTTTGTGGCAACTGGGGACTTTTCCTTGGTAAGTCAGATAGCTGAGGCCAGCCTGGAAGATGCTGGACTAGTCAGATTAGAGAAACAGGTTACCAATTTGAGATTTTTGAAGGATGCTGCAGAAAAACAAAGGGAGGCTTGGGAAACCAAGTACCAGGATGCGTAGTCTGAACTTGACAACTTAAAGGAACAGGTAATAGGGCAGAAGGTGCTACTGGAGGCAAGGAAAATCATATGGGATGACATCATAAAACAGGCTGATGACCTAAGGCCATACCTGAATTTTATATTGGATAAAGGAGTGGTAGTAAAATTGGCTCAACAGGGTGTGACAGTGGCGAAAGAAAGGTTGAACAAAAATCCTATGGAACATGCCCAGAATGCAGTTGAATTTCCAAGTGGTCTATCAGATGAGCAAACTGAAGCTTTAGACATCCATGACAGAGTGTCAATAATATTAATAGCTAAGAAGGTGATTAATAAACACCAGCAAGTCCATGTTGTTCAGTCAAGAATTGATATCATATCAAACCAGGCACGACTCTTTAGAGAAGTCTTCGATCCTTTGTTCGTAAATGGGCTGCCTCCCTTTTGGGATGAAGATGGAACCATGCTCACAAAAGCCGAATACAGAGCTAAGTTGTGGGACCGCAGAGTGAGTGAAGATGGTATCCTTGGCAGTGATGCTCTTTTGACAGGTGGCACATTAGTTGATGCACTGAAGGGTGATTTTGAACTGGCAGCAACTTTCAGAGATGCTAGAACTCTTCACAAGGGTTATTCATATACTGAGCACACTGAGTTGAGAATATTGCTCAAAGAGCTCGCTTTTCAAGATTTACCTTCACCTAAACACTGGAAGCTGGTTGAGAAATATGGAAAAGCGAAGTTAAAGTTGGCAACGTGAAATGGTGCAGGGGAAACATAAAAAGAATCCAGCATATATGTGTCCAGGGATTGAAGAGCTCATGAAAAGCGATACGGCTGGCAGCAGCTACATCTTTGTAATTTTGTGCTTTTGTTTAAAAAAGTTGGACTGTGTATAGAAGCGGCTATGTAATTGTAAATGGCAGTTAAAATCTGTCTCGTAGATATTTGTTTAAGGATAACGACAGCAAACAATGTCTGTTTTGGCTGTTAGATAGGTGTCAACTGGTTGTAACTAATTTCTGTTGAGAAGGAGCCGAGTCTAGAGCTCAATGCTACCTATATATATAGTTGTAATCAGAGACACAAGGGTTGGAAATTCGTATGAGAAAGTATTTGTGTTTTGATGATCAGTTTGTAATACATTTTCTTGGAGTTGTTTAATAGAATTTGCAGAGCTTGATGCCTGTGTTTTTTATAAGGATTCCTATGTAATCGGTCTAGTAGTATGTACCTTTCTTTTCCCATGTGAAAATGTGTTTCTATCTTTTGTTATTCCATTCTATAATATTTCCTTCATGCTTGGATCAGGTGACAGTTAAGTAGAATTCATAGAGATTATGCTCTGCTTAGCTTATTCCAAGTGTTTCACCAAATATATTCTGCTAAAGTCGATGTAGGATTCATCCTTGTTAGATGCCTTACATTGATGGATTGTTTCTTCTCTCTTTTGTTCCACAAATTAAAGCTCTTTGACTATCAACTGCTTGCTACCTTGCCCTTGTGAATGCGTTTGCTAAATCTTTGTGAATAATGTTTGCAAAACCAGTTAAATGTGACTCCATTGCCCCAAACGAAATTCATGTGTTTTCAACCAAGTAACTCTTAAATCGTTCTTTGTCCCACAAACATAAATCTGATCTTCTGTGCATTATCGTAATTGAATATTTTTAGTGTTTGAATGCTGGTGTATGTTTTCGCTGATTAACACCTTTGAAGATTTCCAGTATTATGTGAGTTTATAGAGAGAGCCCTCTCTGTTTATGTTTGATCAGAAGCGTAAACCAAAGATTGGTTAGTGGTTACTTGAGATTACCCTCTTTCAGCCTTGGGTGTCAGTTTTGGTGTTAACACATGGTGTAGTAGCTTACTAGGTCAAGGAACATCCAACATCTAGAATAAAAGGGTCTCAAGTCATATGGGTAAACGATCAATGTCCCTTTGTATGTGAGTGGACCAAGCTTCAAAAAATATCTCATGCAAGCCACCTCCAACATATCTCCAAACATAAAGCCACTGTGTCACATCACCTTCAACATGGGAAACCTCATGCAATGGGATACCATCAATACAAAGAGGCCATTCCTCCAAATGAATTTTGTTAAAATTCAATATGCTAAGACAAAAAATATCAGCATTACATTCCATTTCACAACAATAGCATATACAAGATCACTGAAAGAACAACAAGTACAACATAAACACAAGAGACACAGATTTATCCTGGGAAACCCTCATGGCGTAGAAAACCAAGAAAAGCTTCCTCAATATAGATGACCAGCAAATACAAAGATGTAATCCCCAAACATGAGCTCCTTCTCCTACATAGAAGATCTCTCTCTCACCTATGCGCCAATCACAAGAGAGTGTGTGTTAAATGAGGAACACACCTCCTCTATTTATACACAACTTCACTTGTCTTTTAATCTTAGCTAGGTTGGCCCCAACTTAACCACTTAACATAATGATGACTGGGATGACCCCTCTAGGGTGATCTAATAACCCTTTAACCCACATAACACATACAAGGCTGACCCCACTAGGGAATTCTAATAACCCAAGTTACCACAATCTCTCGGAGGAATAAACATCTCCGGATACATGACAAAGTCTCGTCGGAGAAATGAAACATTTTCGGAATAATAAAATACAAATATAATATTCTTAGAAGTTACAATATTTCAACACTCCCCCTTAACGAGAAGGATATTATAACAAGATCTACAGGAGCAAGGAGTCATCAACTACATGATACATGATACATCTATAAATCATTGGAATATTTCTTCATACATCATCAGTAACTCAAACGGTTACTGGAACATCTTCAAGATATTCAACACTGGAACATCAACATCTTCAGTACCGAGTCTTCATCTTCTGCAGTACTCGAACAACTACAGTAACATCATCATCTGGATCCCTTGATCAACATCATCAACATCTGAATCCTCTCGATCAACAGCATCAACATCTGGATCCTCTCGATCAACAACATCAACATCTCGATCCTCTCGATCAACAACATTAACTGGATCTCTAGATCAACAGCATCATCTAGATCTCTCTATCAACAACATAATCTAGATCTCTAGATCAACAACATCATCTGGATCTCTCTATCAACAACATCATTTGGATCTATGTATCAACAACATCATAACAACATACCCTGCAACACACATGATCCAATTACAGGATGATCAATCCCTCTCACTTTAAGACATCTCTCATGTCTATGGATGATACAATCCAGATCTACTTCCAGGATGATCAATCCTTATCAATTTAAGACAATTCTCATGTCTATGGACAATGCAATCTAGATCTACTTCCAAGATGATCAATCCTTATCAATTTAAGATAAGTCTCATGTCTATGGATGATGCAATCCAGATCTACTTCCAGGATGATCAATCCTTATCAATTTAAGACAAGTATCATGTCTATGGATGATGCAATCTAGATCTACTTCCAGGATGATCAATCCTTATCAATTTAAGATAAGCCTCATGTCTATGGATGATGCAATCCAGATATACTTCCAGGATGATCAATCCTTATTAGTTTAAGACAAGTCTCATGTCTATGGACAATGCAATCCGTGATCCTTTTAAGAGATGTCTCATGTCTAGGGACGATACAATCCGTGATCCTTTTAAGACAATCTCATGTCTAGGGATAATACAATCCGTGATCCTTTTAAGACAAGTCTCATGTCTAGGGACGATACAATCCGTGATCCTTTTAAGACAAGTCTCATGTCTAGGGACAATACAATCCTATCACCTGCATTTTGAACCAAATGTTTAGGGACGATGCAGTCCTATCACATACATTTTGAACTAAATGTTCAGGGATGATGCAGTCCTATCATTTACATTTTGAACTAAATGTTCAGGGACTATGCAGTCCTATCACGTACATTTTGAACCAAATGTTTAGGGATGATGTAGTCCTAGTACGTACATTTTGAACCAACTGTTCAGGGACGATGCAGTCCTATCACGTACATTTTGAACTAAATGTTCATGGACAATGCAGTTCTATCACATACATTTTGAACCAACTGTTCAAGACGATGCAGTCCTATCACGTAAATTTTGAACTAAATATTCAGGGACGATGCAGTCCTATCACGTACATTTTGAACCAACTGTTCAAGGACGATGCAGTCCTATCACGTCTACTTAGACAAAGTCTAAGGACCACTTCTCGGAGACATATGTCTACAGATCAATTTAGGGACCGAAGTCCGGGGATGATACAATCCCTCTCGTCCACTAGGGACCACTTCTCGGAGACATATGTCTACGGATCAATTCAAGGACCGAAGTCCGGGGATGATACAATCCCCTCTCGTCGTGATATGTAAACTCATCATCGACCTCATCGTTGGAATATGTAAACTCATCATCGATACAAGTATCCATATCATCAAGTACAAGTATCCTCATCATCGACCTTACCGTTGATACAGGAAATCTCATCATCAACGACCATATCACTCCCCCTTTCAAGGAGGGTCCTTCTGAACTACAACAAGCTTGTCTCAGAAATACTCAAACTTTACTCGAGACAGAGGTTTGGTCAATACATCAACAACTTGTTCATCAGTGCTCACATACTCGAGCTTGATAGCTCCTTTCTACACCATATCCCGTATATACAAATATCGGATCTCCATGTGTTTTGACTTATCATGGAACACTGGCTTCTCTGTCATCTTGATACAACTCTGGTTGTCACATCTATAAGTCAAATGGTCCTGATAACAAATTTTGAAGCCATATCGCTTCACAACTAGCAGAGCAAGTAACTATATATTCCGTTTCGGCTGTGCTGAGAGCCACACTAGACTGCTTCCTGCTAAACCACGAGATCATGGCAGATCCTAGAAAATAACATCCGCCCGATATTCTCTTCCTATCTGATACAGTTCCTGCCCAATCAGCATCTGTGTAGCCATACAATCTAAAGTCATGATCTCCAAGACAACATAGACCAAAGTCTATTGTACCCTTTAGGTACCTCATCACATGCTTTGCAGCTATCAAGTGAACTCACCTAGGTTCCACTAGATACTGACTCAAGGAGTTCACAGCAAAGCATATATCTGGCCTGGTATTCATCAGATACATCAATGACCCAATAATCTATCTATACAGAGTCATATCCACTAACTCTGATGAGTCATCAGCTAACAGCTTCAAGTTGGAATCCATGGGAGTGGCCATGGCTTTGCATTCCAAAATATCATATCTTTTCAAGATTTCTGCAGCATACTTTCCCTTGTTGAGAAAGATTCCTTTTGAGCCTTGCCATACTTCCAGATCTAGGAAGTAATGCATCAATCCAAGATCTTTCATCTCAAATCCTGTAGCTAGCTTCTTCTTGCTTTCCATGATTTGTTTCTCATTCCCTGTCAGAAAGAGATCATCCACATACAATAATAGTATGATAGGTTCATCATCCACAACCTTAATGTAAAGGTTAGGATCATCTTTACTTAAATCCCAAGCTTGTCAAGAAGCTATCAATTCTCCCTCTGTGATTGAACATTATTCACACTCTGCATTAAGTGATCTTCTGCATATCTATCTGTGCCATCTCTCATCAGATGGGTTTACTGATATGAGCCTCAATATCATTCGAACTCTATGGTGAGCTCCTTCTTACATCCATCTAAGAGAAGAGTTTCATTTGTATATAGACACCATCATCAACCTTGTAGCAAAGGTTGAAATCTGCATCACCCATGGTGATCATTAAGCTCATCAAATGACTATCGATCCTGGGTGTCTGTACAGATATTTCTTCAATTACACCATTAAGAGAATGGTCTTATCTAGCCACTTGGAGCAAACAGCTCATCATGATCCTCTTCTTCTTTCTAAGAGAATCTTCTAGCCATGAGCCTTCTATAGTATGTTTGATTTGTGAGTCTTCTTGTTGAACATCCATCACTTGTTCGTTGTTCATCATTCTTCATGATCTTTCCTACAAATCAAAGTTAATTACATGATTAGTAATACTTCATAATCATCAAATCATGTTGACATGATAACCTATTATGCATACATATATGATTCACATAGTTATGCAACTATCTTGACCAATACTTTGGCACAACACTTTTCCATATCTTGTATGCATACAATGGTTATCTAGATGCCTTCCATCTCTACCAGAACATACTATCAAGAGCGTGCACAACTCTCAGCATGTCAACAAAGAGGTTTCATTCTAGATAAACAACAATGGAATGTTTGTCCAACTTACCTATCATATGCATATTAGTAGTATATTGTTCAATGCTATATGAACGCTCACACTATGCATGCTATATTCTAGGAATACAAATATGCATGCAATTATTACGAGCAATATCATTAACTATTCAGAGATTCAAATAACTACTCAAATACTTATCTTTTATTTTTGTGTGGTTGTCTCCCACTTGATATCTATGATAACATCATTATTTGTCTTTGAACTTTTATCCATCTTGGACCACTATGCATGCTCAAGTGTGCACTAGTGTCATCCTCATGATCTCATACATAATCCTACATTCATTAGCATAATCTCAATACTATCAAAACATTATGATTCTAAACAATCTTAAGTATGTATGATCATGATCATTTCATACACAGGTATACTTACCTAAGATCCTCACACAAAGTAGGATTCTAAAAACATACATGGATTATCATGCTTGCTAGTTTTGTCTAACATACCCAAACAATGTCTTCTTTGTTCTCTTCAATGATTTAGAGACCTTGTGCTAGAACATACATATCTCATAAGTTAAACATGGTAGAACAAAGTCATACATAACTCGTAAGTAGAGCTTCTATGTGGTCAAATACTATGGATGAGTCTTTGTCTTCATGTCATCATGGTCATAGAACTTGATTTGTCTTTCTTGATGTACCTGTATCTTGTTAGCAGATAACATCATCCTCATACAACACCACAGGTGCATTAGTACAATCATATAACCCTAATCAATGAATGTCTTCTATAATTCACATGCATTCATACTTTTACTAGGGTGATAAGACAATTCTAAGATTAATCAAGATTTTACTAACCTCAATAATATGAAGACAAACATATCATAAACTTAATCATGAATAGATTTCAACACATACCTATATCTCCTCAAGTCATACCTATCGATATTTCTTGTAGTCTTCTTATGTAAGGCCTTAGCCTCATCTCCCCCTAAAACTGGAACTTCTTCACTTATTTAGGTGTCCAATTCTCTTCTATTATTAACCCAATCCACTTTGATTTACTGAGACTGGATCTGGAGATGGATTAGGGTTTGTCAAAGAAACCCTAAAAATTCAAATTTTGAATTTCAAACTTCTGAATGGATGGAAAGATGTGGCTTACTGAGATGATCAAGCTGGTATACTTCAATTTTGAAAAATGCAAAATTTGACCCCTCAAAATTGCCTTTGAAACTTCTAGATCTTCTAGACAGGATCCCAAACTAGGGTTTGATAAAGCCCGGTCTTCTTCCCATCCAAAAGGTTCAATATTTTGTTCTAAACTTTGATTTTTCTGAGGATCTTCCAACCGTGGTCACAGATTTCAAAAATTCCATCTTTTGTAGAAGCCCTAATTTTCCACCTTTCCGATCAAAATCCCGAACTAGGGTTTGATCAATCCCATCCTTTTTACCAACCAAAAAATTCGATCTTGGTCTCTAAATTTTGATTTTGATGAGGAGCATTCATCCACGGACTCCGATTCCAAAAATTACAACTTTCTCTGAAGCCCTAAATTCCCGCAGTAGTGACAAGCCAAGAATTAAGGTGCTCAGAATCCAATTCTGTTTTGATAGAAATATGCACTTGATTGTTTATGGTGCATCTCTGAAATTACGAATCCAAAGGGTCTTAAAATTCATCCTATGCTAGCCTGACTTGTCATCTTTCCAAACCCACAGGTCTAACCTCAATTGGGTTCTCTGAGAGAGATTTATGCCAAGTGTCGCAACGTGACTTGTTTATGGAATAAAACAGGAGATCGAACTTGTATGGAATGCCACGTGTCACTGGTTCAACTTCGGCCTCCAGAAAGTGGACCTGTGAAATTGCAGTCCGTTCCCTACCTGTCACTTTTTACGAAATTTCATTTGGAGCTTCCTAGCCCAAGATATGACCTTTTTTCCTAGGTCACCTGTTTATGATTGAGATCTAGAAGAGGCATAAACCCTAACTTGTACGGATAATAAATCACAAAGTACAATGAATCGGAGGCTTTCCTTTGGTAGAAATGTACATGGGGATGTTATCTACGACATATAGAAGTTTCATATCCTGAAACTTCGCCAAAATGGATTTATAGCGAAAGTGCCACGATGACTTTTTTTTTCTATACAAAACCCTTACTTGCAAATTGTCGCATGTGAGACAAGTGTCGTAAGTGCCATACATTGATTTCCTTCAGGATAGATCTGATACCATGTTAAAATTCAATATGCTAAGACAAAAAATATCAGCATTACATTCCATTTCACAAAAATAACATATACAGGATCACTAAAAGAACAACAAGTACAGCATAAACACAAGAGACACAGATTTATCCTGGGAAACCCTCATGGGGTAGAAAACCCAGCAAAGCTTCCTCAATATAGATTACCAGCAAATGCAAAGATGTAATCCCCAAACATGAGATCCTTCTCCTCCATAGAAGATCTCTCTCTCACCTATGCGCCAATCACAAGAGAGTGTGTGTTAAATGATGAACACACCTCCTCTATTTATACACAACTTCACTTGTCTTTTAATCTTAGCTAGGTCGGCCCCAACTTAACCACTTAACATAATGTTGACTAGGTTGACCCCACTAGGGTGGTCTAATAACCCTTTAACCCACATAACACATACAGGGCCGACCCCACTAGGGAAGTCTAATAACCGAAGTTACCACAATCTCTCGGAGGAATAAACGTCTCTGGATACATGACAAAGTCTCGTTAGAGGAATGAAACATCTCCAGAATAATAAAATACAAATATAATATTCTTAGAAGTTACAATATTTCAACAAATTCTTCTTTTATACTAGCTCCGAGGTTAGGTCTACTATTAGGATCGACCCCTTTTCTCTTCATATACTTCTACAAGAAGTGGATTGCCACAGTAGGCTTGTGGAAACCCTAAACCCGATTGACTATTGCTACAAGATTCCTCATGGTACATCATAACATTAGTGAATGCATCCATTCTTTGTCTTGTAAATCAATCGCAACCTCAATACTTTTCTAGGAGACTGTACTGCTATTAGTCCCTTTTCTGTATGTTTCACTTATATTCATAGTAGTTTCCATTGTCCAGTATGCACTAGCTGGTCCAATGCCCTTAAATACTAGTTATGTATACAAATGCTTACTAACCATTTTAAATTTATTCCATACGGATGCTACAAGATTGTTTCTCCTGAGGTAACCCTAGTTCATAATTTTATATGCTCCACATTCAAGCTTCTTTTAAATTCATACATAGTTACAAGATTTCATCACACATAGTTCAAAGGATGACATGTGGGTGAATGCTAGGTCTGAAAATGTATCGTTGCCATATTCATGGTCTGAAATATCTATAAGTGACACCTTGTATGCTATCCTTCCTATGCCATTATTATCATTTCCTTGTAACTACATAATACTTCTTGAAATTCCCTCAATTTGGTTCAGATACCTACTGTAATAGCCATATAGAGACCAATTTTCATGTTGGTATAGACAAACCACATTTTGATTATTTCAATCCCACAAATAACATCAAATACATGCTAACACATTGGTGGACTGGTCTTCAAAAGGAAACTTATTTTCATGTTGGTATAGATAGACCACGTTTTTATTATTGCAATCCCACAAATAGTGTCAAATACATGCTAACAAATTGGTGGAATGTGTTAGGATATTCCTATACTCCATCCTAGTCCCACCAGTATTTTGATCATTTACATTTTCAGTCATGCATGCACCTTTTAGGGTTTGCATGCATTCTAGGGTTTGAATGCATCCCAGTCATCAGTCCAACACCTAGCCCTCAGTTAGCCAGCCCCCAGGAGTTTCTCACTATTTAGTTTTAGCCCTCCAGTTGCTTAATGCGCCTTTCTTCCTTGATTTTAGGGAGCAACTCGCCCTCCTTCACCTACCAGTCCAGTTGTCACTCAGTTACACTGAGTTACATTCAGTTACAGTCAGTTACACTTAGTTACACTCAGTTACAGTCAGTTACACTCAGTTACACTCAGTTACATTGAGTTACACTCAATTACACTCAGTTACACTCAGTTACATTGAGTTACACTCAGTTACACCTACCAGAGTTAGTTTGACTGATGGTTGACAGTTACTTGAGCATTGATGACTCCACTGATGATGATGAAGACTTCCAGTTGCGCTCCGATGATCATGAGGACACCTAGTTGTGCTCCGATGACACTCCAGTGATCCTTTGATCACTCCATGAAGGCTAATTCGAATTGCCACCTTAGGCATTCGAATTCCTCATGCATTGTATTATTTATATGTCCATTTGTGATTAATAATCTAGTATGACCGAAGTATTATTGCTTCTATCTGAGTTCTACTGTACCATATTATTCTGTTGCTCATTATACTGCATGTATCACTCTTATTCTATTTTCTTGCTTAATCATAATTATTCTCTTGTGAGATACATCATCTCTTAGATCTGCTGTGAGGATTTTCACATGGTATCAGAGCATGTTGAGAGTATTGTTTATATCCATTCTTGAGAGTTTTTTGCAGGTTATTACCAAGATTTCGAGTTCAGCAGTTGCAGCAGTTTCTGCATTTTTGCAGCAGTAGCAGTTGCAGTTATTCTATATTGTTTTTGCAGGTCTTCTACAACTTCAATGAATTTAGAAGAAATTACTCCTCTTTCTCCATTCAACTATGATGAATGGAAACCAAGAATGATAGCATATTTGAAGAGCCATGATCTCTTTGATTGCTATTTTGAAAGAGAGTTTGAATCCTCTACAAAGAAGATTAAATGGTTGAATAAAGGTGACATGCACATTGGAAGAATGATGCTTGCTATGACTGATTACATATTCTACCCGACCATCATTGATATTGAAACTCCAAAAGAGTTATGGGCTCATCTGGATGAAAGATTCGGCAAAAAGAATGATGGATTTGGTCCAAATCCCTTCAAAAGCAAGCAAGGTGATGCATTCGCTCCACTTGATGGTCTCTCAGATCATGATGCATTCGCTCCTCCTGATGGTCTCTCAGATCATGTTGCATTCGCTCCCCTTGATGATCTCTCAGATCATGAACCAGTATCATCTCATATTGAAGTTGTTGACAAAGAACTTGCAGATTCTCTGCTCATGCTCAAACTTTCTTCTCTTTCTGTGCCAGCTCACACTCTAGATATTGCAGAAGGTCCTAAATCCTCTCTTGCACCAGAGTTTGTTGGTTTGCATCATGATCACATGATTATTTCGGAGGTAACATCAGCTATTGGAGGTAATGCATTCGCTCCTCTTCAGCAAACATCTATTATTTACTACTATATGATCATTAGCACATGATTTTAGAAGGTTATTAAAGAATATGGCCATTGCCACCCGCTTGAGATAATTTCTCATGCATCATATGATAGTTTTGATCTCACCCTTGCTGGTTCAAAGGAGATCTCAAGAAACTGTTTTGAAATTCTTAAATCTGATTTTGATTTCAAGCAAACATGTAATAGTTATTTTTGGCATAATCTCACCCATGGTGGTTCAAAGGAGAAGACAAAAGACTATATGCACTTTCACAGATTTGATCCTACCTCAGCTGATTCGAATCATAGGTTCAAGGATCATTCTCATACTATTGGATTTGTTCTCATCACATTCGATCTGAAGAGCAAGTACAAGCACATCCTTTTTGAGCATGATCCACTTCTTCCCAAGAAGAAGATACCTCCAGACATATGACCAAGCATCACACATGCTTGAGTTTGGAGCATTTATTTTTATGTGTGCCTTACAGTCTATTTTTTTGAGGAGGGGGTATGTTTCCCATGAAAATTTCCCACTTCCTTGGTTTATTGATTGTTATTATTCATTGTATTGGGTGACCTTTGGTCTTAGTTACCAGGGCCCAGGATGGATTAAGGGGGGGTGTTAGGATATTCCTATACTCCATCCTAGTCCCACCAGTATTTTGATCATTTACATTTTCAGTCATGCATGCACCTTTTAGGGTTTGCATGCATTCTAGGGTTTGCATGCATCCCAGTCATCAGTCCAGCACCTAGCCCTCAGTTATCCAGCCCCCAGGAGCTTCTCACTATTCAGCTTTAGCCCTCCAGTTGCTTAATGCGCCCTTCTTCCTTGATTTTAGGGAGCAACTCGCCCTCCTTCACCTACCAGTCCAGTTGTCACTCAGTTACACTCAGTTACAGTCAGTTACACTTAGTTACACTCAGTTACACTCAATTACAGTCAGTTACACTCAGTTACATTCAGTTACATTCAGTTACACTTAGTTACACTCAGTTACATTGAGTTACACTCAGTTACACTCAGTTACATTGAGTTACACTCAGTTACACCTACCAGAGTTAGTTTGACTGATGGTTGACAGTTACTTGAGCATTGATGACTCCACTGATGATGATGAAGACTTCCAGTTGCGCTTCGATGATCATGAGGACACCTAGTTGTGCTCCGATGACACTCCAGTGATCCTTTGATCACTCCATGAAGGATAATTCGAATTGCCACCTTAGGCATTCGAATTCCTCATGCATTGTATTATTTATATGTCCATTTGTGATTAATAATCTAGTATGACCGAAGTATTATTGCTTCTATCTGAGTTCTACTGTACCATATTATTCTGTTGCTCATTATACTGCATGTATCACTCTTATTCTATTTTCTTGCTTAATCATAATTATTCTCTTGTGAGATACATCATCTCTTAGATCTGCTGTGAGGATTTTCACATGGTATCAGAGCATGTTGAGAGTATTGTTTATATCCATTCTTGAGAGTTTTTTGCAGGTTATTACCAAGATTTCGAGTTCAGCAGTTGCAGCAGTTTCTGCATTTTTGCAGCAGTAGCAGTTGCAGTTATTCTATATTGTTTTTGCAGGTCTTCTACAACTTCAATGAATTTAGAAGAAATTACTCCTCTTTCTCCATTCAACTATGATGAATGGAAACCAAGAATGATAGCATATTTGAAGAGCCATGATCTCTTTGATTGCTATTTTGAAAGAGAGTTTGAATCCTCTACAAAGAAGATTAAATGGTTGAATAAAGGTGACATGCACATTGGAAGAATGATGCTTGCCAGGGTATTTTTTAACGATTATAAAAGTATACCTAAGTATAGTATTCTAGGCGATTATTTTGGATTGAAAAAAACATATATATAGATTGGTAGGCGAATATTAAATATGAAACATACGATTTACTACTAAAACTTGTAAATTTTGGCGAATATTATGCTAAAAAAACATATTTTATGTAAATATAGGCGATAATAGAGGCTAAAAATGACCAAATAGCGAATTTATTTTTTGAAAAAAAGTCCAAAAAATAGCCAATTGGCTAAATTTCGCCCCTAAAAATTTCCCTGATGCTTGCTATGACTGATTACATATTGTACCCGACCATCATTGATATTGAAACTCCAAAAGAGTTATGGGCTCATCTGGATGAAAGATTCGGCAAAAAGAATGATGGATTTGGTCCAAATCCCTTCAAAAGCAAGCAAGGTGATGCATTCGCTCCACTTGATGGTCTCTCAGATCATGATGCATTCGCTCCTCCTGATGGTCTCTCAGATCATGTTGCATTCGCTCCCCTTGATGATCTCTCAGATCATGAACCAGTATCATCTCATATTGAAGTTGTTGACAAAGAACTTGCAGATTCTCCGCTCATGCTCAAACTTTCTTCTCTTTCTGTGCCAGCTCACACTCTAGATATTGCAGAAGGTCCTAAATCCTCTCTTGCACCAGAGTTTGTTGGTTTGCATCATGATCACATGATTATTTCGGAGGTAACATCAGCTATTGGAGGTAATGCATTCGCTCCTCTTCAGCAAACATCTCTTATTTACTACTATATGATCATTAGCACATGATTTTAGAAGGTTATTAAAGAATATGGCCATTGCCACCCGCTTGAGATAATTTCTCATGCATCATATGATAGTTTTGATCTCACCCTTGCTGGTTCAAAGGAGATCTCAAGAAACTGTTTTGAAATTCTTAAATCTGATTTTGATTTCAAGCAAACATGTAATAGTTATTTTTGGCATAATCTCACCCATGGTGGTTCAAAGGAGAAGACAAAAGACTATATGCACTTTCACAGATTTGATCCTACCTCAGCTGATTCGAATCATAGGTTCAAGGATCATTCTCATACTATTGGATTTGTTCTCATCACATTCGATCTGAAGAGCAAGTACAAGAACATGCTTTTTGAGCATGATCCACTTCTTCCCAAGAAGAAGATACCTCCAGACATATGACCAAGCATCACACATGCTTGAGTTTGGAGCATTTATTTTTATGTGTGCCTTACAGTCTATTTTTTTGAGGAGGGGGTATGTTTCCCATCAAAATTTCCCACTTCCTTGGTTTATTGATTGTTATTATTCATTGTATTGGGTGACCTTTGGTCTTAGTTACCAGGGCCCAGGATGGATTAAGGGGGGGTGTTAGGATATTCCTATACTCCATCCTAGTCCCACCAGTATTTTGATCATTTACATTTTCAGTCATGCATGCACCTTTTAGGGTTTGCATGCATTCTAGGGTTTGCATGCATCCCAGTCATCAGTCCAGCACCTAGCCCTCAGTTAGCCAGCCCCCAGGAGCTTCTCACTATTCAGCTTTAGCCCTCCAGTTGCTTAATGCGCCCTTCTTCCTTGATTTTAGGGAGCAACTCGCCCTCCTTCACCTACCAGTCCAGTTGTCACTCAGTTACACTCAATTACAGTCAGTTACACTTAGTTACACTCAGTTACACTCAATTACAGTCAGTTACACTCAGTTACATTCAGTTACATTCAGTTACACTTAGTTACACTCAGTTACATTGAGTTACACTCAGTTACACTCAGTTACATTGAGTTACACTCAGTTACACCTACCAGAGTTAGTTTGATTGATGGTTGACAGTTACTTGAGCATTGATGACTCCACTGATGATGATGAAGACTTCCAGTTGCGCTTCGATGATCATGAGGACACCTAGTTGTGCTCCGATGACACTCCAGTGATCCTTTGATCACTCCATGAAGGATAATTCGAATTGCCACCTTAGGCATTCGAATTCCTCATGCATTGTATTATTTATATGTCCATTTGTGATTAATAATCTAGTATGACCGAAGTATTATTGCTTCTATCTGAGTTCTACTGTACCATATTATTCTGTTGCTCATTATACTGCATGTATCACTCTTATTCTATTTTCTTGCTTAATCATAATTATTCTCTTGTGAGATACATCATCTCTTAGATCTGCTGTGAGGATTTTCACATGGTATCAGAGCATGTTGAGAGTATTGTTTATATCCATTCTTGAGAGTTTTTTGCAGGTTATTACCAAGATTTCGAGCTCAGCAGTTGCAGCAGTTTCTGCATTTTTGCAGCAGTAGCAGTTGCAGTTATTCTATATTGTTTTTGCAGGTCTTCTACAACTTCAATGAATTTAGAAGAAATTACTCCTCTTTCTCCATTCAACTATGATGAATGGAAACCAAGAATGATAGCATATTTGAAGAGCCATGATCTCTTTGATTGCTATTTTGAAAGAGAGTTTGAATCCTCTACAAAGAAGATTAAATGGTTGAATAAAGGTGACATGCACATTGGAAGAATGATGCTTGCTATGACTGATTACATATTGTACCCGACCATCATTGATATTGAAACTCCAAAAGATTTATGGGCTCATCTGGATGAAAGATTCGGCAAAAAGAATGATGGATTTGGTCCAAATCCCTTCAAAAGCAAGCAAGGTGATGCATTCGCTCCACTTGATGGTCTCTCAGATCATGATGCATTCGCTCCTCCTGATGGTCTCTCAGATCATGTTGCATTCGCTCCCCTTGATGATCTCTCAGATCATGAACCAGTATCATCTCATATTGAAGTTGTTGACAAAGAACTTGCAGATTCTCCGCTCATGCTCAAACTTTCTTCTCTTTCTGTGCCAGCTCACACTCTAGATATTGCAGAAGGTCCTAAATCCTCTCTTGCACCTGAGTTTGTTGGTTTGCATCATGATCACATGATTATTTCGGAGGTAACATCAGCTATTGGAGGTAATGCATTCGCTCCTCTTCAGCAAACATCTCTTATTTACTACTATATGATCATTAGCACATGATTTTAGAAGGTTATTAAAGAATATGGCCATTGCCACCCGCTTGAGATAATTTCTCATGCATCATATGATAGTTTTGATCTCACCCTTGCTGGTTCAAAGGAGATCTCAAGAAACTGTTTTGAAATTCTTAAATCTGATTTTGATTTCAAGCAAACATGTAATAGTTATTTTTGGCATAATCTCACCCATGGTGGTTCAAAGGAGAAGACAAAAGACTATATGCACTTTCACAGATTTGATCCTACCTCAGCTGATTCGAATCATAGGTTCAAGGATCATTCTCATACTATTGGATTTGTTCTCATCACATTCGATCTGAAGAGCAAGTACAAGCACATGCTTTTTGAGCATGATCCACTTCTTCCCAAGAAGAAGATACCTCCAGACATATGACCAAGCATCACACATGCTTGAGTTTGGAGCATTTATTTTTATGTGTGCCTTACAGTCTATTTTTTTGAGGAGGGGGTATGTTTCCCATGAAAATTTCCCACTTCCTTGGTTTATTGATTGTTATTATTCATTGTATTGGGTGACCTTTGGTCTTAGTTACCAGGGCCCAGGATGGATTAAGGGGGGGTGTTAGGATATTCCTATACTCCATCCTAGTCCCACCAGTATTTTGATCATTTACATTTTCAGTCATGCATGCACCTTTTAGGGTTTGCATGCATTCTAGGGTTTGCATGCATCCCAGTCATCAGTCCAGCACCTAGCCCTCAGTTAGCCAGCCCCCAGGAGCTTCTCACTATTCAGCTTTAGCCCTCCAGTTGCTTAATGCGCCCTTCTTCCTTGATTTTAGGGAGCAACTCGCCCTCCTTCACCTACCAGTCCAGTTGTCACTCAGTTACACTCAGTTACAGTCAGTTACACTTAGTTACACTCAGTTACACTCAATTACAGTCAGTTACACTCAGTTACATTCAGTTACATTCAGTTACACTTAGTTACACTCAGTTACATTGAGTTACACTCAGTTACACTCAGTTACATTGAGTTACACTCAGTTACACCTACCAGAGTTAGTTTGACTGATGGTTGACAGTTACTTGAGCATTGATGACTCCACTGATGATGATGAAGACTTCCAGTTGCGCTTCGATGATCATGAGGACACCTAGTTGTGCTCCGATGACACTCCAGTGATCCTTTGATCACTCCATGAAGGATAATTCGAATTGCCACCTTAGGCATTCGAATTCCTCATGCATTGTATTATTTATATGTCCATTTGTGATTAATAATCTAGTATGACCGAAGTATTATTGCTTCTATCTGAGTTCTACTGTACCATATTATTCTGTTGCGCATTATACTGCATGTATCACTCTTATTCTATTTTCTTGCTTAATCATAATTATTCTCTTGTGAGATACATCATCTCTTAGATCTGCTGTGAGGATTTTCACATGGTATCAGAGCATGTTGAGAGTATTGTTTATATCCATTCTTGAGAGTTTTTTGCAGGTTATTACCAAGATTTCGAGCTCAGCAGTTGCAGCAGTTTTTGCATTTTTGCAGCAGTAGCAGTTGCAGTTATTCTATATTGTTTTTGCAGGTCTTCTACAACTTCAATGAATTTAGAAGAAATTACTCCTCTTTCTCCATTCAACTATGATGAATGGAAACCAAGAATGATAGCATATTTGAAGAGCCATGATCTCTTTGATTGCTATTTTGAAAGAGAGTTTGAATCCTCTACAAAGAAGATTAAATGGTTGAATAAAGGTGACATGCACATTGGAAGAATGATGCTTGCTATGACTGATTACATATTGTACCCGACCATCATTGATATTGAAACTCCAAAAGATTTATGGGCTCATCTGGATGAAAGATTCGGCAAAAAGAATGATGGATTTGGTCCAAATCCCTTCAAAAGCAAGCAAGGTGATGCATTCGCTCCACTTGATGGTCTCTCAGATCATGATGCATTCGCTCCTCCTGATGGTCTCTCAGATCATGTTGCATTTGCTCCCCTTGATGATCTCTCAGATCATGAACCAGTATCATCTCATATTGAAGTTGTTGACAAAGAACTTGCAGATTCTCCGCTCATGCTCAAACTTTCTTCTCTTTCTGTGCCAGCTCACACTCTAGATATTGCAGAAGGTCCTAAATCCTCTCTTGCACCAGAGTTTGTTGGTTTGCATCATGATCACATGATTATTTCGGAGGTAACATCAGCTATTGGAGGTAATGCATTCGCTCCTCTTCAGCAAACATCTCTTATTTACTACTATATGATCATTAGCACATGATTTTAGAAGGTTATTAAAGAATATGGCCATTGCCACCCGCTTGAGATAATTTCTCATGCATCATATGATAGTTTTGATCTCACCCTTGCTGGTTCAAAGGAGATCTCAAGAAACTGTTTTGAAATTCTTAAATCTGATTTTGATTTCAAGCAAACATGTAATAGTTATTATTTCATCATTTTTTTTTCGTATTATCCCTTCAACAGATCCACAAAGTTGCATCATGTGCGTCATCATATTGTGTCAGTTGTGTTGAGTCTTGGATATTTGTCGTCTTTCCTTTTCGGCATTGTCATGTCGTGCAGTTGGTGTCATTATGTTCGGATTGTTGTACTAGTCACATTCATATTTTAATTGAATAAAACCGTTGTTGTTTAATCCTCACGGTAGTTTATTAAAGTTTCAGAAATTTTATGTATTAATTTGCATCATGTTAGATAAAAATTGTCATTTCACAACCTCCATTAATTATCCATATGCATCCATTCATCATGGTTCTCCTCATGCAATATGTCTTGTCATGAAGTTGGTGTCATTTTGTTCAACTCGTCATATTGGTCACATTCATATTTTGTTTGAAAAAAACTCTTATCGTTTGACCCTCGCGGCAGTCTATTAAAGTTTCGGTAAGTTCATGTATTTTGCATCGTGTTAGCTAAAAATGTCAATTTCACAACCTCCATTAATTCACCATATTCATTCATTTGTCATGGTTCCCTTTGTGCTTGAGTTCAAAAAGTTGTAAAGTCACCCTGGGTCCCTCCCCTACAAAAAAACACTTATATATATATATATATATATATATATATATATATATATATATATTATATAATTAATATATTAATATCATTATCATCTACATCATCTATTTTTAAGGTCACCGACAAACCAAACATCAAGTTTGTGTGTGACAACCCCTTGTTTGTGGGACAAGGGACCTTCCTCTATACAACCATTTGCTAAATATACTTAATATATCAATATACTATCTAATATTAATATATTTAATATATTAATATAATATATATTACATTGTTAATATATCAATATACTAATATAATATAGTTGTATGTAATATATTAATATTAATATTAACAAATTAAAACAAGAGGTACTAGGTGGCGATGTCCTTGACATTGCACCTGCGTTGGCTAGTAGTTTTCAATTGCTAGAAGTTTTATTTGGTAAAAACAATGTTAATTAGTTTAACATTTAGTGTAAAAGTTTAATATATTGGAAAGCTATTCAAAACAATTGTGAATTATACTATAAGTTTGAAGTTTTATTGTTTTTTCTTCTTATTATTATTTTAATCAACAATACGAATATGAAAACCATGTTTCCTCTTCCAAAGCCTTTTCCTTTGTTAAAAGTATCATTATTCATTTCTATTTAGCAAGCACGAGTGTTTCTAGAAATCTACTTCAAAATAATTTTACAAAATATAACATTGAAAAAAGATCAATATTCATTTATGCAATGCATTAAAGATACTATAATATGTAATTATAAGGAATTGTGACAATGTTAAGGAAAATATTAATAAAATTTTGATACTCAATTTTTTGTTTAAAATATAATGAATAATTAATTCTTATTATTAATAAGTATAGAAAATTTATTTACATAAAATATTATTTATAAAGAATCTAATTCCAAAATAACATAAACTTCCTAAAATGTTATTTAAAAAAACTTAACAACTCTCTAAATTTATCTTTTAAGAAAAATGAATATTCAAATACCAAATCAATTAAAAAAGCTCTAGCTCGCCGTTTTTGTTGATATAACAATCCCAAAAAAATGGTCTTCTCCAAAATATATTGCATGATACTCATTTAGTAATAGTCAATTGACAAATCATTTTTGCTTAAAACAAATTCATTTAGTAGAGTTTAAGTTTCGGAGCGTCATGAAGCATTTACTTGTTAATCTTGTTTTAAATTCCCAATAAGGAGAATAAATAATTAAGCTCTTTTTTTTTAATGCTTAAAGGCTTCTGAATACTTCAAAGTCGATTCCTACTTGCACGTAATAATCGAACCACCATGCAAAGAGAATTCGAGTCCCACCCATTTTCTGGCTTCACGGCGGAGGTGTCTTTTCGAGTTCCATCACAGTTTCTGAGAAAACGTGAACAATAACAGCGTTAGGATCAAAGATTGGGAGATATTTTACATTTACATGGAAACTCATATGCAATGACAAAGAAAGGTAAGGGGATATTTCACATTTACATAATAACTACTAGCCAAGTGGAACTCATATGGAATGACAAACAAAGGCAACTGTATGGTAAATTTAAAACAGATATGCTGCAAAGCAACGAATCCCGGTCTTAACATTATTGTTTGTAAAATCCATAACCACCGCCAAAGGATAGATACAAGATTTTAACTAACCGCGGATTTTAATGACATAACTGAACCACGGATTTTAATTACATTGCAAGTATAATTAGAATGCCCCTCCACCAGTTGGATTCTATTTTGTTTGAAGTCAAATGCATATACAAATATTATAGTTTGTTTCCAGTTAAATGCATATAAAAACAAATCCAAATAGGCATTGCAGCAGAGAACATCTATGCTATGCAAAAAATACAAACTAGATATAAAATGTTGGCAATAATACAAGCTAGATATAAAATGTTGGTGCGTGAAACCTTCACGTTTTAAGAGTCACGACTACACTGTGAAATATCTACATTTGAATGGAGCTATGGTAAAGTGCTAGCATTGAAAAGCATTGGTGATATCTACGCGTGAAAACTGTGGAAACCAGCTACTATGCTTCATAAAAGAATGCAGATGCAACTTCTTTGTTGATGAGAGTTGTGACTCTCTCCCCCGTAGTGGCATAGACAACTTTTGTGCCTTGCATTTTTTTCACTCTTCTTCCTTGACAAAATGAAGGGATGCATCCACTCTTAGATATTGTGGAGATTGTTTCTTAAACATAATGTTTCGGTGAGTTGAACTCTGAATAGATTGAACTCTGAAGATCGTTAAGTTGATACCTTTCCTCTATGCTTTATGAGTTGTGATCTTATTAAGACTGTTTGAAAGACAATGTTCTGCAAATTATTTGAAGTATTATGCTAGTGTACATCGTGGAGTTCGAGATCATTCTGGAGCTGGTGATTATTGTTCAACGTTGAATCCTGTAGCATTTACTGCTGACATGTTGTCATCATGAAGTGTAGACTCCATCCATGTACCCGTTTTGATGGTGTGCGAAGATTTGTAGTTGCGTTAAACATTGTGGGAGCTCATTGCTGTAGGCATTAAAACCATTGGTGAATAGAGAGAAACTAACCCTTGTTCCTAGTGTAATCGTTGAAGTTTGTGTGAAATATGCTCATTTGTAAATACTATTATGGTGCCTCCACTCTTTGTGTTGCACGACATCTGAGATCTGGAGCTGACTGTGTATAAGGAAGACTTCCATGAAGGTCGTTTTGAAGCTAAAGATTGATTGCATTGAGGTGAGCATGGATTTTCTCTCCTTCATGAAAGCTGCACCCACGGCTTGTCTGCATTTCCTCTCCATCTTGTGAGCTCCTTCTTACCTCCAGTTTGCTACTACTACACATCATTCTTGTGAAGGGAAACCCTAAACTAGTGCGTGATAGTTTGTTCTGCCTCTGATCTCTACGGTGAAGAATTTGAGTGTTTGAGAACTGGTGTGTTTGTTGCATTGTATAGACTAGCTATGCATGCACATTAATGCAAGTCAGGCACCCATGACGTCTGCCCACCGCCGCCCTCTGGGAGGGAAAAATGAGGCAGACGTCATCATGTATGCCCCCAATCACTTTGAAGATAAATCAAATTTAAAAAATAAAAATTAATTAAAGAATTATGAATCCCAATGTTTTGACTATAGCTAAAAAAATTGATGGAATCAACAGAAACTAATGCCCTTGACTCAAAAACTACATGTGAAGGACATAAAAAATTAAATTAAATATAATAATAAAGAGAAAGAAAAAAATAAAAATAAAAAGCAAATTAAGAAAAAGAAAATGAGTGGAAAAATGGGTAAATTAAAGATTGAGACCGAAAAGACAAAATAAATAAAAAAATAACAATTTTAATCGAGAATGTTGCAGATGGCTCGACTTTGTCGGGGTAGGATTCTGGTACAAGTTCAATGGTGGGCAGCGATGACCAGGACGACAGAGATCCATCTACCAGTATTGGTTCCTGGTTAGTCTTTCCAACAATCTCTTTTTTCTTTCAAAAGAAAACAATGTAGTGTCAAATGCGATCTGCGTTGACTAAGTAATTATATGAAGGAGCTTGTCTAGGGTTTTTAGGGCTTATAAATGGAAAATTCTGTCTATGGAAATGGTTTTTTGGGCTTATCAATTGGCAATTTTGGGTATGCCTTTGTGTGACTTATCAATTGGCAATTCTTGGTATGCCTTTGTCTAACTTATAAATTGACAATTTTGGGTATGGCTAGGGTTTTTTGGTTTATCAGTTGACAATTTTGCATATGGCGAAGGTAATTTGGCTTATAAATTGAAAATTATGGGAAATAGGAAGGAACCAATTAATGGAATAGCCCTGTTTCCAGACAGATCTGTCCGCCTATAATGAAGATCATGTTGGTAGAGATATAGGTTGTATCCAGCTTGTGTTTCAATGAAGGGTAACGCGGTTAAGCTACCAACACCTGCTGTTTGGTCTGATCGTTTAGCCGCTTTTTATAATAGACATGATTGTAAAACAGGCAGGAACAAACACAATAGATCTAATGTGCTTTACAAGAGATCCTTCTTTGATAGCGGTATCACTACCAAATACCACTATACCGTAATTCTGATTCTCAAGATTCAACGCTATTCCTTGCCCTACATGCCTAGGGTTTTTGTCTTAGTAATTAACAATTCTGCATATGTGGATGTAACATAACATTTGCAGGTTTAGCTCCCAAGAATAAAAAGAAAAATACAAAGCGTTAGATTCCAAAGCCCAATATCAATTTTCTTAGTAAGCATAATAATTTACTAATTCCACCAAAGAGAGGGTTTTCAAGTAACCGAGAACCCCCAAAACCCCTGCATATTCTAGTGAATAGACAGCTGGTCGCTGCAACCGAGAGTTCTACGTCTACGCCATCTAGTCCAATGAGGGGTTTCAGCTTGGAGCATTCTCCACATGGTGGCTTGTGTATGGTGAAGTTGTATCTAGGTCGTGCTATGTTTGGATCCGACAATTGCTTGAGCCCAAGTTCGGGTTACAATTCAGGACATAATTCTTTAGGTGGAGATATCGTGGGACAACCCTTTTGGCACAACAGGGGTGGTTCTCTCATGCCAAGTTCGAGAATGAGGAGTCTAGGTCCAAGTTCATGAGCACAGAGTGTTGTTGTTTCTCCTATTCATCCTCGAGCCATTGGATTAGGGACCGAATCTCCAACAGGAAGACAGGAAGAGGGAAAACAACAATTTCATCAATTTCCGCTGCTGCCGCGGGCCCCTTCTAGTTCTTCACCCTTCACCACATCTGCCACATCTTCAGGAGGTCCACGAAGTCCTGGTGGAAAATACAACCATGCAAGCCCTGGGTAGCGATGGAAGAAGGGGAGATTGTTGGGAAGAGGGACCTTTGGCCATGTCTATGTTAGTTTCAACAAGTAAGTGTCCAAGTGTCATGCAGCAACTTATGGACCATATAACACTCTTTTGAATATATAGGACACAACTGAACAGTAAAACATGCAGGCATGCTCTCTGATCTTCATGGCACCTTTATTGGTGTTTTAATTCTACCAACCATTCTTTGGTTGTCTGTTTGTTACTAAATGATTTATAAGGTGGATCGCATTAGCCATTTGCTTAAATAGTTTGTAGTAGCTAGGAAAGCCTAACATGGTAGGTTGCTCTGTTATGCTCCATACATCGAATCTAATTAACCATATTCAACAATATTCTGTCGGAGGCTTAGCAGAGCCATGTCTGCCTTCTGTTATATAGTATTCAGATATCTTATTCAAAAGAAAAAATGGTCCTCGCAACCGCAACAGCCGACACAGAGGAGTCGGTCCAATCCTAGATGTTTGCTTCTCGTTACATAGATAACCCAATACCAAGGTATATAGTATACCAGGTCAACACTTATCCATGAATCTTTTTCCATGCAATCTAATTTACAGGAATAAGCTGTCAATGGAATTCTATACATATTACTAGTTTTTGAGATATTATTGTGGATGGGTACTCAAAAAATAGTAGGGAGCTATTATGAATTTAAGATCTTCTTATAACTAGCTGCTAATGTGGTAAAGATGAGTCTGTTATGATAGACACGGTTCTTGTTTTGGCAGGTTCTGATTGCCATAAAGCTCCATTCCGAATGATGTTGCCCTGCTTTCCTTGGCACGCTGGCTATGATAAACACTTAGATCACTTAGGCCAAGTTTAAATTTCCCCATCTTCCGAATATTATAATCCAGGAAAAAAAATAAAAAACTGACTGAGGTATAGAGGCCTGTGGTTTAAACTTTTCACACTTGAAATTTTTTTCTTACTGTAAGACTTATTTTCTTCAGGAAAAAAAAATATATTTATATTCCCCAGAGGAAAACTAAATACAGTCTTCAAAATATCTTACATAGAGCCAGTCCATTTGGACTTTTCCAACAGTCAAAATATTTCAAAAAATAGTCTCCTATCAGCCCCTTAGTGCCCCTATATACCTCATTTAGAGTTCATCTTATCAAACATACGTTTTCAAAATATGCCATTAGTCTCCTAACGGTTTAAAGTATTACATATCAAAAAAGTACCTTTCAGTTCATCAACTATTTATACTTCAAAAATAGATGAAGTAGAAAATGAAATCAGTCTCCCATCTTTATATTCTTCCTCCCTCAATTGATGAAGATATCCAGCTAAACCTACCTTGGACAAAGAATCTGCAAATGTATTATATTGTCGATATATGTGGGAGAAAGAAGGAATTTCAAGAGTTTCTATAATATCTTTAATATGCATAACCAAATTGTAAATACCAGCTTCCTGTACTTGGTACTGTCTCGTCATCCACTTGATAACAAGTTATGAATCCCTTGTTACTGTAAGACTTGTGTAAAAGGATTTTTGTTTATATCAAATTGGAATGCTATGTTTTTTATTAAATTGAAATTTATGTCTATGAAAGGATGATGTTTCTACATCTAAGTACATTATGTCTCTTAAAATGGATATATGTCTTCCAAGTGCAGAAGCGGTACTCAAAACTATACACAAAATATAAAGAGTTAAAGGTAATTCTGCAGTAAAATGTCTTTTCCATATTGTTATGCCTAAATGACATATGCTAGTAAAGCTCTCTTAGCGAATTTATGTGTATGGTCTAATCTTGTCTTTGATATTTTATATAGGAAAGGAAACTTGATAATGTGGAAGCTTATATCAAAGAGAAAAACGAGAAATTCAGAGTAGTTGTTAATGGTACCTTTTTTGCATATTCATATCTTCTCATGTCTTATTGTTAGTTTTATTGTGGATGTTTGAATACACTATATAAATGACATATTTATTTTAATGACCAGTGCTACCAAAGCCCCAAATCGACAATATGTTATTAATTGATGTAACCTCAGGATATGAAATTCTTGCATTATATTTTTTTTTGAATATTGGTGTTAGGATCTCGTGATTGTGTTTTCTATTTGTGATCTCGTTATATTTCATCCATATTCAGGATTACTGGGCAAAAAAGTTTCATATCAAGACTATCGCATGAGTTTATAAAATGGTCAATGCCTTCTATTGGAAAAATGATATTATAGTTCATCACATGGTTTTTGTTTGTATGTATGCTATTTGTAGTATCTAAGAATCTTATTTCATAACACATTGGGTAGTTCATTCATATTGTTGAAGTTGTATTTTAAACATGAGATGTTGGTGATGAATCTAATGTTGTGTCTTTTGATAAACATTGTTTTACCTTCTGACATACTGCATAAATGATATCATAGGAAAAATGTTAATGTAAGAATGATTATAAGCATCTTGTCATGTATGCATTTAATTTATATTTTTCCTTATCTTTTCTTTGTGACATTTGTAGTCTCTTAGAATTGATCACTTCTCTCATCCACTCTCGTAAAAAATTATGGCTTATTGGTCTTATCCAGTAAGCCATAGGTCCAAACAGTTCCCCAAGGGGAGATGATTCCAGCTATACAATTGATTGATGTAGAAGAGGTGGGGCAAAACGTCACCTAGCTAAATATCATCTATACTCCCCAGAAGCAGGAAATGGGTACGAAGAGGGAACAATCATAGATCCATTCAGATATGGATATAGATGAATAACAACAAGGGCACCCACAGAGTAAAAAGTTAAATATTTACAAGCCCTTAGAGATACAAGGGGTGTTGTTTTAACAGGAAGGTGAGATCGCAATATCAAGTGAGCATGTTGCTACATCAAGTGAGCTGCTATGAAAATTTAAAATTTTACCTCATCACTTTTGCCTGGGACAGGAACACAGGAAGCTTCCAATGCACAAGAGGGTCAAGAACCTAAGACTAGCTTATTCTCCCATTACATGGATATTAAGAATCAAAACATGCAGGTAAGGTAGGACCAATACCCACATGTTATTTAAATCAACGTGAGCTTTTCTTGTAAAAAGGTCAGTTTATGCATTAGGTTAAATGTTTTGCTCCCACCGCTTGTTTTTTTTGCAGCAGCCATATTTCTAGGGTGCTTGAATTTTTAGTTGCACTCAGTAGGAACTTTTCTTTTATATTATACTTGCGGCATGGTGAAGCAGAGCATATATTCACACCACAGTTCTGGGTTCAAGAACAAATGCAATCAGATCAGTTTATGGTCCAGCTGTTGCTCGAGAGCTTGTTCAAATAACAGCTTCAGACAGGTTCCTTTCACATTGGAACAACAAAGAACAATTGCGTCAATGTTTAATACAATGGTATACAATGGTTTTTTGAATAATTATGGGCATCTTAACAATCCTTTGATGGATGCAGCTATTAGATGTTTGTAATTTTTATATGAAAGAGATTGTAGACGTAGTTTCTATCCCCCATATCTATGGATTTCTGTTGCTCTCAAATATCACTCTCCAATTGCTGCAGCAGTAGAGCACATGAAGCTGCGTCAACTTGCTTGATGTTGGGGATTCATCAATGGCTTCAACGACGGGCTCTTTGGTTAGGACTACTCCATATGTGTTTCCATTTGAAGAAAGGTATTGAAATATTACCATTCTTTTTCTGCATTTTATTTCTATTCCCTATGGTTCCAGCTAAGAATATCTTATTATGCTACAAATACATCATTTCTTAGACTGCAGAATCATAAGAATTTGAGGTGTTAGTGGATTGTGTAGAATAAAAAAGGAATCAAGAAATTTTAGCTTGGATAAGGATTTCCATATTGAACTCTTAACATATTGTTGGTGGCAAGGCTGATGTACATAATGTAAACGGTGATTGAAAGTTATGAGATGGTGGTGATGATCTAGAAACTTGAATTGGGTTTTGTGTGACAAATGGAACCCCTTCATACAACTGTAATCACAAAAAAGTGGCAATTGATATGAGTACATTTTGGGTCATCTTTGCCATATCAAGAAAATAGAAAGTATGCACTTAGTGTCACTCTTCCACCAAGTTTATCTCTGAGATTGTTTATCATTCTGAGGGACACTAGATGTTTCACTTTCCATCATTTTAGGATGTACAGTGTTGTGAATATTAGTGGTGAAGACTAGTATAAGATATAAACACAAGATTGCAAGTTTATAATATATTCAACCTTGAATTGCTAGAGTTGAGATTGTATGTTATGAGGAGACCGGATTCAATTTGTGACAAGCAATATATAAATATTAAATTTTTAACACCACTATGGACAGTTATCCACCCAAACTAATTAATAGCAATATTTTTGGAGGCTCTTTCATCTTAAGCTATGACTAAGTTTATCATGTCTTGCTATTTTCCAATGTAATTCTTTGTGGTTCTTAACAAATTCAGGATGCCTACTTTCCCCATTGTATTGCATCCCAAGGGACAGTGGGAAGTGTGAGTGCCCAATACGAACAGAGTCATGTTTGAGCCATGAGCTTTCCTAGCTCAAAAACACACACACACACACACATATATATATATATATAACAAATAATAGACAGTAATTCTATTTTGATAATTTTCGAAATTGGTTAATGTTACAGGCCCATACTAGGGAATTCTAAACTTCAAATGGTACAAAATACAAAGGGGCAGTGGAAGAAATGTCGAGTATTTTGTACAACAATTATCTATTTATTACCTTTCTTCATCAAGCCATGGACCCAGAAGTAAGAACAAAAAAAATTAGTTTTAGTGAACTTACACTATCCCTTAATACAAAATAAATGTCGAGTTAGGACCGTTTAATCATCTCGATAATTTGCATGAAACATGTTATACCCTCTCTTATAACATGTCAAATTTTATTTTTTGGTTCATACCTATTTCTTCTTTCCAGCACTAAATGGCTTCCACTTTCGCATCTAGTTTTTTAGTGGGAAGAGTGTACATGGACATACTTTTGTTGCTTATAGAGAAAGACAACAGGCTATGCCAAATGGTAATAGTAAACATTACAAAATTTAAATAACTTGTTTCTAATTGAAGGAAGAGCTACACAATCATTCAAACCATATGTTCCCTTTCCACTTTACAAAGTGATCAACAAGCATAAAAGGTTTGAGTGCAAATACAATCAAGCAGCTATGTGCTCTCAAAAGTTGATTAATATGATATTATCTCCATTTGACACTAAATTTAGGTCAACTCATCCAAATCAGACCAAAATACCTCAGGTTTTACCTGGGATAAAAATGAGTGTTTTAGGTCCACACCAAAATATGTTTTTCACGGGCAATCCATTTAGTTCTATCCTAAATTCCCATTCAAAATTTTCAGGTCTGGAACAGAATGTCCTGATGTGTTAGCTTTTCATTTTTCACACCATACTTGACACTTTATTTGACAAGGGAGCCTATTCAACTTAGTAATGTTTTAAGAAATTTTGCATATATTCATCACGACAAATCCATGTCTATATTGAGAACTCTTGGCATTATTACTTGCTTTTCAATATTCATCAACTTTCTCTCCTTGTTTGAGAACAATGGTGGTAAGTAACTTTTGATGATGGGAAGAACCATTATTCTCCTTTTATCATGTGTTCACAAATTCGTATTTGTCATATATGCATGTAAATCGTATCCTATTCGTAGATGTTATGTACTTGAAAAGGAAAGGGAAACAACTGAAGCAACTTGCAGTAGAAAAAATATATAATGTTCATCATTGGACAAATTATTGTTTGATGGAAGAATTGATATTTGCAATTTGTTTCATGGAAGCATTAATGTTTGCAGTTTGTCTACTTTGGATCCCTGTGACTGAATATTGGTTTGGATCCCTTAATGATATTATCATTGGAGTTAATCAATTTTTTCTTTGCTTGCTATGTATCCCTGTGATTCAATAATAATTTCAATCCCTAAATGATGTTATCTTTGGAGTTATAAGTGGTTGCATTTGAAATCATTACTAGTGAGATTACCAAGCATAATTTTGCTTATTATCACAGTTGAATGAACTTGTTTCTTGTTATGGATTTACTCTGTAGTATGTAAATCTCATTATTTCCTTCTGTGTTTTTTCCTTTTATGTATCTCATGTGAAGGGACTAACTAGGATGTCGCAGGTAATGGCAGATTTCAAAGGAATTTATCTTCTCGAAAATGACAAATATGGATCAACTGAATCCGATGGAGATTCCAAGTACTTCTTGGGCTCTGGAAAATGTTGTTACTTTGGCATTAGGTTCTATCAAGAGATATGAACATTCTGGACAGCTTGTGGAGGGATTACACTGTAGAGAATATGTGTTTTCTCTTTCCTTTATTTTATACAATTTGATTCCATGGATTGAGAAGAGACAACAATCAAAGAGAAAAGTGATCGAGGATGAGGAAGCATATGATGATCATATTTCTAGTGTTCCCAATCACCATTTTTTGACTAATACAAAAAGTGTGGATGATGTTAATTAAATTCATCACTTATTGAGTATTTGTGGCTAGTCCACCAACAGTGGCATCTGCACCATATTCTAGCTACAGTGAAAAATGATGGTTCTTTTCGTGAAGCACATTTGAGTTAGGGGGGGTTAAAGACAAAATTGGAATTGCAATATGTTTCCCAATTGTATTCATACATGCTTGCTATCTTTTATTGCTTGAATTCCATTGGTGGACCTTTGCCTATTCTTAATTTATTAGCTCTCACTCAAGGAGTTTTGTCACTGTTGTGGGAGTGGTTAGAGAGATTTCTTATCTTCAAGAAAGATGGATTTTCAAGAGTTCAGAAGCAATCACAGACTAGTCTAAGTATTGGTGAGAACCAAATTCACGGTACAGTTAGCAAAAAGGAGGAAAGTATGATTAGAAATGTCAGCAATAAATGGGCCTCTGCATTTCTAAGAATGAGAGAACAGTATTGATATGCGCAAGGATAACTCTCTTCAGCAATATAGTGATAAAGATGATGCATGTATAGTATGAGAATTGGAGGCTATGAAGAAGGGTCCTCAAGGCATTTCAAAAGATACTTCAACAATCTTACATCGCCCATTTACTTATGGTTCATAGTTATGAAGAGTTCTATGGAAAACAGGTTTGCTTCCCTTTTTCATTTGATTTTTGCATAGTTGCTATGGCTATCATCTTTCATTTGTTGCTTGTTCAACCACATCCCTTTATGTTGTGCTTTTACTCTTCAAATAGGTTCCTTTCACAATGGAACAACAAAGAACAATTGCGTCAATGTTTAATACAATCGTATACAATAGTTTTTTGAATAATTCTGGGCATCATAACAATCCTTTGATGGATGCAGCTGTTAGATGTTTGTAATTTTTATATGAAAGAGATTGTAGACATAGTTTCTGTCCCCCATCTCTATGGCTTTCTCTTGCTCTCAAATATCACTCTCCAATTGCTGCAGCAGTTAGAGCACATGAAGCTGCGTCAAATACTAATATTATTAATTACCGATATCTTGATATCTATGTTACTCCAATACATATATAATAACAAAATCATTATACATCACACTAATTCATAAATAATCATGAAGTAACAATCCATGTAGTAACCATGTTGCAATCAAGAATGAAAGGTATGTAGTGCGAAAACTTCAATTGAAGAAAATGACCTCTTTAAATAATAATACATTACTCAGCTTAGCCTACTATTAGAGTGAGTTGGTACTTGCGACATAAGTATTATTAGTTAGGTTTTCTTCCTTGGTCAATTTGATGAATAAGAGAGAATTTATAGATAGTAGTTTTATTTAAAAAATAAAATATTTAAATATTTAAAATTTCAAAAAATAATTATATTAAAAACAATTCTAGCTATAGTGAAAAAAAATGGTTCTTTTCGTGAAGCACATCTGAGTTGGGGGGGTTAAAGACAAAATTGGAAGTGCAATATGTTTCCCAATTGTATTCATACATGCTTGCTATCTTTTATTGCTTGAATTCCATTGGTGGACCTTTTCCTATTCTTAATTTATTAGCTCTCACTCAAGGAGTTTTCTCACTGTTGTGGGAGTGGTTAGAGAGATTTCTTATCTTCAAGAAAGATGGATTTTCAAGAGTTCAGAAGCAATCACAGACTAGTCTAAGTATTGGTGAGAACCAAATTCATGGTACAGTTAGCAGAAAGGAGGAAAGTTTGATTAGAAATGTCAGCAATAAATGGGCCTCTGCATTTCTAAGAATGAGAGAACAGTATTGATATGCGCAAGGATAACTCTCTTCAACAATATAGTGATAAAGATGATGCATGTACAGTATGAGAATTGGAGGATATGAAGAAGGGTCCTCAAGGCATTTCAAAAGATACTTCAACAATGTTACTTAGCCCATTTACTTATGGTTCTTATTGATGAAGAGTTCTATGGAAAGCATGTTTGCTTCCATTTTTCATTTGATTTTTGCATAGTTTCTATGGCTATGATCTTTCATTTGTTGCTTGTTCATCCACATCCCTTTATGTTGTGCTTTTACTCTTCAAACAGGTTCCTTTCACATTGGAACAACAAAGAACACCTGTGTCAATGTTCAATACAATCATATACAATAGTTTTTTGAATAATTCTGGGCATCATAACAAGCCTTTGATGGATGCAGCGGTTATATGTTTGTAATTTTTATATGAAAGATGTAACGTACCCAACCTTGGACCCAGTGCAAGGAGGGGAACCTGATTCCATTCTATGGGGCTTTTCATAAACTCAGCCATATTCATTAGATTCACAGCCATAAAAGAGATGTGTGCAGATGGAAAACAAACAAACGTGCACAACGAAAATGAACTCATCCACACACATATTACATGACTGTCATTCAATTTAACATAGTTAACAAATTAATACATTTGCAGAAATCAATACACAATAAAATAGTCATCTTGATGCAATGTTGTCCGAAACAACTAGCTATGTCGCTGCAACGTTCCTCCCAGCCATAGGTCTCTGCCCAACCTGTATCTTTTAGAACTTAGAGACCATCCCCGAGTTGGGCATGATATATACAAGGAAAAGGGAAACCTCAAGCACAGCACAGCCCAAAGCAATGGATACCCAACTCAACCCCAGCATTCTCTTGCACATCAAACTCAGATATGGGCTCTGGAACACACTTTCAGCAATGGAACTTAGGAATTAGATGGACAAGGGTGTTTCCAAAACGTAGGCACACCAAAAACGGATTGTGGGAAGAGGAATCCAACCCCAGGGAAGAAAACCGATTTCTCCCACAAATGTATGAGCATACAGTGGGCCAAAATGGCCTCTATAAACCCCAAAATCGTTTTACTCTTTTCTACATTGTTAGACACAACAAAAGCACCCTTCCCAGTTAGGAAAATGAAGGTAAAAACAGTAAAACTAGTGAGGAAAATGCCCAGGTAGCTCCAAACTCGTGAGAGGGCAAAGTTGGTTGATGGGTAATGGCTTGGGGAGCAATTCATGGCTCTTTTCTTGCCCAAGAAGCCAAACATGAATTTCCATGTAGGGTGGCTTTCCCATACTCGAATTTGGATAGCCATACCTCCCATTCCCCAAGGCATTAACTACCTCAACCAACTCTTAGGAGAAATCAATGATTGGGTACAAAAGTCAACATGGGTAGTTGAGGGTTTGATTGGTTCTCTCATTGACACTTGGATTGGCTTGATTGGCTCCTAGGGTTTGAATGTTTTCCCTCCCAATTTCCTTGTAACATCATGCCCCCATCTCTTGTTGCATTGCATAGCTAGTTGTGGGCATTTATATTAAGATGCATATTTACAATTCCCATGGTTCACTAGCACATGGGTAGCATAATATCAAATACGTGCCTCTTCTAGGTCGAGCGTTCGCTAGCGGGGCCTTGGCCTTGAGCTCCACGCGGAATCATACATAATATGCATACAATATTTACATTATAACCCAAAATATTACAACGGTCAAAATGGGGACGTGACAAAAGAGATTGTACACGTAGTTTCTGTCCCCCATCTCTATGGATTTTTCTTGCTCTCAAATATCACTCTCCAATTGCTGTAGCAGTAGAGCACATGAAGCTGCGTCAACTTGCTTGATGTTGGGAGATTCATTAGTGGCTTAAACGACAAGCTCTTTGGTTAGGACTACTCCATATGTGTTTCCATTTGAAGAAGGGTATTGAAATATTACCATTCTCTGTCTGCATTTTATTTCTATTCCCTATGGTTCCAGCTAAGAGTATCTTATTATGCTACAAATACATCATTTCTTAGACTGCAGAATCAGAAGAATTTGAGGTGTTAGTGGATTGTGTAGAATAAAAAAGGAATCAGGAAATTATAACTTGGATAAGGATCGCCATATTGAACTCCTAACATATTGTTGGTGGCAAGGATGATGTACATAATGTAAATGGTGATTGAAATTTATGAGATGGTGGTGATGATGTGTGACAAATGGAATCCCTTCATACAATTGTCATCAATAACAATAACTAACAATGCTATGTAATCTATTCCAAGAGGAGATGTATGCTAGTATGATGAAGTAATGGAATGAATCAATACCAAGGGATTTTTTCTAGATATTTTCGGTAGCAATACAAAAAAGAAACATGGATATCTATGGTTCTCTGGTTTGGATCCTACAAATATGCATTGATTAATGTTAAAAAATATGTAGGTGTGAATTCTTCCAACTCCTGAGTGTATAATACAGGGATGGTGCAGCGGACTGCATCATTTCAAACCACATACATTTGTACATATATAGTGAAAATTACATTCATAAGTCAGTTAGTAGATAATGATTCAATAAACTTGAAATAGGTGAAACATTGCTTTTATCATTAGAGGTTATGGGAATTCAATTACGCCAAAGAAAGTAGACATACTAGCAGGAACTTCCCTTTGAGGGTATTGCCATGAAGAGGGTTTGATTGTAGAAGTATCCAGTGCAAGACTCCACTGTTGAACATCAACAAGATGGATACATTGCTTGCCCCAACAATGATTATTCCTATGATGTACAAGAACAATTTATCTTATTTGATAGTTTTAACGGGCATAATCATAATTCAAAGGTACATATTTGAACTGAACTTACTATACAACTGCATTCTTGATTTTTGAGAGATTTTGGCAAAATAAGGTTATCATTAACATGACCCTTTTTGGTGACTATTGGGTAATATTTGTTTCTTACCTAGGTATGTGACCCTCTTCCAACATTTGACAAGATGGTGTTAACTGTTGTAAATTTTATTCTCATATCAATCCATAAGGAATTCTATTTAAGGGTGTTAGGTCAATGGTAGAGCACTTGCCTTATAGGCAGAAGGTTGGTGGTTCAATTCCTCTGTGCCCTATATATATTCTGAAACCACTAAAAATAGATAAATGACTTAAAAAATGACCAAAATTTGCATATAAATGACCACCAGTACAACATGAGAGACAAGTGACAAAAAATATGACCAAAATATGCATATAAATGACCACTTTTGAGTTGGCGATCGTTGGTAGCAAATTAGCGGTCATTTATCATGTGACAAAAAATGTGGTCATAAATTTGGTCATTAATTATCACAATTAATGACCAAATTAATGACCAAATATATGACCACAAGATAAGCTATAAATGACCAAGCTAAATATGACCACATTTTTTGTCACGTGATATATGACCGCTAATTTGCTACCAGTGGTCACCAACTCAAAAGTGGTCATTTATATGCGGATTTTGGTCTTTTTTTTTGTCATTTATCTCTCATTTTGTACTAGTGTTGTGTTGAACAAATTTATGCATAATGAATTTGAAAAATTAAATTAAAACAATGTATTCATGATCAACATTTATCACATAGCTGAAATTGTGGTAAACAAATTTAAGCATAATGAATTAGTAAGGAAAAAAAAAATATATATATATATATATATATATATATATATTATTTGCTATCTCTGTTGTCAAAAAGGGTGAATAACACATATATCTACTCAATGATGGAAAAAAGACCACTTGACATTAGTGAGGGCAGGACCACCCAAATTCCACAGGGTTTGACATTGTGACCTCTAAGAACATAAAAAGAAATCCAATTTGGGCTTTAGATTACAAGCCTTGTTTTTATCTAAGTTCAATAGTTGTGCTTCCTATAGCCACCGCATACAATTGTTCATTTAAATTTGATGTGATCCCTATTTCTAACATTGCGATTTAAAAATATAAAATAATTTATCTTCAATTAAAATCCACCTATAAATAATGCCTATTTGTTACATTGAATCAATAATTGAAAATTAGGAAAATAAAATCATCATTGAAAATAAGGTTCAAAGTGCCTTTCACAACATTGGATGCATGGCTAAAGATCCCTTTAGGCTAGTTCCGAGTGGCCTTTCTGATTTTACTTCGAGTAAGAATTAGGGATCCTATAAAGGTCTTACCTTCCTCAGCATAGCTAAGCCACCCCTAATTAAAACTCCCAAATCACAAAAAATCATAAGGGATGGAAGGATTTAAGTTTAAATTTTTGGTATTACCAAACATTGATTTCCTGCTGGGACTTGGCTTGGTTTTATACTAAGAGCTTCCAATTGAGACAAGGATTCACCCTAATTTAAGCAGCATTTCCTTTAAAAATATGGATATATGCCTTTCTTAACAAAATCAACTACAACGCAATTTCGTAACTGCAGATTTTAAATCCACGAGTTTTACTTTTGCAAATTTTGGTTTTTTTCCAAGCATATTTTAGCATAAACAATTTTATATATGTCTTTTCTTTTATATCTAAAATTTCCAGAATGTAAGTTTCAGGCGTACTAGGCCAGTCCTAAGGAAATACCAGATCTATTTTGATAAGTTCAGTCATGATGCTATCTCAGATCTACCTTCCCAACCTAAAGGTTAATCCATCTACTGCTAACGAAAAAGGCAAGCAATATAGATAACAGGTTAATCCATTCTGCACCATGTCAAGCCTCAACCTCAAACTCCAGCTTCCAAATAATGTAATTCTTCAGCTCACTCAAACAAAACCTAAGCAGTTGAGCCAAAGAAATGCTTTGAGCTTTGAGACTTCGATGCAAAGCGGACAGGGACTTATGCATTCAAAATCATTAAATTCTTCACATACCTACGTTTAAGTGTTGTAGAAGCTAACTAGCCACCAGCATTTAAGTGTTGTAGAAGCTAACTACTTGCCAGCTCGTCCTAAGAAACTATTAGTTTCCTAGAAAACGTTTTTCAATTCTAGAAACTAAAACGGCTGTAGAAAACGTTTGTTTCCGTCATGTTTCCGTTTCTACTTCATTTTTTTCTTTAAAACGTGAACTAACGTCCCGTTTCTCGTAACAGAGCTGTGAACTATGGTAGATGGTTATGTGCAATTTTTTTTTAATGTATGTGGGATAATCCTTTATGATACAATGATGTAATATACCCATTATTCTGTTACGTTGTCAATTTCCATACTCCATATGTCTTTCAAATGCATCGGTACATATTCAGGGTTAGTCAACGACTTCATTTCTAAGTTCAGCAAAACTAATATGATGCAACAATGCGATATATTGTTCCCTTATTTTTTATTTACTGGGCGGACACTGATATGGATCTCTCGGATTCTCTCCATGAATATCTGTAGATCGATCTTCGTGCTTGTAGGTTTCATTAAATAGATTGCCATTTGAAGTTAATGTGAAAGGTGTCGTTCCTTTCTCTGCTTGTTCCTTTCTCTGCTTCAGTTTTAATATTTTTAATTATATTCTCATAGTGGATTAGTGGATTTGTGCTATGTGCTAGATGTAGATGTTACTCTACTTACAAAGGTTCATTTTTTTTGGATTTTCAATCTTTAATTGATTTTTTGTTTTTTTCTTATGCCATAAGCGTTCTGTCCATGGCAGACTCTGTAAACAAACATCCAATTCTCGATCTCATTCTTATTTTTAAGGTATGGATGAGCCGTAAAAACAAATCAAAGGATTATGCCAAAGTAGATTAACAAATCCTTTCTAATTTTTCATTCTTCAGGGGAGGCCATATTTTTATTTCTTCAACTTAAAGTAAAAACAACCTTAGGATTTGTGAGATCTACTTCCATCCATAACCAAATGTTCAAAAATAGGTGTTGTATCTATATGTCTAAAATATTTACCTCGATAGGCGTCTTTATTTTGATATAGGATTGGGATGGCGGTCTTTTTTAATTGCATTTATGAATTGTGTGGTTTTGATTTTATAATGGGGAATATTCATAGTCGTCGCTATCAAATTGATGATATAGATTTAATTCCATAACATCCGTGCAGCTATTAGGATTCAAATGGAGTCAAATGACTGTTTCTTTCATAACTAATTAGGGATTAAAAATTGATTATTGATGATGTTGTGTGTTGGCATAATTTAGGTTATGAATTATGCAGCAGAGGAGGATTATAAACGCATATAATATGTAATGCATAGATTATAAACGCATAGATTATAAACGCATAGATTATGTAACTCGTAGATTATAAATGCATAGATTAAATGTAACTCACTAGAATATGTAAAGCACAGGATTATAAAATACAAAAACAAATGCTGAAATAGTCATTTTAGCCGTAAAATAATGCTGGTGTTCTTTGAAGGCAGTTATATATGTGTTTCCAAAGAGCTTCAGCTAGCCATAGGTTACTAACATGGCCATCCATCCTCCTATCAAAACTCTCAAAGATCCTTTCGCCATGGGAGACCGGCCATAGTGAGCTCCCACTGCACCAAACAACTCGAGGGCCATGTTGGACGCTACAAACAAAACCACAACTCTGATCTATGCAAACGATGCCTGGCCGATTTATCTTCTTGTACTTCAAGATTGCATTTCATTTGTTTGGAACTGTAGACCTGGTGCCTTGAACATGGATCGTCCAGACCAGGTTTGTTGAGCTTTAAATTTTGATACCTTAAAACCTTTTGTTGGTGGAATCGATGGTTTAAATCTATTTTTAGATCCGCTGGATTCAAAATATGTGCGAATTATTTTATTAAACAGTTGGATGCTAAAACCTTTAGTCTCAAGGTTGAATCAGCTTAATTTCTAAGCTCGTAGGGTTTGAGTCGGTAGGATTAAGCGCTATCAGTTATATTTTCCTTGTGAAGCGTGGATCATTAATTTGAAATCTAAGGCTAAAATTAGGAGTGGATTTAAATTGTTTGGCTAAGGTCTGCTCCAAAATAATTTTCTGACGCTACAGGGATGGATCTTTAACATTCAAACCAGGAAGAGAGTCATCCTCAGATTCACATTTCTGCGAGCGATGATGGCAGACCAAATGTGGGGTTTATTTGAAATTTCCTTTTCCATTCCTCCGATTCAGTTACAAACATGTGCCATTGCTATTACAGTTGTATTATTTATGTCTTAAGTTAATTCCCAGCTGTTTTTTGTTGATTCTGCAAGCTCCTTGGCTTCAGAAGCTTGTGATGTTTCTCCCTCTCGCTGCCTTGTTCTTGCCTCGACATCATGGCTAGAATGTATGCCTCGGGTTCATGGGTTTCCAAATTTCTTAGTGGTGTTTTCCTTTTGATTTCGTAGATATTCAATCCAGATCGTATCCACGCAGACAAGTTCTGAGGCAGCCGTGGTAATAATCAAATTCTGTTAATGTAGAAACTAGCTATATATTACGGGCTGCAAAATTTTGCTAATTACATGGTGAATTCTCTTCAGAATTTGTTTTTCGGTAAAGTATACAAGTCGTTGCCTCATGAGTATAATACGGTAATGGCTATGTTGTGGCGACACCCAGAAAGAGTAGACATCCACAAAACCAAAGTCGTTCATTATTGTGCCGAAGTTCGTTCTCTTTTGCTTTATTTCAATTGAGCTCTTAATTACAGTTTTGCCATAGGATTATTGTGCCTATATGGACATCGTGGTGGTGCAGGGATCGAAACCGTGGATGTTCACTCGCAAGGAGGCAAACATGCATAGAGCAGACATCAAGATGCTAGTGGACAAATGGTCGGATATTTACAAAGATTCATCTCTAGATTTTAAGGAACAGAGAAGTAAGCCGTTGGGATCTGCCATACCAACGTCTTGTATTACCAGCAACGCATCTGCTCTTCCTGCAGCTTAATCAGGAGTGTTTCTGATGCACCTTATATTAAGTATGTACAGGATATGTAAAACCTACAATCCCATCTCGATCATTTTCGATCATTATAATTATTATCAATATGTACCCAATCTTGGTCGTATTCGTACATTTTATCGAATGGAACAAATTCTAATTATGAAATTGTGCCAAATGTCAAATAGAAATCAGGCTTATGTTCTACCTTCTTCACATAGGAGAGACCTAATGGATCAATGGAACTATTTGATGCGGTATTGTCCTTGCAGTCCTAAGCATGTAAAACCTTGCCAGCTGAAATCGGGTATCTCTAGCAAGATTAGCATGTAAAACCTTGCCAGCTGAAATCGGGTATCTCTAACAAGATTTTTGTGGGCTTTAGTATAACCCATCAGTATGGAAGTACTAAAAAAGATGCCTTTCCACTCAATTGAAACATTTGACACAAATATTAGAAGATGTCTTGAATCTCTAAGTAGATGGACCTATTATCATGGCAATTGAAACTTGGAACTCCTGAAAACAGAATCAGAAAAGCATAATGAGAGCTGAGATTCAGTTGGTGACTAGGCACATCAAGTAAACATAATTACACTACATATTTTTATGATATATAATGGTCATTGATAGTGGACAAAAAAGTTCTTGGATATGGAAATTGCCTTCAAATAATAGTTATTTTTTAAGCAGTGTGAAATTCAAATAAATTCAAAACATGGGCATCCCTTTCAGTCAACGAAGTATAAAAGAAACATCTGGAAACTAACATTTCAATTTATATTATGGCCTAAGAACTGCTTAGGTACTGCCACTACACAAAAAAATCAGTAAGTAATGGTAAAAACAATGAAACCAATAATTAGAGAAGCCACTATGATTGCAAAAGCTGATGATTGTAGGAATGTATAGAGTTATATTCCTGCACTGTAGCAATGATTTTTGTACTGTCTATACTGTCACCATTGTTATATGACGTGAACCCTTGAACGAGTCCACTATCTAAATGTTGTATCAATTGTTTCTTGTATTCAGAATATGGCCCGTTCTGCTTGTATGTTTTTGCAAATTTTGTGAAAGTTTTGCATGGAAATTGACGTTCCAGTTGACTAAAATTGGATTATTAATTCTATAATGCCTTCCTGGGATGAAGTCTGAGATAAATGAATAATTACTTCTGAAATCAAATCTGAAATTTTGTTCCCTATGAAGAGTTGACTATCATTTTTATTATGTGAATATAAGGTTATTTTTAATAATATTAATAGTTAATAATATGGCTATAATATTATAATATAGCTATATTAATATCAAAATGTAACTAATATTAATATAGTTATAATATTATAATTATATTAATAACATAATTAATAAAGTTAATAATATTAATTTTCAAAACATTAACAATATTAATAAAGTTAAGAACATATTAAAATGAATAATAAGAAGAATAGAATTATTATTGATAAAATTAACAACATTAAAATGTTATTAATAATAACTATATCATTCATAAAAATAAAACATTAATAACATAATTAATATAATTAATACATTTAATAATATTAATTTTCAAAACATTAACAATATTAATGTTAACATTAACATTAATATAACATTAACAATAATACTTATGTTAACATTGATAATAACATTTATAACAATATATCTACATTATTAATGCTATAGTTTAGTACTACAACAACAAATGAATGGTTTTTCACTTTAAAGGTATATCAATATCAATAATAATATACAAAAACTTTCATAATTCTCTTCTACACATAAATTAAGAATAACACATTTTCTATTTAGAAGCTACATCAATATGAATCCACATACAACACCCTTGAGTATGGATCATGCCCATGAAATTTGAATTTGGATATATTTATCATTACAATTTCCCTACTAAACCACATCCCCAAAACTAAAGAACATATATACCCTTGAGTATGGATCATGCCCATGAAATTTGAATTTGGATATATTTATCATTACAATTCCCCTACTAAACCACATCCCAAAAACTAAAGAACACACACACACACATATATATATATATGACTATTTTCATTGATATTTAATAATCAATACCACAATGAAATGTGTTTCATTAAAAAAATACTTAGAAAAACAAACTCTAATGATATTTTTGTTCATATAGACACAAAATAGATACTAGCACAACCACTTGACTTTTGGTTGGTGAACACTGATAGGCCACAAGTGCCACAAATAAGTTATGTGATACTTGTTCTCCATGCGTACTTCTAATAATCCGTTGTCCATGCTTCAGCTAGATGTAAACCATGGTTAAACATAGTAAACCATGATCAACCAAATTCAACCATGTTCAACCAAATTCAAGCATTCTCAAACAACCAAATTCTCAAAACCAACCATCCATGAACAACCAAATTCAACCATTCCCAAAACCAAAGTCAAGCAAACAACCAAAGTCATCAATTCGCAAACAATCAAAGTCACCCATGCCCAACCAATGTAAGCCAAACCCAACCAAAGTCAACCATGGTCGAACAACCAAAGTCAACTAAACAAAAATAAACATGGTTAATAAAAACAACCAAATTCAACCAAACCAAAATAAACATGGTTAATAAAAACAACCAAAGTCAACCAAACAACAAAAGTCAATCATAGTCAACCAAAGCCAAGGAAAGTCAACTAGATATTCAACTAAAGGGAACCAAAATTTAACCATGTTCAACCAAAGCCAACAAAAAGTCAACCATGGTAAACCAAAGTCACCCAAAAGTCAACCCAAGTCACCCATGGTCAACCAAAAATAAGCTAAAGTCAACAATTTTCAACAATGTTCTACCACAGTCAACCAAAGTCTAACTGTTGTCAACCATGCTCTTCTATGGTCAACCATGTACAACTAAAGTCTACCAAAAGTCAACTATGGTAAAAAAATGTCATCCAAGGTAAAAAAAAAGGTCAACCATGGTTAAACAATGTTAACCATGGTCAACCAAAGTCAACCAAAAGTCAACCATGGTTAGCCAAAGTCATCCATGGTCAACCAAATTTTTTACCATGATCAACCAAAAAGTTAACCATATGTCAACCATGGTCAACCAAAGCCAAAGTGAACCACGACCAACGAAAGTCAACGAAAGTAACCATATTCAACCAATGGTCAACCATAACCGACCAAAGTAAACCAAAATTCAACCCATGGTTAACTAAAGTCCACCATTGTCAACCTTGGTGAGGAATAGTCAACCATGGTAAACCAAAGTTAATAATGGTCAACCAAAAGTTGACAATGATCAAACAAAGTCAACCATGGTAAATCACAGTGCACCAAAGTCAACAAAAGCCAAACCAAAGTAAACCAAATTCAACCATGGTGAACCAAAGTCAACCGTTGTCAACCATAGTCAACCAAAAGTCAACCATGGTCAACCATAGTCAACCAAAGCCAACCATAAGTCGATCGTGGTCAACTAAACTCAACCAACCCTAGACCATGGTCAACAAAAGTCATACATGGTCAACAAAAGTCAAGCATGGCCAACCAAGGTTAACCATGAACAACCATGGTCAATCATGGTCAACCATAGTCAACCGTGGTCAACCTTGCTTAACCCTAGTCAATTAAAGTCATCCCAAAGTCAAACAAAGTTAACTATGTTCAACCATAATCAACCAAAAGTAAACCAAACTCAACCATGTTTAACCCAAAGTCATCCAAGCTCAACAAAAGTTAACCATGGTCAGCCAAAGTCAAGCATGGTCAACCAAAAGTCAAGCATGGTTTACAAAAATTCAACCATGGTCAACCAAAGTAAGCCATGGTCAACCACAATCAACCATTGTGAACCAAAAGGTAACCATGGTTAACCATAGTCAAGCAAAATCAACCAAAGTCAACCATGGTCAACCATAGTCAAGCAAAATCAACCAAAGTCAACCAAAAGTCAACCATGGTCAACCAAAGTTAGCCATGGTCAACCATACTGAACCATGGTCAACCAAAGTTAACCATGGTCAGCCAAAAGTCAACCATGGTCAATCCTGGTCAACCATAGTCAACCATTATCAATAAAAAATAAGCCAAAGTAAACCAATTTTAACTAGGGTCAACCAAAATCCACCAAATGTCAACCATGGTCAGCTAATGTCAATTATGGTGAAGCAAAAGTCAACCAAAAGTTAACCATGGAAAACCAATGTGAATCGATATCAACCATAGTAAACCAAAGTCAACCATGGTCAACCAAAATCATCCAAAATCAGCCAAAATTCAACCAAAGTCAATTTTAGACAGCCAAAGTCCACCATAGTCAACCATAGTCAACCAAATCAAGCCAAAACTCTACCTTAGTCAACCAAAGTGAACCATCGTCAACCATAGTGAACCATAATCAACCAAAGTCAACCATGGCAAAGTAAAGTTGAAGATGGTTAATAATAAATTCAACTAAAGTCAGCCATGGTTAACCAACTCAACCAAAGTCAATCGTGATTAACAATAGTCAACCATGGTAAACTAAAGTCAACCATAGTCAACTATGCTCGACCAAAGTCAACCAAAGGTAAATTATGGTCAACCAAAGTCAACCATACTCAACGATGGTCAACCACAGGCAATCATTCTTAACCAAAAGTAATCCAAAGTCAACCATGGTCTACCAAAACTCAACCATGTTAAACCAAAGTCAACCATGGTTAACTCTGGTTAGCGAAAGTAAACTTTGGTTAGCCATAGTCAACCAAAGTCAGCTATGGTCAATCAAAGTCAACCATGGTTAACTGTGGTTAACCATGGTCAACCATAGTTAACCAAAGTCAACTAAATCCAGCCATCGTTAGCTAAATTCAACCATGGTCACCCAAAAGTCAACCACAGTCAACTTTGGTCAGCCAAAGAAAACCATAGTCAACCATGGTCATCTAATGTTAACCATAGTTTTCCAAATCCAATGAAAAGTCAACCAAAGTCAATTTTGGTTAGTCAAAGTTAACGATATTCAACCAAAGTCAACCATGGTCAATCATAGTCAACCAAAGATAGCCAAAAGTCAACCTTAATCAACCAAAGTGAACCATGGACAACCAAAGTCACCCATGGCAAAGGAAAGTCGACCATGGTCAATAAAAATTCAACCAAACTCAACCATGGTCAACCAAAGTGAACCATGGTCAAGCAAAGCTAACCATGGTCAACCATGGTTAACAATAGTCGACCACGGTCAAACAAAGTCAACCATGGTCAACCAAAGTGAACCATGTTCAACCAAAGGTAACCAAATTCAACCATGGTTAACAATAGTCAACCACGGTCAATCATTCTGAACAATAGTTAACCATGTTCAACCATAGTATACCATATACAACCATGCTTGGCCATAATTAACCAAAAGTCAACCATGGTTAACCAAAGTCAACTTTTTTTATGGACTTTCCCTCATGATTTCTCTTCATTGGTTTAACTCCAAGGAATTTCTCCATGGCCTATAGTTGCATATACAACTTTGTTAAATCCTTGTTTGCGAGGTCCATATCCATTCCTAATAAATGTTTCATTTTAACTAGCTTTGTTCCACTCAAAACCCCCTTCACTAGTTGCCCCTAGTTAATACATTATTGGATTTTATGCATTCTCAATATTGTTTTGACAACCCTACCTATTTTCAGGATTTGCAATAAACTCCAAGTTTGATTTTCCATTAACATGAATGTTATTAAATACATGGAGGAGTGACCTTTGGGTTTCATCTCCCAAGAGGTTCTTTGGACTTCTATGTTTTAGTTTGTCTCAAAAGTAGAAAATTATTTATAGTATTTACAAATTTACCCTAATCATGTAGGATTAGGTATCCAACATCTGCCCTTAATCCAAAGGGGAGTTTGTAAGTCCAAGCATATCTTTGAACTTTACAAGCTTCTCTCTTCTAGGTGCTTTGGTGAAGATGTCTACAATTTTCTCATTTGTGGAACAATGTATCAAATGAATTGTCTTGACCTATACATGATGTCGAATCAGTGGCAAATCGTGTTTATGTTCTTGGTTCGATCATGGAATCTAGGATTCTTAGACAGCTTGATTACATAAGTGTTTCTAATCAGTAGAGGAGTAGAATTCACTTGTTTCTCCTACAAATATTAAATTATTTTCCTAAGCCACACAATTTATTTTGTTTCTTCTCTAGTAGCCACATATTATTCCTTTGTTATAGAATTTGTTGGAACAGACCATTTGTGCGATCTCCAAGAGACAAATTTTGATCCAAGACTCATGAGGTAGACTGAAGAAGACAATCCATTATCTTTTTCGCCATTGAAGTATGAATTAGAATATCCAATCAATTTGAATCCATCCACCTAATAATATTTGAGTCCCCTTCAAATATTTTTGAACTCTTTTGGAAGCAAACCAATGTCCTTCACGAGGTTTTTGCATAAACCTGGAATTGATCCCAACAACAAATGAAATATCTAGTCTAGTGGTGGCAAGGTAGATAAGGCTTTGCACAAACTAGTTTTACTTGGTTGCATCCTCAAATTCCTTTCCTTCTTTTGATGTGAGATTCATATTCTATTCCATTGTAGTAGAGAGAGGATTGCACTATGCCATGCCAAATTTGTTCCATATCTCTCCAACGTACTTCTTCTCAGAGATTTCTATGTACTTTGGATTCTTTATTACTTCAATTCCCACGTAGTAGTGAAGATGTCCCAAATCTATCGTTTTAAATCCCTTATTCAATTTTTTTTTTATAGATGCAATGTAACTTTCACTGTTCCTTGTCATTAGAAGATCAACTACATACACCATAAGATATACAATAGATTTTCCAATTTTCTTTATAAACAATGTTGCATCATCAACATTAAAGTCTTTGAAATTTAATTTCATAAGATGCTCGATTAACTTTTCATACCATGTGCAAGGTTCTTGCTTCAGGACATAAAATGACTTGATAAATTTTCATACCTTTTGTTCTTGTCCCTTCACAAAAAATCCTTCTGGTTGAGACATGAAGACACTCTCTTTCAAGTCTTCGTTCAAGAAAGTAGTCTTCACATCCATCTGATGAAATTTCCATCCATTCTATGAAACCAAATATAATAGAATGTGTATGGTATCCCATTTTCCAATGGGGGATAACATTTCCTCATAGCCAATTCCTTGTTTATGTGAAAAACCTTTTGCCACTATTTGTGGAAATATCCCTTATGCAGACATAATAGTTTTTCCTTGGATCTCTTTCCCTGGATCAACAAATCGGGATAGAACTATATTTTTTTCAATCTAGATCCAATCTTGATAGCATACAACATAGAAATAGAGGATAAGAATATAAATCACCTTGGCATTAGTGATGTTTGTTGATGTAGATCATTGTTGGTGTAGACCTGATAGACTTTTCTCCAACTCCTATGCACATGTTTCCTACACACAATCAAACAACAATACCCTTCTCAATCCATTTCAAGCAATAACACTAACAAGGTACAAATCATACCAAGATAAACAAGATATAAGTTAGATCTAATCCAATCTACTCAAGGATAGATCAGATCCTCCACACATAACATATGTAATCTTAAGCAACAATGCAAATAATAATTCAAATATGAAATGGAAGGGGTAAAATGCATATTTCTATATAGAATCAATGAGAAATATACATCATGCACATTCCTTGATTGATGATGAAAGTATTCTCCACGATCCATCTTCTAATCCTTCCTTGATATGATCAATCACACAAATAATGATCTCAATGAGAATTACAAGGGTTCACTATGGAATCCGCTAGCATAACTATAATCTCTTCAATCTCCCACCATCATAACAATATTGTCTTCAATATCCCCTTTCTCCCTTGAATTTCCTTCATTATATAGATGTATGGAGGAGGAAACTAAAATGAATCTGGACACCTAGGGCTTGTCACATTCAATTTGGGGTTGTAATTTCCCAAGCTCGTGACATGTGGATCCAAATCATCACAGAAATATCCTCGAAACTATTGAAACATTAAAGGTTATGAGGCTATTGCTCTCTCCAGTGGTGAAAGAAGGAATAGGTTCTCCCTCTCTAGTGTTGCAAGAAGTGATAACAAGTGATTGTCCCACGCTGCATAGTACATAGAGGATGATAGAGATGAAACTAATAGTAATACTCAGAATCAATGGCTAGAAATATAGTGTCAAGGAATAACAAGTATCATGAGCCTCCTACATACTCCAAGGGTGGAAAATAATGGTATAACAAATGCATGCTGAAGTATGAGGTTAGAATAGCAATTGATGGTTAAAACACTTTACAATAATAATATCTAAAGGGAAGTATTTTGACATCAAGGAACTAGATAGGACTTGCAATCAATCATCAACCAAGTATGTATAGGTATCATTCCCGAGGTAGGCATACCCATGCTCGGTAAAAAGAGAACAATGCATGTGCACCAACACAATATACTGTGGATCCATGTACATAATAAGATATTATACCATGGACATGAATAAGTACATGGTGGATTCATTCCATAAAAATATCATAGCCACAATAAATACAATGTGGATCTATGTCATAGTGTATACCATGAAGACATAATAGTCTCCATAGTACTCAGAAAAATAAACAAGTTATACAACTTGATGAGAACCCGACATTGTTCTCATTTTTTGGGTGGTCAATTTTAGTAGCTATTTTTACCTCCATTTCAAAAAGTGTGTATACTAGTAGCACCATATTTCATTTTGAGCCATTTTTTTCGATTTTTAAACTTCTTGGTCTTAAAAATAAAATATAAATTTTTTTTTACTCAAAAACACCATATATAGATCATAATATGATGATAGTGGCATCGAAGTATCCTCCATAATGACTGGAAGAGTAACCAATCAGAGAAGTATTATGACTCATGATGAATCGATGATTGTATGGTCCCAAAGAAAGCTATAACCTGACTGCAATACAATATTGTGATGCAAACAAGTGCCATGTTCAAGGGTGACATAATGGACTACTTCCATTTTCTCAAAGGATAGACAATGAATTCTCCCCCTCCCCTATTTTTAATTTTTTGTGACTCCTTCATGTTTTTAAGATCGTGATAAAGATACAAGTTTTCTCGATAACATCTTTTTCATAAAAGTTTAACGATTCTGAAAAAAGAGGTAAAAGTGTACTTGAAAGTGTTTTTTCGTAAAATTTTCGCGAGCTCGAAAAAACGATAAAAGGATACTCGGTGTAATGTGTCTTTTTCATGTTTTAATGAGTGCAAGAAAAAAGATAAAAGTGTTCTCATCTATAGAGAATGAGTGGTACAATGGGAATGTAAGGTTACATCCATGTGGAACCAACTATGTGATAAGCAATGAAGAATGGAAAAAGAAACCACCCCATGTGGTTGTTCTTCTCCACAGGTAAGGGAAATGTTGTGTAGTGGCAATGCGAGTTATCAGGCACCAGGTTGAGTGTGAGAGAAGTGGCTAAGGTGAGGATGGTGATAGCTATGCAACAAGTAGAAATACATATACAACCAAGAAAGAAAAAAAAGGGCATATAAAATGTTCGGGAACGCCTCTAGGAAGGTCTGAATTATAAAGAAAAGAGAGAAAATGTCGATCAATTCTTAGGTCATGGCAGGAATAAAGATGGTTCTCAGTCCTATAAACATGTGGCATGGGAACCAAAATGCAATTGAGGTGATAAACTAGGATTCCAATGAAAGGTAGGCACTAAATTTCAAGTTACGACATGCATAGAGAAAGAATGGCTAATGTCACAACCTGATGAGATCAACCCTATGACGAAATAATGGGAAACATGAAAGTATAAAAAAATTCACTTTGTAATATGATAAAAACTATATCTATATTCCAAAGGTCAAAATTATGCACCATAGATGAATATCACCAATATTCCATATTTCATCCTACACAAATGGCTAAAACTAGCTCCAAAAACAACTATTAGTAACCCCAAAAACATAGAAAAATGCATATAAAAGAGATTTTTCTGTACTTTTTCCTTTTTTCCCACAAAAAGTTAAATGCACACCCCCCAACGTATAATACATGTAATTCAAAGTACTCTTAAACATTATGGCCTAAGCATAGTACTTATAAGTGGGGTAGAGCTCACTGTGAGTGTCCAAGTGGGATTTCATCATACCATATATTAGACTTTCCAGGAACACCAAATTGCAACTCAAAGATCAAGTCTATAGACTCAATAGGGTCAAAGTGTGAGGATCCACGAACAATGAGATCATAATCAACAAGAAAATTAGGGATGGATTTGATTTCAACTAGGTTCAATCCAAGATGCTTATTCAAAGGAATGTCATCCTAGAAGGAATACATGTCAGAACACCCAATTAGACCAATAAGGGGGAGAATAGGATCAAATTCCTCCATTGGATGAATTGTTTGGTCAACTGTTGGAACTAGGTCCAAAGAAGATGAACATAAATTCAGGGGATACTTCTCAATAGCAATTCAACTTACAACATGTGAGGCCACATAATTCACCTGCGATGGAGCATGGTCACCATATAAAATGGGTGTATAAGTGGTCCAGGAGGGTAAACAATACTGATCTGAATTAACAACTCGGTGGGGATCTAAATCACACTCAACGGATGCTAACTAGATCAACTAATAGGAAATATCAACCATGGTGAGCAGTATTTGCTTGCCATAGGATCCAACTTCCGAAGTGTGAGGTACTACCCAAAGATCAAAAGAGTTGATGATTCGAAAACAAGATCTTTGCTACTCTATGACGTTAACATGAATTGCATAAAGAGCATGAATGAAGCTCACAAATCCATAAGAAGAGAACCAAGCAACATAGACAATACACACATAAAGAAAACAAGTTGATAACGGAGTTCGTCCAGGATGGACTACGTCTCCGGGCCTGCTTCTCAATAGGAGGGCCGATCTATAATCTCAGCATAAAGGCAAAATACATGGCAATGATACAATGATACCTTGGCGACAATGGCCAGGAAGAGAACCGCTGCCCAAAACACAACAAGACTGCTTCCAGCAACTCCGAAACCTGAAGACGGTGTAAAACGAGTATAAACACTCGTACCTTCCTCCTGCAGAGCTACGCAATCTCCCTTCTCTCCTTTAGCTACAAAGTCTCTACTCCAAAGCATGAGTGGCAAATGGCATATGAGGGGGTTTATATAGGCTTGAGTTAGCCCTCATCACATTATCCTCATGATTCTTCAGTTACAACAAATTTGCCTAATTGGGCATATGGTTGAAAACCTCCAAGTTTGGTTATCATGTGGTTGGGCTCTTTATTAACTAATAAACAAACATACTTAAAAAATACCTTTTTAAAATGGCATATGGTTAAAACCATATAAACCCACCTTTAAACTTATACCAAAGTTTGTTATGTGGTGGCGCTCCGCTTATGATTATAAATACACATGCTTTTATATTTTTGAACCCATTTTTTGTCTTATCCCAAAGTTTGTTAAGCAAGGGTGGCGCTCCAACCCTATGGCATGCAATTCGTTGTAAGTTGTTATAGCACATGCTCCAACCCATGTTAGATGGCACGTGGTCTCCAACCCATTTTACAACCATAACAAAGTTCTTAAAAAGCACGTGGTGGCTCAATACAGGTTAAGGCGCAAGCTCCACGTGATTGGTTGGAGTTGGCCCCCTCTTTGTGCGCCATATAAACTTTTTAAGGTTTAAATAAAAGGTCTTAACCACACAAGCCAAGAAACATATGTAACCCAAGTGGTGGAGGCGGAGAGCTTATACAAGGGAGGTCACGGGGTCGAATCCTGCGGAGGCCATAATTTTTGCCTTAGACATATTGGCCAATTCAATGCTGCCACGTGGCGGCCTGGGATTGGTCCACCTCACGCCCCGTCAGCATCCAGTCAACCGTCCAGTCACTGCCATGTCACCGTCCGTACGCCCAACCAGCTCAGATCATACTGCCATGTGTCACTTTGTGATTGGTCCATACTGCCATGTGTCAGCTTCCCATATAGTAGGGATGCCACGTGTCACCCTGTCAGTGGTGCCACGTGGCACCTCCATTTTGCCAAATTTCCCTGTTTCACCAATACAACAGAACGCGATAACTTTCTCATACGAAGTCCGTTTGAGGTGAAACGAACGTCGTTGGAATCGTCTCGACGAGCCCTTCAATCTGGTGCTAATTTTTCTGAGAGTGGAGGACTTCAAAAAAAATTTCTTCTTAGATCCTCCTGGATCATTCCTCCCCACTGAGAAGCTTTTGGCCTCCAAAAGCCTTTACTAATCAACAGATAGGTGAGGGAATTGCTCCCTCACTTTCTCCTTCTCGATCCACTTGGCCTTGCTTGGATGAGTGCCTCTGATGCCCACTCGAAGATACTCAACATCACCTCTGCGAGAAGTCCTTGTCCTTCTGTCCAAGATGACATCTTCCTTTAGCTCATCCATGTACTCAGGAGAAAATTCATCAACTGATGGCACTGAGGCATTCTCCCTTTCATCCATGATCATGGGAGGCTCATAGAGTTTCAAGTTCTCCACATTCACCACTGAGTAGATCTGCATGTATGGCGGTAGCTCTAAGCGAAAAGCATTTGTCCCAATCTTCTCCAAGATGGTGAAGGGACCATATCTAATGGGCTTGAGCTTCTTGCCTTCTCCTTTCATCCTCTCCTTGCTGATGTGAAGCCACACTTGATCTCCCACCTGAAACTGATGATCAACTCTATGCTTGTCATGGCGAGCCTTGTACTGGGCTTGACTCTTCTCCAACTGCTCTTGCACTGCTTGATGTACCTGTTGAACTCTCTGAATGAACCTGCGGGCTTTGTCTTCATCCTTGGAAGTGCTTGAGTCAACCTCTCTCCCATAAGTCAATTCCAATGGAGTCTTTGGCAAGTACCCAAAGCATGTCTCAAATGGCGAGTTCTGAGTGGAAGAATGCATAGCCCTGTTGTAGGCATGCTGAACATATTGGATCTGTTCATCCCATAACTTAGGATGCTTGTTGCAATAGCCTCGAAGCAAATGGACAACTGTCCTGTTGACTACCTCTGTCTGTCCGTCGGTCTGTGGATGGAAAGCAGTGCTCCTCTTTAGCTTGGTGTCCATCATACACCATAATTTTGTCCAAAACTCTCCAAGGAATCGGGAGTCCCGATCCGAGATAATGGACGTAGGGAGTCCAAAGTGAACCCATACATGCTGAAAGAAAAGAGAAGCAGCCTGCTCTGCAGTGACCTGCTTTTTACATGGCATAAGAATACACATCTTGCTAAACCTATCCACGACCACATACAAGTAGTCATGACCCCTCCTAGACATAGGCAAACCCCCCACAAAATCCATGGAAATGCTTTCCCAAGGATGGGAAGGAACAGGAAGTGGTGAGTACAGCCCCAATTTTCTATTAGTGGGCTTACAAGTAGAGCACATCACACACCCCTTTACATATTTTGTTACAATGTCTTTCATGCAAGGCCAATACACAAGTCTTTGCAAATGATCCAAAGTCTTACCTACCCCAAAATGCCCTGATACAAGAGAAGTATGAGCTTCTCGTATTACATGGACTCTTTCACTGATAGGAACACATAGCTTGCCCAAATGATAGAGCAACTTTCCCTGCAAATAGTAGTCTTCCACCTGTGTGCCATTGGTTAGCTTCTCATAAATCTCCTTGAAATCATCATCAGTAGCATACTGCTCAATATAACTTTCTTGGGACAAAGAAGCATTTTTCAAAACAATAGATGCAACAATAGGAGGTCTAGAGAGCATATCTGCCACTTTGTTACTAGTACCCTTCTTGTACTTGATCACTAGATGGAATTGTTGAAGGAATCCCATCCACCTGAAATGACGAGCTTGCTGGAGCTTAGTCTGGGACTGGAGATACTGCAAGGGCTGATGATCGGTATGGATGATCGTCTCCTTACCCATCAAGTAGTGCTTCCACTTCTTGACACTTTGAACCAAAGCATACAACTCTTTGTCATAGGTGGGGTAGTTGATCACTGCTTGAGTAAAAGTCTCTGAATGGTAGCAAATAGGCTTGCGGTGCTGCATCAATACTGCCCCCATGGCATATCCACTGGCATCTGTCTCTATCTCAAATGACTGCTGCAAATTAGGCAAGGCTAGGACTGGGGCAGTGCTGATCTTTCCCTTCAATGTGTCGAAGGCTTTCTGCTGCTTTCCTCCCCACTGGAAGGATTTCTTCACACTTGTTAAGGAATGCAAAGGAGATGCTATGTATGAGAAGTTCTGAATGAACCTCCTCCAATATTGAACAGCTCCTAAAAAGCTTCTCACTTCAGTAGCGTTAGTAGGCTTAGGCCAATTGACAATTACATCAACTTTTGAAGGATCAATTTTTAAATTTCCACCTCCTACAATATGACCCAAGTAAACTAATGAAGTTTTGCCAAATTCACACTTTGACAATTTTACATACAATTTCTCCTTTTTCAAAGTATCTAATACTTGCTTTACATACCCCACATGTGCTTCCCAAGTTTTGCTAAAGACCAAGATATCATCTAAGTATACAATGACAAAATCATCTAAGAATGGCCCGAAAACATCATTCATTACCCGCATAAAGGTTGCAGGTGCATTGCAAAGCCCAAAGGGCATCACCAACCACTCAAATAGACCTTGCTTGGTCTTGAAGGCCGTCTTCCACACATCACTTTCTGCAATTTTGATCTGGTGGTAGCCACTGCACAAATCCAACTTGGTAAAGAACACAGCATCTTTCAACTGGTCGAGCAAGTCATCTATGCGAGGAAGCGGGTATCGATTCTTGATCGTGATCTTGTTGAGAGCCCGATAGTCAACGCACATCCTCCATGTGCCATCTTTCTTCATCACCAACACAATCGGTGAACCACATGGAGAGGAGCTGGGTCTGATCACTCCTTGGTCCAACAAGTCTTGAACCTGCTTCTTAATCTCTGCCATTTCAACTGCGGACAACCTGTACATGTCCACATTAGGAAGAGGGGCATCCTGCTGGAGATGAATCTCATGTTGAATCTCCCTTTTGGGAGGCAAACCTGTAGGTTCCTAAAATATTTCATCATAGTTAGCCACAATATCAATCATAGCCTTTTAATGAGAAGGATCACAACCTTTGAAAGCATCGGATGCCTCAGCATCTTTTGCTCTCACAACCATGAGCATGTATCTCTTATTAGTGTTGATGAGTCTCTTCATCTGTCCTGCACTAACAAGAGTGGTGTTAGCCTTCATACTGTGAGCTCTCACAATGTACTCCACCCCATTTTTGGTGAGATGGTACTTGTTCTCATGACGGAAGAATACTGCTTTTCGATCATACAAGTATGGGCTTCCCAATACGATACCGCAGATGTCAAGAGGAACAACATCTAAGTCCACCTCATCGATCAACTTTGAAGCAATAGCAAACCTTAACCTACATTGCTTAGTCACCTGTAGCTTAGCATTATCACATACCCATCCAAGAGGGTAAGGCTTGGGGTGAGGTTTAGTCTGTATGCCCAACTTCTTAACAACTGTTTCTGAGATTAAATTTACTTGAGAACCCGGATCAAATAATGTTTCAATCTTTGTATGCTTAGACACAACTCTGATATGAAACAATTCACTTCTTCTTTTATCATTTTCTTTAGAAACATGAGTAGAACTTGAACCAGTATGAGGAGTTTTGTTACCTTGCATTCCCACGGCTGTAATCATGGTTTCGTCACCTGAGTCGGAACCCAAATCTCGTTGCGCTGTTGCAACGGTCTTTTTCTTCTTTTTGCCTCCATAATGCTTTGGCCTTTGTTCAGGATGCAACTTCCAACAACTTTCTTCATCATGCCCATCAGTATCGCAATGGTTGCAATGGGGATTTCCTCCTTCCTTCTTGGCAGTAGCTGTCTTCTTGCTCTTGTCTTTTTTCTTGAACTTGTGGTGGTTGTTGGGCTGAAAGGCTTCTTCTGATGGTCTTCTTGCAAATGCTTCCCCCTGTTCTCAAGATGAGTAGCCTGAACACTTGCTTCATCCACACTAGTAGGATTCAACAACAGCAAAGTATGGCGTAGATAACGATGAAGAGCACCAATGTACTTCAAAAGAGTGTCAGGAGAATCTAAAGCAATATTCAATTCTAAAGCTTTCTTTCTAAATTCTTCAGTAAAACTCTGAACACTCTGACCCTTGCCTTGTCTAAAACTTTGCCAATCCATCATTGCCTTCTGAACATAACCCAACGGATAAAATTGCTTACGTAAAGCAGAAATAAAAGCAGACCACGATGAGAGAAGATTACCCATTTGTTTGCTACCTTGCTGAAGCTTGCTTTCCCACCATACAAGTGCGGTGCCTGTCAGCCGAAGTGAAGCCAACTGAATCTTCACATCTTCTTCTTCGATCTGCTGGACTCGGCAATAGACCTCAATTTGCCTTATCCAATTGTTTAACTTCTCTGCATTCGCTTCCCCATTGAACATGGGCAAATCAAACTTCACATCGAGCTTCAATAAGGGCTTCTTTTGAGGCTCTTTGTGAGGAACCTTGGAATGTTGAGAATGAGATGAGGAAGAAGCACTTGAACTTGTGCTTGAAGCTGAAGGTGAAGAGGGAGGCTCAAGAGGCTCTTCGCCACCTTCCCCTTGGTTAACTGAAGCGTTTCCTTCGTCCTTCACTTCTTTGTCTTCCTTCTTTACTTCACTGCCTTTTCTTTCTTTTGCCATGCGTTCTTCATAGTCTGCAAACAACTTGTCTACCTTGTCGGCCATCATATAGAAGACCTTGTGAAAGTTTGCCTCCATCTCGATGCGGGCATCATTAGCATCCATCTTCCTCCTTCGGTGTGCACGTCCGATCTCGGAATTGTAAGGCTCTAATGTACCCTCACCAGCTTGCAGTTTAGCCCTCGTGAGCATCCACACTCACAATCCAACGTCAAATAGACCTGCTCTGATACCACATGATCCGAAAACAAGATCTTTGCTACTCTATGACGTTAACATGAATTGCATAAAGAGCATGAATGAAGCTCACAAATCCATAAGAAGAGAACCAAGCAGCATAGACAATACACACATAAAGACAACAAGTTGATAACGGAGTTCGTCCAGGATGGACTACGTCTCCGGTCCTGCTTCTCAATAGGAGGGCCGATCTATAATCTTAGCATAAAGGCAAAATACATGGCAATGATACAATGATACCTTGGCGACAATGGCCAGGAAGAGAACCGCTGCCCAAAACACAACAAGACTGCTTCCAGCAACTCTGAAACCTGAAGACGGTGTAAAACGAGTATAAACACTCGTACCTTCCTCCTGCAGAGCTACGCAATCTCCCTTCTCTCCTTTAGCTACAAAGTCTCTACTCCAAAGCATGAGTGGCAAATGGCATATGAGGGGGTTTATATAGGCTTGAGTTAGCCCTCATCACATTCTCCTCATGATTCTTCAGTTACAACAAATTTGCCTAATTGGGCATATGGTTGAAAACCTCCAAGTTTGGTTATCATGTGGTTGGGCTCTTTATTAACTAATAAACAAACATACTTAAAAAATACCTTTTTAAAATGGCATATGGTTAAAACCATATAAACCCACCTTTAAACTTATCCCAAAGTTTGTTATGTGGTGGCGCTCCCCTTATGATTATAAATACACATGCTTTTATATTTTTGAACCCACTTTTTGTCTTATCCCAAAGTTTGTTAAGCAAGGGTGGCGCTCCAACCCTATGGCATGCAATTCATTGTAAGTTGTTATAGCACATGCTCCAACCCATGTTAGATGGCACGTGGTCTCCAACCCATTTTACAACCATAACAAAGTTCTTAAAAAGCACGTGGTGGCTCAATACAGGTTAAGGCGCAAGCTCCACGTGATTGGTTGGAGTTGACCCCCTCTTTGTGCGCCATATAAACTTTTTAAGGTTTAAATAAAAGGTCTTAACCACACAAGCGAAGAAACATATGTAACCCAAGTGGTGGAGGCGGAGAGCTTATACAAGGGAGGTCACGGGGTCGAATCCTGCGGAGGCCATAATTTTTGCCTTAGACATATTGGCCAATTCAATGCTGCCACGTGGCGGCCTGGGATTGGTCCACCTCACGCCCCGTCAGCATCCAGTCAACCGTCCAGTCACTGCCACGTCACCGTCCGTACGCCCAACCAGCTCAGATCATACTGCCATGTGTCACTTTGTGATTGGTCCGTACTGCCATGTGCAGCTTGCCCATATAGTAGGGATGCCACGTGTCACCCTGTCAGTGGTGCCACGTAGCACCTCCATTTTGCCAAATTTCCCCGTTTCACCAATACAACAGAACGCGATAACTTTCTCATACGAAGTCCGTTTGAGGTGAAACGAACGTCGTTGGAATTGTCTCGACGATCCCTTCGATCTGGTGCTAATTTTGCTGAGATTGGAGGACTTCAAAATTTTTGTCTTCTTAGATCCTCCTGGATCAGTTGAGGGGGTCATTAATAGTGGAAGTGATCATACAAATGGGACCAACATTCTTGTAGGTGATGGGCACGGGAAAAGGGAATGAACCATCAAATATGAATCTTTGAATAAATTGGCACCAACACTCTCATAATTACTCATGGAATCGCCCACAAACGACAATTATTGCTAGTGTTGGTACGTAAATCAAGCATGTAGTAATCAAGTTGGTCTATAGTAACGAATTTACCTTGATGGGGGAAACAAATAATGCGAAATATCGATGGAGTTAAAACTTTCATTGCATAAAACCAACTATGCCCAAGTAGAAGGTTATAATCCAATGGAGCGCCAACCACTTTAATTTCAAGAGAAATGGTTTTCCCTCCTAACTCAATGGGAAAAGTAGTGAGAATTCCCTGAGGTGTAAAAGTATGACTGTCATATTCTTTCAAAGTGGTATTGGATTGCACTAATGTTGGAGATCCAATGGCTCACTAGCAGGAAATGGACATAACACATGCAGAGGCTTCTTAAACAATTATTGTGCAAAAGATGGTTTTCCCATGTATGACTGCTTGTACTTGAAAATTGATCTAGTGGGAGAGCCTAGGTTGGCTATTGTCCATATCAAAAGTGACCAAACTTGTTTTGTAGGGATCAATCCTACCAATGACCAAAAACAAGGATTTACATGGTGCGGGACAACTTTGCAACACTTCAAGAGCAGACATAACATAAGGGACTGAGCCAAATCCTCCACAATAATGTAATTGTGGGCGGCTCAAGCATTAGTATTATGTGTTTCTCTCTAAAGAAAACCCTTGGGGGGGGGGGGCGTAATACTCTGGTATAAACATGCTTCTACATTTGAAAAGGACCATTAGGTTGGGAAGGAGAAGCAAAGTCATTTTCAGGAGTATTTCCATCTAGAATTTCTTACTAACGAGTTCGTGTGGAAAAAACTACAATATGCTCACAAAGAAATACATTCTAACATCCCTCCCCTTATGGAGGGGTAGGATTTTTGGCCACCATTTATTGATTTTATTGTTGAGGAGGGAAAGGATTGGTTAGAATGACAATTTTTGTGGTGGAGTCCCTTTGGGCATGGAACTCATTGACTTCTTTCAAACAAGGACAATGATGTGATCCTGGCATAGGTCTTGATGGATCACTTGATGGTTGAGGAGAATGTGGAATAATGTCATACAATGTGCCTGACTGAGAATAAATCAAATCTAAGTGCAAAGCATGATAAATAGCTTGCTCTTTAGTTATGGCCCCGACCATAGAAACATCATGAACAATGGGAGGTAACATGGATTTCGTGAACCAATTCGTTAATAATTGATCTAGAATACAGGTTTTAACAAGCCTCCCCCTCCATTCATGGATATGAGTGGAGGTATTATGATGTAATGATGTTAGAATATGTGTTTCAGTTTCGTATTGGATAGGCAATTGGAAATGTGTTAAGAATTCTATTGGTAGACCACTAAAGTTGGTGTATGAAGTATTAGGCAAGTTGATGTACCATTTTGAAGCTCTTCGAGTCAGGGTGTGTGAGAAAAGATGTAACTCAACACTATCATCCATCATGGAGTTAGAAACATGACATGGATGATATATAGTGGCATGCATAGACAAGTCTTCTCCCGGACGAACATCGAACTTTGGTATGTCGGTCAAGACTTTGAGGGTAGTGGGTGGCCATAAGGGGTTGTGCATAATGGGATCATTCATTAACTCTGACAATTCCAAATAATCTAGCGTCGCTAAAAAAGACAATTGCGTATTGGAAAATAAATATTGCGTAAAGGTAATTGAGCATTGAGATTAAACAAAACATAAATTCCTCCCATGTATCTGAAATGTACCGCTGAAAATTTTGATTGCTTAGGATTTCCTCACTCGTTTTAATATAATCATCTTAGCTTGTTTACATTAAAAAATGTTATATTATATATCATATGTAATTTGATTAGAGAAAACCTTTTTCAAAGTATCTTTGCAATTAGTTTTATTAAGAGTTAAATTAATATTATAATGAAAATTGGAAATTATATTTTGATTTTAAGAATAAATATAATTTTTTTATAGAAAAAAAAATCAATTTTCTTAAATATTAAGCTATTCATTATTGAGATAACATGAATGTTAAATAGAATGTTTTTGTTATACATTGACATAACATGAATGTTAAATAGAATGTTTTAGTATATAACAATTGTAAAGATTTTTAAAATTAATTCTGTTTTTATGACCATGCATAAGCATAAATTATTTAAAGTAAAAAATGAAAAGCCTTCTATCACTTATTTAATTATTAAGTGTTACTAAAAAGATATCCAATCAAAATTGCATTCTTTTATTAAATGATAAGAAACTTACGAGATAAATACATCCTCTAAAATATGGAAACTAATAAAAACAATATCATAACTTAATTTAAAAAGTAAAATTTAAAACCAAAATTAGGAAAAAAAAACACATCATAATAAAGATAGGTAACAAATTCTTAGAAGAGATCGTACTTCAAAACCCACAAAACACGATGAACTCTAATTTTGCAAATATTAGTGAGAAAACCTAATTCTATAGCTAAGAAATTAAGAGATTTCATTTCCAAATTATTGGCATTATATAAGCAGTCAGTAATTAGTACAAATCGTATAAACCAAAATCGGTCGACATAAAAGATCCTGAGACAATATAATATTACAAAGAAAATACACATTTGTATCAAAAGCTCATTAAATTTCGATGCACAGTGCAGCACCATCGCCATCAAAGAAGTTTCATCTCCAGTTTTGTACTATCTCAAGTTTCATCTCCATTTGATTCACGGTGCTGTAGCACTACCATCAGATAGGTTTCCATTTTCCAGGAAGGGAGCTTCACCCCGAACGGATGAGTTTCCATTTGTATTTGTATTTACATTTCTAGTTTCCTGCATCATATTCACGATCTCTCTGATTGAGGATCTCTCTTCACTAACCTCTCCTAAGCAGAGATTGGCAATTTTGATCATATTCTGCAGTTCCATCATGTCAATGTGATCTATCATATGTTGATCAACAATCGTCATGAATCTGTCTATTCCTGCGCTACGATATGTTTCAGTCCATTCTGCGAGAGGCGTGTCATCATGTAGTGCTTTCAAACCTGTAATAAGTTCCAGCAGTAACACACCATAGCTATACACGTCACTCTTGGCCGAATATCTGCCTGTCTTCACGTATTGCGGATCCATGTAACCATAACTCCCTCTAACCGCAGTGACTGTAAATTGGTTGTTTTTTGGGCCTAACTTTGACAGTCCAAAATCAGCCAATTTAGCATAGTTATCATGAGCCAGCAAAACATTTGCAGACTTAATATCACGGTGTAAAATCAGAGGCTTTGATTGTTCATGAAGGTATTGTAAAGCCACAGCAACCTGATACGCTATGTCCATACGAGCTGCCCACAAGACAGTGGACTTGTGAGACCCTTGGCACCCTTGTCTTTGTGCAGTCGGTCATACAAATTCCCATTGGAAACGAACTCAAAGACAAGAATTCGCTCACCTGCATATGCCGCGGATTGTTAAAACTAAAATACACAGCAACGGAATTTTACCTCATAAAGGATATCCCATCATTTTCTGGAGAAGCCATGTTAACTAAAAGTTAGTTCGAATCTTCGGACAAGATTGAAAAATATATAAATATATATATATATCTTTTCAGGTTTCAAGACTTTCAACATATGAAACCAAATTAATTATTTCTTTCAATAGATAATCACTATAAGGCTAAGGCAATTAATATAGGGAAACATACAGCAACAATTTATAAAACATACAAGCTAAGCAAATCAAGTGAAGGATTGCTCAAAGCACTTTCAAGTTAAAGATTATTATGAAACATAGTGAATTATAATTAATCAAAGTGAATTTTATTTAAACATAATCAATACAAGTCAATCATTGTTAATTATGGTAAACTAATTGGTTATAGTCAAACATGGTTAACCATAATCACTTGTTCAACTGTAGTTAATCATGGTCAAACATTGCAACTATAGTTAACCATGGTCAAACATTGCAATTATAGTTAACAATGGTTAAACATAATCAACCATGCAATCAAATCATCATTAACCATAGTCAAAACATGGTGAATTATATGATCAACCATACTAAAAAATAATAAAACACGGTGTACCATATTTAACCATGGTCAATCATGGTTAACCATGGTCAACCATGCTTAAACATGGTCAACCATAATTAAACATGATTAGCCCAAGTCAACCATATCCAACCATTGTAAACCATAGAGAAATTTGGTCAACTATATTCAAACATGGTCAACCATAGTCAATAGGTTATTAAATCTTAGTCGACCATGGTCCACCATAGTCAAACATTGTAGCCATGGTTAACTATATGATCAAACATAATCAATCATCAATAACCATAGTCAAACATGGTGAGCCATAGTTAATCATGGCTAATCATGGTTAACCATAGTCAACGATGACCAAACATAACAAACCATCAACAACAATAATAAAACATTGTGTTCATCTTATTTAACCATGGTCAAACATGCTTAACCATAATCAACCATTATTAAATATGGCCAACCATGTTCAACAATATTTAAACATGTCCAACCATGGCCATTAGAGTCAACCACAACCAACCATGTGTAACTAAAGTCAACTCTAGACAACCATGACCAACCATACTTATCCAAAGTCAACTATGCTCAACCATAGCCAAACCAAAGTCAACCATACTCGAACATGGTCAACCAAAGTCAACCATGGTGAATCATAGCAAAAAATGGTTGAAGAAATTCAACCATTACAATAATACTATATAATCAACTATATATAAACCATATAAATACTATTTGTATTATTATTATAGCTAAACCATATAAATATTTTGTAAATTATTATTATAGCATAATATAATAGTATATCGTAATCACCCATAAATTAGTCATAAATGAAAATATTTGTTCATATTAATATATGATAGGTAAAGTTAGGGTCCTACTATAACCTCTCTATGTTATCAATGTATAAGGTCATAAGGACTCTTAAATAGTTAATGGGTAGTGACTTAATGTAAAAGGGGTCTCCTTATTGAATAATTCCCTTAGATAGTTAACCGTCATTAATAATGGGACCCCAAGTAGTTAGGCCTTTAGCTAATCCCAAAATATATGTGGCCAAGAAACATCTCACTCGTGAATATTTAGCCACCAACAACCCTCTTTGGGTCCTCACATCCATAAACCACACTCCATGCATAATAATACTTGGAACCATTTTCCTAAAGTAGACTTAAATAACTTTGATGGTTCTAACCCAGAAGAATGGGTCACCCAGACAGAGCATTACTTCCCCCTTCATAGCATTACCAATGACATGATGGAATTTAGGGTGGGGTCTTGTATTTGGATCCAAAATTATGCAAATGGTGGAAGTGTCATAAAAAATATTATGGGCACTATGTCGCCTAGAGTCTATTTGTTAAAGCTCTCCACTCCCTTTACGAGAAAGATACTCACTATTTAGGGTAGCTTACCAAGTTACGCCAAACAAGATTAGCCATAGACTTTATCTCAACCTTTGAGAAATTAGGCATGTGTATAAGAAATTAACATATTCAAGATTCTTTAAAGAATGTTTCATTAGTGGTCTCAATAAGCCAATTAAAGCATACGTGAAAATGCAATGCCCTACTACTTCGTTGGAGGCATCTTAGAGGGCTCTAGAAGTAGAGATGGTGATCAATGCACAAACCAACAAACCATCTTTTATTTTGTTAGAAAAAATATAAAAAATAGAAGCAAACAACAATGATAATAGAAAACATAAATTACGTGGAGACCATATTGTGGGCAAGTAAAACCATGGGGTAATGGCAGCTTGATATTTTATTATTACTCAACAAAAAATCTTACAATGATTTTTTCTCTTGTGATATAATGCTGGGGGTCGCTTCCCTTTTATACAATACATATCAGGTTTCAGAAGGAAACCAAAAACACTAAAAGGGTCTAGAAAGTTTTTACTCAAGGGATCCTCATGCACACCCAATGCATACGAACGACGTATGCACTAGTTATGCTATAGGAAGAATATCCAAGATTTTGATATTGACTTCATCTCCTTACATTCTCCCGCTTGAAGTCAATATACACAAAGTTCCTTACCAATATTTTCCACATGCATGCCATTGCCCAATTCTTCCTACACCATATTTTCAACAAGCCCATAGTAGTTTTGCACCATTCAAACTTCTTTATTCTAACCATATTCGTAATCATATCTATAGTATTCTCATCACTATAATTTTTCTCCAACAAGATCCTACCTTCTTCCACCACTTTTCTTATGAAATGGTACTTAATATCAATATGATTCATGGTACTTTTAACTCTTTATTAAGTGAAGAGCACTTTGACTATCACAATGCAAAGTGATCTTCGTGTGCATTATGGGTGTTCCCATGAAGATGGGTAACACTTTTTGGCAGGAGGCGAGTGCAGATTGTCTAATCCATGAGCTCGATTGAGGTTTATTTAATCCCTCAATTGAGCTCACAAACACTCAATTGGGGGTTTAAATAAGCCCTCGATCAAGCTTTTTCCAATATCTCAATCAAGAGTTTAAATAATCCTTGATCGAGCTATTGGAAAAAAACTCAAGGGCGAAAAAATAGCTCGATTACTCGATCTAGGTTTAGCTCGATCAAGCTACCATTTCATAAATCACTTTGAAAGGTAATGCATAATAAAAATATAATATTTTTAAAAAATATATCAATCCATAATTATAAATAACAATTACAATATTAAAAATAAAAATAAAAATAAAAATGTAATACAATTAAAAAGTTTCAAGACATAGAAACAAAATAACAAAGAAAAGTCAATACCATGGGGTTTCCAAAACTAAGAATACTCTTCTTAGAGCCAGAAAAAAATACTAAAAATGTGAATACATGGTCATTCTTTGACATTTATACTAAATTTATTTCATGTGAAATTTATTTTATGTGAATACATGGTAATTCTTTCACCCAATGTTAGAGGGAGGGGACGTTCCCAAAAACAACAAGCCCTCAAAAGTTTCTTTTTGGTGACCATACACATGTGATTCTTATTCAAGAATCAATGTGTAGGTTCCAATTCCATTCAATTTGTATCTCCAATGCTAAAAAAATTGGAATTTTTATTTTGTTAATGTTAAGGGTCGGTCAAGGGTCGGTCAGGTGGTCTAGTGACTAGTAGGAATTCTAACATCAATTCAATTTCGACTCATATTTTTTTCGTAATGTATCCTTCTAGAGGGTGAAGGTAAATATTTGGGAAAGTTCTCAATATTGTTAATTAATATGGCCCTTAAGGGGATAAGAACCCCTTATGGGATCAACTCAAAGATCAAGAAATCCTTAGAGGTGACAATTGTATTGTTAATGGAGATCTAAATATGACCCTCTCTCCAAGGAAGGTTTGGGGAGATATGGATAGATTTTGATTTTTGGTAGAATATTACATATATTTATTTTAAGTTGTTAAATTAATTAATATTTAGCCGAGTCAATTAGTACCCACATGGAGAAATTATGGGAGAGGAAGAGCACGCATTTCTAAAAGGCTAGACAAATTTTTAATGGCATAAAAGATGGTAAAGGAAGTGGAAAAGTATAATTTTTGGGTAGGCTTTGGGGATTATAAAATCACCTTCTTATATATTGCTACAAATTGATAAGTTCGATAGAAATCCCCTAGCTCTTTTTAAATTCAATCATGCTTTGTTAAACAAGGAAGATTTTAGACTCTTCATTACAATTAATTGCAAATTATATGATCCATATTTTACCATTCTTCTACTGACTCAACTATGATTCAACTTATGTTTAACCTCAAATGGGTGAAGAAGGTAGTAGTTGATTAGGAAAAGAAGAAAAAATAAGATAATTAAGAAGACCTAAAGAGGTGGAAATAAACATAGCCTCCATCAGTGAAAAAAGTGTTTCATGGGCTTTCAATAATGAATAATTGCAAACTTTAAAATACCTTAAAAAAATAAAAATAAAAATACTAGAAGGAATAGAATGGAGGATCGAAAGCAAATCCGTTTGGTTGGAGGAGGGGATGATAATACTAAGTTTTTTAATAATTATACCAATTTTAGGAAAAGTGTAACTACCATATGGGAGATTGCTCTTCCTCAATACTACAAGGATAAGTGTTTCTAAGATATAGCTAAAGTAGGTAAGGATCACTTTCAAATTTTGTTTAAGGAACCTAGAGTTTCTCACATAATAGATCAATTGATGGTGTTAAAAAAATTTCCAAGACTTCTTGACATATTTTTTTATCAGAGGATGAATGAGGTCCTTGAAGAAATTTTAATGAAGGAGAAGTTGAAGGGAGTATTTCTTTCATTCAAGAAGGCAACGATACCTAGCCTAGATAGTTGGAATATGGATTTTTATCTTGGTTTCTATGAGATATTAGAAGAAGATATTTTAAGGGTGGTTGAATAATCTCAAACTTCAGGCAAAGTGTTAAGGCATTAAACTCTATATTCTTTGCCTTGATTCCAAGAAAAAACGAGCCTAGCTCCTTCAAGGATTTCAAGCCCATTTCTATTTGTAATCTCATTTACAAAATCATGAAGGTAATAGAAAATAGGCTAAAGTGGATGTGGTCTAAAGTGATCTCAAAGGAATTTTTTTTCCTCTTCAATCGACATATTATGATGTTGTGGGTGTAGTGCACAAGGGTCTACATATTATCAAGTTAAACAAACCCAAAGCAACAATGATGAAGATAGATTTAGATAAGACTTATTATAAGGTTAATTAGTTGTATATAAGACTTATTCTATTACAAATCAGTATGAAGTTATAAACAGTTAAATAGACCCTAGGTTGTGTTTCATCAATCTTGTTTGCAACCCTAATTAATGGTTCTACTTCAAGTTTCTTCGATGCTTCAAGAGGACTTAGAAAAGGGTTCCCCTTATCCCTCTTTTTGTTTTAGTTTTTGTTGATTGCATAAGGCTTAAGTAGGTTAACTGAAGAAGCAGAAAGAAATGGAACAATTAGAGGTATTTGGGTGATAGATGCAGTTGTGCTTACAGATTTATTGTTTGTAGACGATATATTACTATTTAGTCACGGAGAAATCGAGGAGTGGAGGTAGTTCAAGGGTATAATGGAAACCTTTTGTAATGCAATTGGAGTAGAGGTAAAATTTAGTAAACTTTCTATTTCTTTTAATGCCTCGGAACCCGAGCTGGAAAATCAAATTTCACATATCTTCCCTCTTTCATTTGGGCCCATTGATAACGGTGAGAAGTACCTAGGGTTCTACATGAAGCTACATGATTATAGGAATGCAAGTTTTTATTGGTTATATAACAAAATTGAAGCTAAAGTCTCTTGTTTGTGTCACAAATGGTTATGTCATGGACGAAGACTAATTCTTGTAAAGTCAATTATAGAAATCATTCCAATTTATTGGTTGTCTATTACACATGTTCATAATGGAATTTTGGACAATATTAGGAGAAATGATTTAGTTTTCTTTGGATTGGGAGGAAGCAAACATAAGGTAATCCACTTGTTATATGGGGAAAAATAGCAAGAAGAAGAGGCTGGAGGTTAAGGAATTAATAACATCTATGTCTTTAGTCACTTTGGTAGACAAAAAATTATGGATGCTTTTATTGAACAAATGCTTATGGGGCAAAGTATTTAGTTCTAAATATATCAAAGAACAGCAATTGGAGGAACTGATTAGCTCTAACAAAAAAATTGTCTTAGGGATTCCATTGTTTGGAACTCGGGTTTGGTAAGGGATTACCCAGTCATAAGAAGACGGGTTGCATGGAAAATAGGGAGAGTTGATAGACTTAGACTAGGGAGTTGGTTGTAGTGAGAACTTCAATCTCTTTGAAAAGTTGAAAAAAGGGATACAATCGGACAATGACTCAAAATTTTAATATATGTATTTATACAAGGGGATCTTGGGGGTTAGTTTTAGTCCTAGAAATCAATTGAAGTCTTGAACTTGCAAGGTAACTTAGAAGATGAATGGTCGTATTACATCTCTCTATTAAAGGTCATAGTGCATTACATCTACAAGATCAAGAGGATGAATTTATATGGACATGGAATAAAGCTATAGGTGATCTTACTGCAAAATTAGCCTCTGAATCCTTGATGGAAAATGTTTTACCTAAGGAAAAGGTTTGGTAGTGGAAAGAGATATGGAAGCTCTCTTGTCACTGAAAATAAGAATCTTTATCTAATTAGCCTTCTCCAATAAGCTTCTTACCTGGGGTAATGGAAAAAATGTCATGGACAAAATAAATGTGTTCTTTGCAAATTAGAGGGAGAATCTGTTGATCGTCTCTTTATATTTTGTCACTTTTCCAAATCGATATGGAATGAATTCCTTCAGGCGTTTAATGGCTCTATTTAGTGAAATAGGGTTTATCTCCTATAATGTTTTGAATCATGGATGACAAATGCTGTTGTAAAGGCCAATATAGATTTTGTGGCTTTTGAGAAACACCATCTCATTTATTGGAAGAAATTTGGCACCTGATATAGTGTCTCATAATATCAAACTTTCCTTCAGAGAAAGGTGGAAGCCCCCAAAACTAAAGATATCGAGGGTCTTCAAAGAACCACTCATAGACTACACAAAAGATTGTGGATTCTTTGATGGAGATCTTGTTAATAAACACTAGGTTTGTGTCGATTTGGGGCACTACTTTCTTTTAGCCATCATCATTTCTTATCCCTCAAATATAGTGTAGGGAAACACAATAATAACATAACTGAATTCTTTGCACTTTTGATACTATTGAAATATGTTATAAGGTACTTGCAAGTGCTAGGGAATTAGAAGTTGTTGATGGAATGGTGTAATGGAAAGTGCCATATTATGAATTTGATTCTAGGCCCTCTTATGCACATACTAATGGAGGTAAAATTCCAATTATATTTGATCTCCTTCTCACACATCTATAGAGGTATTAACACAAAAGCATATTCATTCTCCAATGATGATTTTTCCGATGATTTTTCCTTGTAGGAATGTACTATGGTCATTCAAGAATTTCATGGGTGAAGTGACCTCACTTGAATCTATTTTTCCTCTCATGTGAACATTGAGAAGTCTTGCTAGAGGTTGGCTAGAAATCTTGAAAATATACGTATAAGTGATGTGAATGATATTTATGAGGACATTATTGAACATATTTACTTTGATATATGGACAAATATAATAAATAATGGAGGAGTTTCTCAAACTTTGGAAGAATTTATAAAGTTGGATGGTGTATGTTCTGATTTCATTTTTTAAATAATAAATATTATTATAATTTTCATAAAAATAATAAATTTTAAATATTTATTGGAAATATCCATAAGCTAAATATATAATTAAAAATCATTATTAATGTGATATATAGAGAGAGAGAGAGTTGTTATTAATAGATAATAATGCTAACTCAAATTTAGTCATACTAAGAGTTGATGTGAACTACCTTAAATTCTCTATCAAACAAACAAAAAATAACCAATACAAACTTTCGATAATTAATATATAAAATTACATATTAAAAAAAATTACACTAATTTTCTATTTTCCTTTGTAATGGAGTAGGTTTAACCTATTTTTTTTCAATAAAAGATAGGTATTAAACCCTGATTTCCTTCATTGTGATTTTGTTGTTTTAAGTTGTATTTTTTAATAAAAAGATAAATAGTATTTGTTAAAGTGAAGTTTAGCTTTTAAGAAAGATAACTTTTAAAATAAGTACTCATATAGAAATAATTTCAAAATAAAGAATAGTATTTATGTTGATGAAATAGCACGGATGATTTTAATACTTATTTAAAAATGTGTAAACCTTGATGAATCTTATCACTTCTTAAAATATTAACTCTAAAATATTTGACAATATTTTTCTAAAATTTTTATATACTTTATATAATAATTTGACTATTTTTAACCATAAATGTAACGGGAAAAATAACAAAATGTAACAGAAGTTTTATGGTATTTCCACAGAAAATACTATGAGGCTTAACCAATCAAAGAAAACTGCCAAACATAAATAACTCGTAAAGATTGGTCGCAAGCTCGGTGCTGGATAACTGGTCTCTTGTTTGGAGTCTCAAGTAAAGAAGGCAATTAACAGAAAATTCACAAAGTACTCGATGACAGACAGAAATGCAAGCTTCTAAATCTACATGAAACGAACCAAAATAAGATCAGTCTCGATGTATCTTAATGCTCGGTTTCCAAGAATTAATTCTGGACAGCTCCTTTAATTACACTTGATCCATGGAAGATAGAGCTCATAAAAATTAGTTGGATCATACATAGATGTTCATGCAAAATTCAAATATTGTAAAGGGAATACTGCAGGCGCACCTGGTTGTAAACACAATCCGATGAGATCCACAAGATGAGGATGCCGTGGAAGTCTGAGAAGCACAGATAGTTCTTGTTTGAATAAATTCAGATCTAAATCCGTCGCTCTCTTGACAGCACCGATTATATTGCCTATTAGATTGGCACGATAAACAAATCCAGAGGCGCCATGTCCCACTTTAGTTGTGAAATTATTAGTACCCTTCGCCAGTTCCTCCATTGTGTACGTACGTATATCTATGCCGGCCACCTCCAAAGAGTTCAGTTCCTCTACTGTGTGCGTGCTTATGTCTTTAATTTCCACCTCCAAAGAGTCGCCGCTAGGGTTGGCGAGTTGCCCGGTTGAGTACGCGCGTATGTCTGTGCGCGTCCCAAAGGCGCTGTTGCCATTATCATTGTGGGAGGCATACTTGAATGCCTTAAACACAGCTATCAAAATAACTAGCGACACCACAATCATAGATATTGCGATTCCCATGTCCTTTAAGAGGTGGATGCCATGCGAAACATGGGTGGATGCCACATTGGGATGGACGGAGGCGAATGTCACATTGGTAATTTGGAAAGGGGAGGAAGAGGGAGAGAGGGCTTGTCCGAATGTCTTATGGAGGGAGGCCGTTACGTCGGAAGCGTGGGAGGGTTGTCCGATCGGTATGTAATCGAAGAGGGAGGGCGAGAATTTCAGTTGTAAGCGGGCAGTAAGAGTGCAAGGCGCGAAAGAAAGCAGCCAGACAATGCTCAGCAGCAACCGTAACAACACATGACGATCCATTCAATAATAATGTGAGAGAGCAAAGAACAATAATTCATTCGAAGTAGATTGGGGTTTTAATCCATTACCCTGACAAATGCATTGCTATAATATATTATAAATTGCCGTATGGCTTAAGGGGTTGATCTCACCACAGCGAAATTCACCGTAAGAATGCAGTTCACTATGACACACATCTCATTATTATAAATTCACATTTGGCATTGAATTGATATGATAAAATAACTAAGAGACTGAAGACCCTGGACTCTCCCTACGTTCTTATTTTTCTACTTTTCTAGGAACAAACGGATATGATAAAGATAAAGTAAAGCCTGAGAGATTGAAGACCCGGTATTTTCGTTATGTGCACATTTTTCTTCTTGTAAGACTTATATAATATTGTTAAATATAAAATTTAATATTATCTCATATTCTTTCAACGGATATGATAAAGATAAAGTAAAGCCTGAGAGATTGAAGACCCGGTATGTTCATTATGTGCACATTTTTCTTCTTGTAAGACTTATATAATATTGTTAAATATAAAATTTAATATTATATCATATTCCTTCAAGTTATCAATAGTGTATTTTTTTTTTCACACTTGTGAGAGATACAGGGGGAATTGAACCCTACCCCACCGCCGTATGCCGGGCGCCTTCACTCCAACCGACCGAGCTATAGTGTATTTTTGTTTTCACACTTGTGAGAGATACAGGGGGAATTGAACCCTACCCCACCGCCGTATGCCGGGCGCCTTCACTCCAACCGACCGAGCTACTTAATCGCCATGTCCTATATTTGGAACCAATTACATGTTTTTGGGTCCGTGATTTGACAACAACAATGATGCAGAGCATCCGAGGGATGTCAACTTGATGGTTCAAGCCAACGTGGATGAATGAGAGTGTCGACCCATAAGATTCGATAAGAGGTTGAAAAGAAAATGGTTGAACAAATTTTGATCGTCACATCAGTTTTCAATCAACAATCATTTCGTTTTCAAATTCCTACCTGTTGGAGGTATTTTGTTTTTTTAATTAGTTTTATGATCAGCCACAGTTTCACTAAATGCACCGGCATGTCGATAAAAGCAACAAATAAAAAGTGTTAGTTTATCAACTTATAGCGTACACAATTTTTAATTAAGTTCTGTAATAAGTACAAAATATACTAGCAATTGCCCCTAAAAGGTGCAATAATATGTTGAAGGGAAAAAAAATAGGAAATCGTGTAGATGTGATGAAGTGAAAATGGTAGTAAAATAATGTCATAAAGAGCTTGTTGTGTGGTTTCTTTTAAATAGTCTAAGGATGTTTGAATTAAAGTTTTTATAACCTATGTTGTTAATTCATTTGTAATCTCTTCGTTTGATGCTAAAATTTTCCTTTCAAAGGAAGGGAGTTCTATTACAATTCTAATTTTCATGGTTGTCTTGAAAAATTAATTTGTATTTTGATCCCCTTTGTATAGCCATCATATGTGGAAATTTTGACTCTAGAAAAATATCTTTTTCCTCCAAACCATCTGTTACATTTCTTAACTCTACAATTGCATTTGGATTTGTTACATTGCTTAACTCTACATAGATATTGGTGTCAAAAGAGCTTCTTAGCATGTGTTAAGAAGAATCCACCAAAATGTTGTTCATTTTCCATCTAGTGCTACCACTGCATCATGGAGACCTCAAGCGACGGCATCCGTGCCTGCTTGTACTTTTCCTCCAACAGGGGCGAGTGGATCAAATGGATTAAAATAGCTCGTAATTTACTACAGGCCAGGATGCAAATGCAATGGAAAGGAAAAAAGAACCACAACAATCATACATGTGACAAAATTTTATTGGAATCTACATGGCTGGCGTGGGTTGGCGAGAGGGACTGATCTCTATACAAATAATCTCTTTTATTCATGACACTTGTTGGATTTATATTGGTTGGAGGGATGATGAATGACCAGAAACCCGCCCTCATAAAATAACGTCTTCGACGTAAATATGGAAGTGAGTTTCATGTTTTATGTGCAACAAACGGCCCCATCACATTATTCTAACGCAAAATTAAGGGTTTTACTATAATAATATCTATCTCGAGTCCATCATGCTGTGGTTTATCCACGAGTGGGAGAGATTGTTGTGAGAGTTACTCAGATTCAATTCTAGGCGGGTAGGCCCTAAAAACTACTTGTGGTTGTTTGAAGATAACCCAGTCTTAAATCCCGGGCAGACAACAAAAAATTGCATCTGAGATCAGGTGCAAATCTCAGCTGAGCACGAAGTACAAACCACATCCTAGATAGAGTGAAAGTTCCAGGGACCTTGACGACCCACACTTGAGGAGAAAGTAAGGATTTGTTCACAGAACAAAAACTAAACGCGAGATCGGGTGACAGTTCCAAGGACCTTGACGGCCCACATTTGAGGAGAAAGTAAGGGTCTGTTTGCGGACAAAGCCCAAATGTTCCAGTTTTGTAAACCCAAAACAAATACCTAGCTTACCTTGGCCAACTGAGCACGACTATTAAACAAATCACATAGAAATATTATCATAAACCCTTGAAAGTCTATATTTGTACATTCCAGAGCCTAAATGTAACCACTTCAAAAAACAGTCCAATAACATCACATTAAATATTAGGCAGGAAAATGAAGATTGGAACGATTGCATGTATTAAAAGATACACAGATTTAAAAGGTCATACATACCTTGGAAAAGTCTTGAGGAGCGATCCCTAGAAGATAAAACGAATTTACCGGAAAAGCCAGCAGAAGGTGAAGAAGCAGCAAGGGCCATACAAGGGCTTGCAGGAACCCGATGGACGCCATTACTGCTTCTGGCCAATGGAGATCTGTCTCTGCTCTGATATGCTTTGGAATGCAGAATCAAAGGGTTTACGCTGCAAAATAACAAGTAGAAGCCATGTACTCAAGGAAAATTATAAGTTCGTCCCCCGAAAAAACAACTTGCAGATAAGAAACATGAGATAGCAGCTGGAAGATAAGAAATAGGAGACAACAACTAGTAGAAGGACTAACGATCAATGCCATATTTCCATGAATACTTAGCTTCTGTTGGAAGCTATTTGTAGAATACACGTTAGAGGGAATAGACACAGACGGACAAGTTACACGATAGAGGGAACCGATGCGAACTTCCTGAACATGCAACCGTGACAAACGAGCAAATGGAAACTTCCAGCAGAACTTCAACAGCACAGGAGGCACGTGTACGAATTTGATATGCCAGAAAAGATGAAACGTGTGGCAGTTCCTGATTTGCGGGAGGGACGACGAAGGTTGTACATTGTTTTTCAACCTTCCCTTCAGAATAAATGTCTATCGACGTAAATATTACATGTGATGATTTATGACTGAAACCAACCAGTAAGAAAATATGAGAAAAATGACTGATTGGAAACCAAGTAGTGAGAAAATATGAGCAAAAGGACACTGAGTAACTCCAGAAATACCTTCCAAGGGCCCTTCATCTTTAGTCGAGTATACAAAAAATCCAAAGCAAGGTAGAAAATATACATTGCCTCCATTATTCCCTAGCATTCGCATTCAAACCCAATATCAACATCGTTATAACTTGATACACTGCCATCATTGTTAATCCCAGGACCAGCTTGGCACAGTAATTCCCTTTGGCTAAATCCCCTGTAGACATCTTAAGTTGCATTAAATGTTGAAGTAATTTGAGAAATACAGGAAGCCCATAGAAAACAAAAAAAGAAATGTCACACAGAATAGACAAAAATTTTGTTGAACACACCATGCTCATAGATACTGTGTTCCTTCTGTATGTAGATCCATTGAATTCCTTTCTCTAATAAAGCCGGTTCCCATTTGGTGAAATTCACCTTGCAATACTTTAGTGCCGCGAGCATCCGAGATTACAAATATGTGCCCCAAATGTCTGCCAAATAGCTCGTTGCCTAGCTCAATGGTTTATCTAGAAGCAACCAAGTCAATAAAAAACTATAAAAAATTATATACAAACTTTATAAAAATCAAAGTCTATAAACTTTGATTTTTGTAGAGGCTCAAGATAATGAAGAAAATGGAATATATATAATCACTTGTAATAGTTTTTGTAGAGGCTCAAGATAATGAAGAAAATGGAATATATATAATCACTTGTAATAGTAGGCAGGCAGGCAAGGGTTGATAAAAGAATTATATTTTTTTTTAGAAACGAATTCATGTTCAATAAAAAAAATGTAAAAATTACTTATAAACTTTACAAATATAAAAAAATATAAAACTTTGATTTTTATACTAATTTAAAATAATAATAAAAATAGAACATATATAGACAGAGATTAATAAAAAAACTACAAGAACAAAGAAAATACAAAATACCATTGAATTATAGTAAATCTAGAAACAAACTAATGTTCACTAAAACAATCGATCTATATTAATTATTAATTGTCAAATGTTTGATAATGGATTTTGTACCACATAATCTTCTTTTAAAAGTAGACAATCAATTTTTGTCCATAGTTAATTTCGAAAGTCCACAAACCCATCTCTTCATGAAATCAACTACTTCAACATTACCGTTGTAAAAGCTATCTCCCCATCGTTATAATTCTAGAACAACTCTCATTTAATGGTTCTCAATGCATCTAGAACAACTCTTCAATTCAGAATTGGTAAAAGATAAGGCAAACGAGGGACTTCAGATTCGTTCAAAGATCAACGATGCGAAGACACTTCCGGTCAAATGAAGACGGCTGCTGTTGTTTCTTTAAAACCAATAAATAATAAAATACTTCATGAGGCAGCCAACACATAAAACCAAAGGAACACGCCACGCCCATTCGTAAAATGAGAAAAATAAATAAAAATGGAAACTTCCAGCAGAACTTCAACAGCACATGAGGCACGTGTACGAATTTGATATGTCAAAAAAAGATAAAACACGCGGCAGTTCCTGATTTGCCGAAGGAACGACGAAGGTTGAACAGTGTTTTTCAAACTCCCCTTCATAATAAACGTCTATCGAATTATTTTATTACGCCGGCGTCTTATTTCAAGTTTGGAGTTGGATGGCGGTCGTCGTCTTTTAATCAACATTATGGGATGAACGATCATGATTTATTATTCTACGAATATTCTTCGTTCTTTCCACATATCAATGGAGGAGACTTGCCCTGTTAACATCCCTCCACTTTTTAATGTGTTAATGAGTGTTACAGCATCTGTTAATCAATGTTACATCGATTTTAATCCATAATTAATCAAAATTTTGCAGTCCGTTTAACATGCTTCTGTTGGGGATAACCTGCATTTTATAATCTATGCGTTACTGCTTCCACAACGTGATTAAGGAGTCAATGGAGAAGGGGAAGTTAAATGACTGCATGTTCCTATACCAGACCAGTGGTTTCTAATCCTAGCATGCACTTTTTTATCGACTTTTTAACCTTCCATGCCATTTCGTTTCTTGCTCCATCTACAGAAGTTAAGAATGGTTGCGTCCATTGTGTTTACAATATCATACGTCCAGTATTGATCCGAGCATAATGCAATGCCATTAGGGTAAGATCAATGTTCAAACCAAAGCATATTTATTATTAAAAAGATATCAAATATGTTGTTCAAAATAAATTCCCTTCTAATAAATCTACAATATGTGCAATAGGAGTTTGCACAGACAAATACAAATACAGGGGACTTAGGCCAATGGCCCACCAAAGAGAAGCCTGTGTTATAAAATACCGTGAAGAAAAACTTCAAACCAGATCCATGTTTGCGTGACTATTGATGTATAAATTATGTTCGATCCTTTTTTTCTGATTTTATTCTTCACGTGAATATTGATGTATAAATTATTCGAGATCCACTTCTCTGATTTTACTGCTTGAATATTGATGTCTAAATTGTTTCGGATCATCCTCTATGATTTCATCCTTTGTGTGAAAATTTCACTAACTGAAAGAAAATATATAAAATTAGTACATCTAATTAGTACATCTACAGATGAAAAAGCACTCCCTTGAAGTGATCCCCATAAAATTAGTACATCTACATATGAAAAAAGCACTCCCTTGAAGTGATCCCCATGTGCGTTTTTCATCTGCTAGTAGTGCAGATGTGCTAGTCTTAACTATATTGAATTTACAATTGCTATGTAATTTTTCATTTTCCCATAAAACATAGCATTAAAATGTTTTAAGAATATTTATTTTTTAAAAATTTGATTCAGTCTGAATTATGCAGCAGAGGAGGATTATAAACGCATATAATATGTAATGCATAGATTATAAACGCATAGATTATGTAACTCATAGATTATAAATGCATAGATTAAATGTAACTCACTAGAATATGTAACGCACAGGATTATAAAATACAAAAACAAATGCTGAAATAGTCATTTTAGCCGTAAAATAATGCTGGTGTTCTTTGAAGGCAGTTATATATGTGTTTCCAAAGAGCTTCAGCTAGCCATAGGTTACTAACATGGCCATCCATCCTCCTATCAAAACTCTCAAAGATCCTTTCGCCATGGGAGACCGGCCATAGTGAGCTCCCACTGCACCAAACAACTCGAGGGCCATGTTGGACGCTACAAACAAAACCACAACTCTGATCTATGCAAACGATGCCTGGCCGATTTATCTTCTTGTACTTCAAGATTGAATTTCATTTGTTTGGAACTGTAGACCTGGTGCCTTGAACATGGATCGTCCAGACCAGGTTTGTTGAGCTTTAAATTTTGATACTTGAAAACCTTTTGTTGGTGGAATCGATGGTTTAAATCTATTTTTAGATCCGCTGGATTCAAAATATGTACGAATTATTTTATTAAACAGTTGGATGCTAAAACCTTTAGTCTCAAGGTTGAATCAGCTTAATTTCTAAGCTCGTAAGGTTTGAGTCGGTAGGATTAAGCGCTATCATATTATATTTTCCTTGTGAAGCGTGGATCATTAATTTGAAATCTAAGGCTAAAATTAGGAGTGGATTTAAATTGTTTGGCTAAGGTCTGCTCCAAAATAATTTTCTGACGCTACAGGGATGGATCTTTAACATTCAAACTAGGAAGAGAGTCATCCTCAGATTCACATTTCTGCGAGCGATGATGGCAGACCAAATGTGGGGTTTATTTGAAATTTCCTTTTCCATTCCTCCGATTCAGTTACAAACATGTGCCATGGCTATTGCAGTTGTATTATTTATGTCTTAAGTTAATTCCCAGCTGTTTTTTGTTGATTCTGCAAGCTCCTTGGCTTCAGAAGCTTGTGATGTTTCTCCCTCTCGTTGCCTTGTTCTTGCCTCGACATCATGGCAGCTAGAATGTATGCCTCGGGTTCGTGGGTTTCCAAATTTCTTAGTGGTTTTTTCCTTTTGATTTTGTAGATATTCAATCCAGATCGTATCCACGCAGACAAGTTCTGAGGCAGCCGTGGCAATAATCAAATTCTGTTAATGTAGAAACTAGCTATATATTACAGGCTGCAAAATTTTGCTAATTACATGGTGAATTCTCTTCAGAATTTGTTTTTCGGTAAAGTATACAAGTCGCTACCTCATGAGTATAATATGGTAATGGCTATGTTGTGGCGACACCCAGAAAGAGTAGACATCCACAAAACCAAAGTCGTTCATTATTGTGCCGAAGTAAGTTCTTTTTTGCTTTATTTCAATTGAGCTCTTAATTACAGTTTTGCCATAGGATTATTGTGCCTATATGGACATCGTGGTGGTGCAAGGATCGAAACCGTGGATGTTCACTCGCAAGGAGGCAAACATGCATAGAGCAGACATCAAGATGCTAGTGGACAAATGGTCGGATATTTACAAAGATTCATCTCTAGATTTTAAGGAACAGTGAAGTAAGCCGTTGGGATCTGCCATACCAACGTCTTGCATTACCAGCAACGCATCTGCTCTTCCTGCAGCTTAATCAGGAGTGTTTCTGATGCACCTTATATTAAGTATGTACAGGATATATAAAACCTACAATCCCATCTCGATCATTTTCGATCATTATAATTATTATCAATATGTACCCAATCTTGGTCGTATTCGTACATTTTATCGAATGGAACAAATTCTAATTATGAAATTGTGCCAAATGTCAAATAGAAATCAGGCTTATGTTCTACCTTCTTCACAGAGGAGAGACCTAATGGATCAATGGAACTATTTGATGCGGTATTGTCCTTGCAGTCCTAAGCATGTAAAACCTTGCCAGCTGAAATCGGGTATCTCTAACAAGATTTTTGTGGGCTTTAGTATAACCCATCAGTATGGAAGTACTAAAAAAGAGGCCTTTCCACTCAATTGAAACATTTGACACAAATATTAGAAGATGTCTTGAATCTCTAAGTAGATGGACCTATTATCATGGCAATTGAAACTTGGAACTCCTGAAAACAGAATCAGAAAAGCATAATGAGAGCTGAGATTCAGTTGGTGACTAGGCACATCAAGTAAACATAATTACACTACATATTTTTATGATATATAATGGTCATTGATAGTGGACAAAAAAGTTCTTGGATATGGAAATTGCCTTCAAATAATAGTTATTTTTTAAGCAGTGTGAAATTCAAATAAATTCAAAACATGGGCATCCCTTTCAGTCAACGAAGTATAAAAGAAACATCTGGAAACTAACATTTCAATTTATATTATGGCCTAAGAACTGCTTAGGTACTGCCACTACACAAAAAAATCAATAAGTAATGGTAAAAACAATGAAACCAATAATTAGAGAAGCCACTATGATTGCAAAAGCTGATGATTGTAGGAATGTAAAGAGTTATATTCCTGCACTGTAGCAATGATGTTTGTACTGTCTATACTGTCACCATTGTTATGACGCGAACCCTTGAACGAGTCCACTATCTAAATGTTGTATTAATTGTTTCTTGTATTCAGAATATGGCCCGTTCTGCATGTATGTTTTTGCAAATTTTGTGAAAGTTTTGCATGGAAATTGACGTTCCAGTTGACTAAAATTGGATTATTAATTCTATAATGCCTTCCTGGGATGAAGTCTGAGATAAATGAATAATTACTTCTGAAATCAAATCTGAAATTTTGTTCCCTATGAAGAGTTGACTATCATTCTTATGATGTGAATATAATGTTATTTTTAATAATATTAATCGTTAATAATATGGCTATAATATTATAATTATATTAATAACATAATTAATAAAGTTAATAATATTAATTTTCAAAACATTAACAATATTAATAAAGTTAAGAACATATTAAAATGAATATTAATACATTAATAATAAGAACAATAGAATTATTATTGATAAAATTAACAACATTAAAATGTTATTAATAATAACTATATCATTAATAAAAATAAAACATTAATAACATAATTAATATAATTAATACATTTAATAATATTAATTTTCAAAACATTAACAATATTAATGTTAACATTAACATTAATATAACATTAGCAATAATACTTATATTAACATTGATAATAACATTTATAACAATATATCTACATTATTAATGCTATAGTTTAGTACTACAACAACAAATGAATGGTTTTTCACTTTAAAGGTATATCAATATCAATAATAATATACAAAAACTTTCATAATTCTCTTCTACACATAAATTAAGAATAACACATTTTCTATTTAGAAGCTACATCAATATGAATCCACATACAACACCCTTGAGTATGGATCATGCCCATGAAATTTGAATTTGGATATATTTATCATTACAATTTCCCTACTAAACCACATCCCCAAAACTAACGAACATATATACCCTTGAGTATGGATCATGCCCATGAAATTTGAATTTGGATATATTTATCATTACAATTCCCCTACTAAACCACATCCCAAAAACTAAAGAACACACACACACACACACACACACATATATATGACTATTTTCATTGATATTTAATAATCAATACCACAATGAAATGTGTTTCATTAAAAAAATACTTAGAAAAACAAACTCTAATGATATTTTTCTTCATATAGACACAAAATAGATACTAGCACAACCACTTGACTTTTGGTCGGTGAACACTGATAGGCCACAAGTGCCACAAATAAGTTATGTGATACTTGTTCTCCATGCATACTTCTAATAATCCGTTGTCCATGCTTCAGGTAGATGTAAACCATGGTTAAACATAGTAAACCATGATCAACCAAATTCAACCATGTTCAACCAAATTCAAGCATTCCCAAACAACCAAATTCTCAAAACCAACCATCCATGAACAACCAAATTCAACCATTCCCAAAAACCAAAGTCAAGCAAACAACCAAAGTCATCAATTCGCAAACAATCAAAGTCACCCATGCCCAACCAATGTAAGCCAAACCCAACCAAAGTCAACCATGGTCGAACAACCAAAGTCAACTAAACAAAAATAAACATGGTTAATAAAAACAACCAAATTCAACCAAACCAAAATAAACATGGTTAATAAAAACAACCAAACAACAAAAGTCAATCATAGGCAACCAAAGCCAAGGAAAGTCAACTAGATATTCAACTAAAGGGAACCAAAATCCAACCATGGTCAACCAAAGCCAACAAAAAGTCAACCATGGTAAACCAAAGTCACCCAAAAGTCAACCCAAGTCACCCATGGTCAACCAAAAATCAAGCTAAAGCCAACCATAGTCAACCATGGTCAACCAAAGTCAACAGTTTTCAACAATGTTCTACCACGGTCAACCAAAGTCTAACTATTGTCAACCATGCTCTTCAATGGTCAACCATGTACAACTAAAGTCTACCAAAAGTCAACCATGGTAAAAAAAATGTCATCCAAGGTAAAAAAAGGTCAACCATGGTTAAACAATGTTAACCAAGGTCAACCAAAAGTCAACCATGGTTAGCCAAAGTCATCCATGGTCAACCAAATTTTTTACCATGAACAACCAAAAAGTTAACCATATGTCAACCATGGTCAACCAAAGCCAAAGTGAACCACGGCCAACCAAAGTCAACCAAAGTAACCATATTCAACCAATGGTCAACCATAACCAACCAAAGTAAACCAAAATTCAACCCATGGTTCACTAAAGTCCACCATTGTCAACCTTCGTGAGGAATAGTCAACCATGGTAAACCAAAGTCAACAACGGTCAACCAAAAGTTAACAAAATTTAAACAAAGTCAACCATGGTAAATCACAGTGCACCAAAGTCAACAAAAGCCAAACCAAAGTAAACCAAATTCAACCATGGTTAACCAAATGTGAACCAAAGTCAACCGTTGTCAACCATAGTCAACCAAAAGTCAACCATAGTCAACCAAAGCCAACCATAAGTCGGTCGTGGTCAACTAAACTCAACCAACCCTAGACCATGGTCAACAAAAGTCATACATGGTCAACAAAAGTCAAGCATGGCCAACCAAGGTCAACCATGAACAACCATGGTCAACCATAGTCAACCGTGGTCAACCTTGCTTAACCCTAATCAATTAAAGTCATCCCAAAGTCAAACAAAGTTAACCATGTTCAACCATAATCAACCAAAAGTAAACCAAACTCAATCATGTTTAACCCAAAGTCATCCAAGCTCAACAAAAGTTAACCATGGTCAGCCAAAGTCAAGCATGGTCAACCAAAAGTCAAGCATGGTTTACAAAAATTCAACCATGGTCAACCAAAGTAAGCCATGGTCAACCAAAGTAAGCCATGGTCAACCAAAATCAACCATTGTGAACCAAAAGGTAACCATGGTTAACCATAGTCAAGCAAAATCAACCAAAGTCAACCATGGTCAACCATAGTCAAGCAAAATCAACCAAAGTCAACCAAAAGTAAACCATGGTAAACCAAAGTTAGCCATGGTCAGCCAAAAGTCAACCATGGTCAATCTTGGTCAACCATAGTCAACCATTATCATTAAAAAATAAGCCAAAGTAAACCAATTTTAACCAGGGTCAACAAAAATCCACCAAATTTCAACCATGGTCAGCTAATGTCAATTATGGTTAAGCAAAAGTCAACCAAAAGTTAACCATGGCAAACCAATGTGAATCGATATCAACCATAGTAAACCAAAGTCAACCATGGTCAACCAAAATCAACCACAATCAGCCAAAATTCAACCAAAGTCAATTTTAGACAGCCAAAGTCCACCATAGTCAACCAAATCAATCCAAAACTCTACCTTAGTCAACCAAAGTGAACCATCGTCAACCATAGTGAACCATAATCAACCAAAGTCAACCATGGCAAAGTAAAGTTGAAGATGGTTAATAATAAATTCAACTAAAGTCATCCATGGTTAACCAACTCAACCAAAGTCAACCGTAATTAACAATAGTCAACCATGGTAAACTAAAGTCAACCATAGTCAACCATGCTCAGCCAAAGTCAACCATACTCAACGATGGTCAACCACAGGCAATCATTCTTAACCAAAAGTAATCCAAAGTCAACCATGGTCTACCAAAACTCAACCATGGTAAACCAAAGTCAACCATGGTTAACTTTGGTTAGCGAAAGTAAACTTTGGTTACCCATAGTCAACCAAAGTCAACTATGGTCAATCAAGGTCAACCATGGTTAGCTGTGGTTAACCATGGTCAACCATAGTTAACCAAAGTCAACTAAATCCAGCCATCGTTAGCTAAATTCAACCATGGTCACCCAAAAGTCAACCACAGTCAACTTTGGTCAGCCAAAGGAAACCATAGTCAACCATGGTCATCTAATGTCAACCATAGTTTTCCAAATCCAATGAAAAGTCAACCAAAGTCAATTTTGGTTAGCCAAAGTTAACCATATTCAACCAAAGTCAACCATGGTCAATCATAGTCAACCAAAGATAGCCAAAAGTCAACCTTAATCAACCAAAGTGAACCATGGACAACCAAAGTCACCCATGGCAAAGGAAAGTCGACCATGGTTAATAAAAATTCAACCAAACTCAACCATGGTCAACCAAAGTGAACCATGGTCAAGCAAAGCTAACTATGGTCAACCATGGTTAACAATAGTTGACCACGATCAAACAAAGTCAACCATGGTCAACCAAAGTGAACCATGTTTAACCAAAGGCAACCAAATTCAACCATGGTTAACAATAGTCAACCACGGTCAATCATTCTGAACCATAGTTAACCATGTTCAACCATAGTATACCATATACAACCATGCTTGGCCATAGTTAACCAAAAGTCAACCATGGTTAACCAAAGTCAACTTTTTTTATGGACTTTCCCTCATGATTTCTCTTCATTGGTTTAACTCCAAGGAATTTCTCCATGGCCTATAGTTGCATATACAACTTTGTTAAATCCTTTTTTGCGAGGTCCATATCCATTCCTAATAAATGTTTCATTTTAACTAGCTTTGTTCCACTCAAAACCCCCTTCAATAGTTTCCCCTAGTTAATACATTATTGGATTTTATGCATTCTCGGTATTTTTTTGACAACCCTACCTATTTTTAGGATTTGCAATAAACTCCAAGTTTGATTTTCCATTAACATGAATGTTATTAAATACATGGAGGAGTGACCTTTGGGTTTCATCTCCCAAGAGGTTCTTTGGACTTCTATGTTTCAGTTTGTCTCAAAAGTAGAAAATTATTTACAGTATTTACAAATTTACCCTAATCATGTAGGATTAGGTATCCAACATCTGCCCTTAATCCAAAGGGGAGTTTGTAAGTCCAAGCATATCTTTGAACTTTACAAGCTTCTCTCTTCTAGGTGCTTTGGTGAAGATGTCTACAATTTTCTCATTTGTGGAACAATGTATCAAATGAATTGTCTTGACCTATACATGATGTCGAATCAGTGGCAAATCATGTTTATGTTCTTGGTTTGATCATGGAATCTAGGATTCTTAGACAACTTGATTACATAAGTGTTTCTAATCAGTAGAGGAGTAGAATTCACTTGTTTCTCCTACAAATATTAAATTATTTTCCTAAGCCACACAATTTATTTTGTTTCTTCTCTAGTAGCCACATATTATTCCTTTGTTATGGAATTTGTTGGAACAGACCATTTGTGCGATCTCCAAGAGACAAATTTTGATCCAAGACTCATGAGGTAGACTGAAGAAGACAATCCATTATCTTTTTCGCCATTGAAGTATGAATTAGAATATCCAATCAATTTGAATCCATCCACCTTATAATATTTGAGTCCCCTTCAAGTATTTTTGAACTCTTTTGGAAGCAAACCAATGTCCTTCACGAGGTTTTTGCATAAACCTGGAATTGATCCCAACAACAAATGAAATATCTAGTCTAGTGGTGGTAAGGTAGATAAGGCTTCGCACAAACTAGTTTTACTTGGTTGCATCCTCAAATTCCTTTCCTTCTTTTGATGTGAGATTCATATTCTATTCCATTGTAGTAGAGAGAGGATTGCACTATGCCATGCCAAATTTGTTCCATATCTCTCCAACGTACTTCTTCTCGTAGATTACTATGTACTTTGGATTCTTTATTACTTCAATTCCCACGTAGTAGTGAAGATGTCCCAAATCTATCATTTTAAATCCCTTATTCAATTATTTTTTTATAGATGCAATGTAACTTTCACTGTTCCTTGTCATCAGAAGATCAACTACATACACCATAAGATATACAATAGATTTTCCAATTTTCTTTATAAACAATGTTGCATCATCAACATTAAAGTCTTTGAAATTTAATTTCATAAGATGCTCGATTAACTTTTCATACCATGTGCAAGGTTCTTGATTTAGGACATAAAATGACTTGATAAATTTTCATACCTTTTGTTCTTGTCCCTTCACAAAAAATCCTTCTGGTTGAGACATGAAGACACTCTCTTTCAAGTCTCCATTCAAGAAAGTAGTCTTCACATCCATCTGATGAAATTTCCATCCATTCTATGAAACCAAATATAATAGAATGTGTATGGTATCCCATTTTCCAATGGGGGATAACGTTTCCTCATAGCCAATTCCTTGTTTATGTGAAAAACATTTTGCCACTATTTGTGGAAATATCCCTTATGCAGACATAATAGTTTTTCCTTGGATCTCTTTCCCTGGATCAACAAATCGGGATAGAACTATATTTTTTTCAATCTAGATCCAATCTTGATAGCATACAACATAGAAATAGAGGATAAGAATATAAATCACGTTGGCATTAGTGATGTTTGCTGATGTAGATCACTGTTGGTGTAGACCTGATAGACTTTTCTCCAACTCCTATGCACATGTTTCCTACACACAATCAAACAACAATACCCTTCTCAATCCATTTCTAGCAATAACACTAACAAGGTACAAATCATACCAAGATAAACAAGATATAAGTTAGATCTAATCCAATCTACTCAAGGATAGATCAGATCCTCCACACATAACATATGTAATCTTAAGCAACAATGCAAATAATAATTCAAATATGAAATGGAGGGGGTAAAATGCATATTTCTATATAGAATCAATGAGAAATATACATCATGCACATTCCTTGATTGATGATGCAAGTATTCTCCACGATCCATCTTCTAATCCTTCCTTGATATGATCAATCACACAAATAATGATCTGAATGAGAATTACAAGGGTTCACTATGGAATCCACCAGCATAACTATAATCTCTTCAATCTCCCACCATCATAACAATATTCTCTTCAATATCCCCTTTCTCCCTTGAATTTCCTTCATTATATAGATGTATGGAGGAGGAAACTAAAATGAATCTAGACACCTAGGGCTTGTCACATTCGATTTGGGGTTGTAATTTCCCAATCTCGTGACATGTGGATCCAAATCATCACAGAAATATCCTCGAAACTATTAAAACATTAAAGGTTATGAGGCTATTGCTCTCTCCAGTGGTGAAAGAAGGAACGGGTTCTCCCTCTCTAGTGTTGCAAGAAGTGATAACAAGTGATTGTCCCACGCTGCATAGTACATAGAGGATGATAGAGATGAAACTAATAGTAATACTCAGAATCAATGACTATAAATATAGTGTCAAGGAATAACAAGTATCATGAGCCTCCTACATACTCCAAGGGCGGAAAATAATGGTATAACAAATGCATGCTGAAGTATGAGGTTAGAATAGCAATTGATGGTAAAAACACTTTACAATAATAATATCTAGAGGGAAGTATTTTGAGATCAAGGAACTAGATAGGACTTGCAATCAATCATCAACCAAGTATGTATAGGTATCATTCCCGAGGTAGGCATACCCATTCTCGGTAAAAAGAGAACAATGCATGTGCACCAACACAATATACTGTGGATCCATGTACATAATAAGATATTATACCATGGACATGAATAAGTACATGGTGGATTCATTCCATAAAAATATCATAGCCACAATAAATACAATGTGGATCTATGTCATAGTGTATACCATGAAGACATAATAGTCTCCATAGTACTCAGAAAAATAAACAAGTTATACAACTTGATGAGAACCCGACATTGTTCTCATTTTTTGGGTGGTCAATTTTAGTAGCTATTTTTACCTCCATTTCAAAAAGTGTGTATACTAGTAGCACCATATTTCATTTCGAGCCATTTTTTTCGATTTTTAAACTTCTTGGTCTTAAAAATAAAATATAATTTTTTTTTACTCAAAAACACCATATATAGATCATAATATGATGATAGTGGCATCGAAGTATCCTCCATAATGACTGGAAGAGTAACCAATCAAAGAAGTATTATGACTCATGATGAATCGATGATTGTATGGTCCCAAAGAAAGCTATAACCCGACTGCAATACAATATTGTGATGCAAACAAGTGCCATGTTCAAGGGTGACATAATGGACTACTTCCATTTTCTCAAAGGATAGACAATGACTTCTCCCCCTCCCCTATTTTTAATTTTTTGTGACTCCTTCATGTTTTTAAGAGCGTGATAAAGATACAAGTTTTCTCGATAACATCTTTTTCATAAAAGTTTAACGATCCTGAAAAAAGAGGTAAAAGTGTACTTGAAAGTGTTTTTTCGTAAAATTTTAGCGAGCTCTAAAAAACGATAAAAGGATACTCGGTGTAATGTGTCTTTTTCATGTTTTAATGAGCGCAAGAAAAAAGATAAAAGTGTGCTCATCTAGAGAGAATGAGTGGTACAATGGGAATGTAAGGTTACATCTGTGTGGAACCAACTATGTGATAAGCAATGCAGAATGGAAAAAGAAACCACCCCATGTGGTTGTTCTTCTCCACAGGTAAGGGAAATGTTGTGTAGTGGCAATGCGAGTTATCAGGCACCAAGTTGAGTGTGAGAGAAGTGGCTAAGGTGAGTATGGTGATAGCTCTGCAACAAGTAGAAATACATATACAACCAAGAAAGCAAAAAAAGGGCATATAAAATGTTCGGGAACGCCTCTGGGAAGGTTTGAATTATAAAGAAAAGAGAGAAAATGTCGATCAATTCTTAGGTCATGGCAGGAATAAAGATGGTTCTCAGTCCTATAAACATGTGGCATGGGAACCAAAATGCAATTGGGGTGATAAACTAGGATTCCAATGAAAGGTAGGCGCTAAATTTCAAGTTACGACATGCATAGAGAAAGAATGGCTAATGTCACAACCTGATGAGATCAACCCTATGACGAAATAATGTGAAACATGAAAGTATAAAAAAATTCACTTTGTAATATGATAAAAACTATATCTATATTCCAAAGGTCAACATTATGCACCATAGATGAATATCACCAATATTCCATATTTCATCCTACACAAATGGCTAAAACTAGCTCCAAAAACAACTATTAGTAACCCCAAAAACATAGAAAAATGCATATAAAAGAGATTTTTCTGTGCTTTTTCCTTTTTTCCCACAAAAAGTTAAATGCACACCCCCCAGCATATAATACATGTTATACAAAGTACTCTTAAGCATTATGGCCTAAGCATAGTTCTTATAAGTGGGGTAGAGCCCACTGTGAGTGTCCAAGTGGGATTTCATCATTCTATATATTAGACTTTTCAGGAACACCAAATTGCAACTCAAAGATCAAGTCTATAGACTCAATAGGGTCAAAGTGTGAGGATCCACGAACAATGAGATCATAATCAACAAGAAAATTAGGGATGGATTTGATTTCAACTAGGTTCAATCCAGGATGATTATTCAAAGGAATGTCATCCTAGAAGGAATACATGTCAGAACACCCACTTAGACCAATAAGGGGGAGAATAGGATCAAATTCCTCCATTGGATGAATTGTTTGGTCAACTGTTGGAACTAGGTCCAAAGAAGATGAGCATAAATGCAGGGGATACTTCTCAATAGCAATTGAACTTACAAGATGTGAGGCCACATAATTCACCTGAGATCGAGCATGGTCACCATATAAAATGGGTGTATAAGTGGTCCAGGAGGGTAAACGATATTGATCTAAATTAATAACTCAGTGGGGATCTAAATCACACTCAACGGATGCTAACTAGATCAACTAATAGGAAATATCAACCACGGTGAGCAGTATTTGCTTGCCATAGGATCCAACTTCCGAAGCGTGAGGTACTACCCAAGGATCAAAAGAGTTGAGGGGGTCATTAATAGTGGAAGTGATCATACAAATGGGACCAACATTCTTGTAGGTGATGGGCACGGGAAAAGGGAATGAACCATCAAATATGAATCTTTGAATAAATTGGCACCAACACTCTCATAATTACTCATGGAATCGCCCACAAACGACAATTATTGCTAGTGTTGGTACGTAAATCAAGCATGTAGTAATCAAGTTGGTCTATAGTAACGAATTTACCCTGATGGCCATGGGGGAAACAAATAATGCGAAATATCGATGGAGTTAAAACTTTCATTGCATAAAACCAATTATGCCCAAGTAGAAGGTTATAATCTAATGGAGCGCCAACCACTTTAATTTCAAGAGAAATGGTTTTCCTTCCTAACTCAATGGGAAAAGTAGTGAGAATTCCCTGAGGTGTAAAAGTATGACTGTCATATTCTTTCAAAGTGGTATTGGATTGCACTAATGTTGGAGATCCAATGGCTCACTAGCAGGAAATGGACATAACACATGCAAAGGCTTCTTAAACAATTATTGTGCAAAAGATGGTTTTCCCATGTATGACTACTTGTATTTGAAAATTGATCTAGTGGGAGAGCCTAGGTTGGCTATTGTCCATATCAAAAGTGACCAAACTTGATTCGTAGGGATCAATCCTACCAATGACCGAAAACAAGGATTTACATGGTGTGGGACAACTTTGCAACACTTCAAGAGCAGACATAACATAAGGGACTGAGCCAAATCCTCCACAATAATGTAATTGTGGGCGGCTCAAGCATTAGGATTATGTGTTTCTCTCTAAAGAAAACCCTTAGGGGGGGGGGCGTAATACTCTGGTATAAACATGCTTCTACATTTGAAAAGGACCATTACGTTGGGAAGGGAACTCATTGACTTCTTTCAAACAAGGACAATGATGTGGTCCTGGCATAGGTCTTGATGGATCACTTGATGGTTGAGGAAAATGTGGAATAATGTCATACAATGTGCCTGACTGAGAATAAATCAAATCTAAGTGCAAAGCATGATGAATAGCTTGCTCTTTAGTTATGGCCCTGACCATAGAAACATCATGAACAATGGGAGGTAACATGGATTTCGTGAACCAATTCGTTAATAATTGATCTAGAATACAGGTTTTAACAAGCCTCCCCCTCCTTTCATGGATATGAGTGGAGGTATTATGATGTAATGATGTTAGAATATGTGTTTCAGTTTCGTATTGGATAGGCAATTGAAAATGTGTTAAGAATTCTATTGGTAGACCACTAAAGTTGGTGTATGAAGTATTAGGCAACTTGATGTACCATTTTGAAGATCTTCGAGTCAGGGTGTGTGAGAAAAGATGTAACTCAACACTATCATCCATCATGGAGTTAAAAACACGACATGGATGATATATAGTGGCATGCATAGACAAGTCTTCTCCCGGACGAACATCGAACTTTGGTATGTCGGTCAACACTTTGAGGGTAATGGGTGGCCATAAGGGGTTGTGCATAATGGGATCATTCATTAACTTTGACAATTCCAAATAATCTAGCGTCGCTAAAAAAGACAATTGCGTATTGGAAAATAGATATTGTATCAAAGGTAATTAAACAAAACATAAATTCCTCCCATGTATCTGAAATGTACCGCTGAAAATTTTGATTGCTTAGGATTTCCTCACTCGTTTTAATATAATCATCTTAGCTTGTTTACATTTAAAAAATGTTATATTATATATCATATGTAATTTGATTAGAGAAAACCTTTTTCAAAGTATCTTTGAAATTAGTTTTATTAAGAGTTAAATTAATATTATAATGAAAATTGGAAATTATATTTTGATTTTAAGAATAAATATAATTTTTTTTTATAGAAAAAAAAATCAATTTTCTTAAATATTAAGCTATTCATTATTGAGATAACATGAATGTTAAATAGAATGGTTTTGTTATATATTGAGATAACATGAATGTTAAATAGAATGTTTTTGTTATATATTGAGATAACATGAATGTTAAATAGAATGTTTTAGTATATAACAATTGTAAAGATTTTTAAAATTAATTCTGTTTTTATGACCATGCATAAGCATAAATTATTTAATAGAAAAAATGAAAAGCCTTCTATCACTTATTTAATTATTAAGTGTTACTAAAAAGATATCGAATGAAAATTGCATTCTTTTATTAAATGATAAGAAACTTACGAGATAAATACATCCTCTAAAATATGGAAACTAATAAAAACAATATCATAACTTAATTTAAAAAGTAAAATTTAAAACTAAAATTAGGAAAAAAAACACATCATAATAAAGATAGGTAACAAATTCTTAGAAGAGATCGTACTTCAAAACCCACAAAACACGATGAACTCTAATTTTGCAAATATTAGTGAGAAAACCTAATTCTATAGCTAAGAAATTAAGAGATTTCATTTCCAAATTATTGGCATTATATAAGCAGTCAGTAATTAGTACAAATCGTATAAACCAAAATCGGTCGACATGAAAGATCCTGAGACAATATAATATTACAAAGAAAATACACATTTGTATCAAAAGCTCATTAAATTTCGATGCACAGTGCAGCACCATCGCCATCAAAGAAGTTTCATCTCCAGTTTTGTACTATCTCAAGTTTCATCTCCATTTGATTCACGGTGCTGTAGCACTACCATCAGATAGGTTTCCATTTTCCAGGAAGGGAGCTTCACCCCGATCGGATGAGTTTCCATTTGTATTTGTATTTACATTTCTAGTTTCCTGCATCTTATTCACGATCTCTCTGATTGAGGATCTCTCTTCACTAACCTCTCCTAAGCAGAGATTGGCAATTTTGATCATATTCTGCAGTTCCATCATGTCAATGTGATCTATCATATGTTGATCAACAATCGTCATGAATCTGTCTATTCCTGCGCTACGATATGTTTCAGTCCATTCTGCGAGAGGCGTGTCATCATGTAGTGCTTTCAAACCTGTAATAAGTTCCAGCAGTAACACACCATAGCTATACACGTCACTCTTGGCCGAATATCTGCCTGTCTTCACGTATTGCGGATCCATGTAACCATAACTCCCTCTAACCGCAGTGACTGTAAATTGGTTGTTTTTTGGGCCTAACTTTGACAGTCCAAAATCAGCCAATTTAGCATAGTTATCATGAGCCAGCAAAACATTTGCAGACTTAATATCACGGTGTAAAATCAGAGGCTTTGATTGTTCATGAAGGTATTGTAAAGCCACAGCAACCTGATACGCTATGTCCATACGAGCTGCCCAAGACAGTCGACTTGTGAGACCCTTGGCACCCTTGTCTTTGTGCAGTCGGTCATACAAATTCCCATTGGAAACGAACTCAAAGACAAGAATTCGCTCACCTGCATATGCCACGGATTGTTAAAACTAAAATACACAGCAACGGAATTTTACCTCATAAAGGATATCCCATCATTGTTTGGAGAAGCCATCTTAACTAAAAGTTAGTTCGAATCTTCGGACAAGATTGAAAAATATATAAATATATATATATATATATATCTTTTCAGGTTTCAAGACTTTCAACATATGAAACCAAATTAATTATTTCTTTCAATAGATAATCACTATAAGGTTAAGGTAATTAATATAGGGAAACATACAGCAACAATTTATAAAACATACAAGCTAAGCAAATCAAGTGAAGGATTGCTCAAAGCACTTTCAAGTTAAAGTTTATTATGAAACATAGTGAATTATAATTAATCAAAGTGAATTTTATTTAAACATAATCAATAGAAGTCCATCATTGTTAATTATGGTAAACTAATTGGTTATAGTCAAACATGGTTAACCATAATCACTTGTTCAACTGTAGTTAATCATGGTCAAACATTGCAACTATAGTTAACCATGGTCAAACATTGCAACTATAGTTAACAATGGTTAAACATAATCAACCATGCAATCAAATCATCATTAACCATAGTCAAAACATGGTGAATTATATGATCAACCATACTAAAAAATAATAAAACACGGTGTACCATATTTAACCATGGTCAATCATGGTTAACCATGGTCAACCATGCTTAAACATGGTCAACCATAATTAAACATGATTAGCCCAAGTCAACCATATCCAACCATTGTAAACCATAGAGAAATTTGGTCAACTATATTCAAACATGGTCAACCATAGTCAATACGTTATTAAATCGTAGTCGACCATGGTCCACCATAGTCAAACATTGTAGCCATGGTTAACTATATGATCAAACATAATCAATCATCAATAACCATAGTCAAACATGGTGAGCCATAGTTAATCATGGCTAATCATGGTTAACCATAGTCAACGATGGCCAAACATAACAAACCATCAACAACAATAGTAAAACATTGTGTTCATCTTATTTAACCATGGTCAAACATGCTTAACCATAATCAACCATTATTAAATATGGCCAACCATGTTCAACAATATTTAAACATGTCCAACCATGGCCATTAGAGTCAACCAAAACCAACCATGACCAACCATACTTATCCAAAGTCAACTATGCTCAACCATAGCCAAACCAAAGTCAACCATACTCGAACATGGTCAACCAAAGTCAACCATGGTGAATCATAGCAAAAAATGGTTGAAGAAATTCAACCATTACAATAATACTTTATAATCAACTATATATAAACCATATAAATACTATTTGTATTATTATTATAGCTAAACCATATAAATATTTTGTAAATTATTATTATAGCATAATATAATAGGATATCGTAATCACCCATAAATTAGTCATAAATGAAAATATTTGTTCATATTAATATATGATAGGTAAAGTTAGGGTCCTACTATAACCTCTCTATGTTATCAATGTATAAGGTCATAAGGACTCTTAAATAGTTAATGGGTAGTGACTTAATGTAAAAGGGGTCTCCTTATTGAATAATTCCCTTATGTAGTTAACCGTCATTAATAATGGGACCCCAAGTAGTTAGGCCTTTAGCTAATCCCAAAATATATGTGGCCAAGAAACATCTCACTCATGAATATTTAGCCACCAACAACCCTCTTTGGGTCCTCACATCCATAAACCACACTCCATGGATAATAATACTTGGAACCATTTTCCTAAAGTAGACTTAAATAACTTTGATGGTTCTAACCGAGAAGAATGGGTCACCCAGACAGAGCATTACTTCCCCCTTCATAGCATTACCAATGACATGATGGAATTTAGGGTGGGGTCTTGTATTTGGATCCAAAATGATGCAAATGGTGGAAGTGTCATAAAAAATATTATGGGCACTATGTCGCCTAGAGTCTATTTGTTAAAGCTCTCCACTCCCTTTACGAGAAAGATACTCACTATTTAGGGTAGCTTACCAAGTTACGCCAAACAAGATTAGCCATAGACTTTATCTCAACCTTTGAGCAATTAGGCATGTGTATAAGAAATTAACATATTCAAGATTCTTTAAAGAATGTTTCATTAGTGGTCTCAATAAGCCAATTAAAGCATACGTGAGAATGCAATGCCCTACTACTTCGTTGGAGGCATCTTAGAGGGCTCTAGAAGTAGAGATGGTGATCAATGCACAAACCAACAAACCATCTTTTATTTTGTTAGAAAAAATAGAAGCAAACAACAATGATAATAGAAAACATAAATTACGTGGAAACCATACTGTGGGCAAGTAAAACCATGGGGTAATGGCAGCTTGATATTTTATTATTACTCAACAAAAAATCTTACAATGATTTTTTCTCTTGTGATATAATGCTGGGGGTCGCTTCCCTTTTATACAATACATATCAAGTTTCAGAAGGAAACCAAAAACACTAAAAGTGTCTAGAAAGTTTTTACTCAAGGGATCCTCTCATGCACACCCAATGCATACGAACAACGTATGCACTAGTCATGCTATAGGAAGAATATCCAAGATTTTAATATTGACTTCATCTCCTTACATTCTCCCGCTTGAAGTCAATATACACAAAGTTCCTTACCAATATTTTCCACGTGCATGCCATTGCCCAATTTTTCCTACACCATATTTTCAACAAGCCCATAGTAGTTTTGCACCATTCAAACTTCTTTATTCTAACCATATTCGTAATCATATCTATAGTATTCTCATCACTATAATTTTTCTCCAACAAGATCCTACCTTCTTCCACCACTTTTCTTATGAAATGGTACTTAATATCAATATGATTCATGGTACTTTTAACTCTTTATTAAGTGAAGAGCACTTTGACTATCACAATGAAAAGTGATCTTCGTGTGCATTATGGGTGTTCCCATGAAGATGGGTAACACTTTTTGGCAGGAGGCGAGTGCAGATTGTCTAATCCACGAGCTCGATTGAGGTTTATTTAATCCCTCAATTGAGCTCACAAACACTCGATCGGGGGTTTAAATAAGCCCCTATCAAGCTTTTTCCAATAGCTCAATCAAGGGTTTAAATAATCCTTGATCGAGCTATTGGAAAAAAACTCAAGAGCGAGAAAATAGCTCGATTGCTCAATCTAGGTTTAGCTCGATCGAGCTACCATTTCATAAATCACTTTGAAAGGTAATGCATAATAAAAATATAATATTTTTAAAAAATATATCAATCCATAATTATAAATAACAATTACAATATTAAAAAAAAATAATAATAATAATAACAAAGAAAAGTCAATACCATGGGGTTTCCAAAACTAAGAATACTAAGAATACTCTTCTTAGAGCTAGAAAAAAATACTAAAAATGTGAATACAGGGTCATTCTTTGACATTTATACTAAATTTATTTTATGTGAAATTTATTTTATGTGAATACATGGTAATTCTTTCACCCAATGTCAGAGGGAGGGGACGTTCCCAAAAACAACAAGCCCTCAAAAGTTTCTTTTTGGTGACCATACACATGTGATTCTTATTCAAGAATCAATGTGTGTAGGTTCCAATTCCATTCAATTTGCATCTCCAATGCTAAAAAAATTGGAATTTTTATTTTGTTAATGTTAAGGGTCGGTCAAGGGTCGGTCAGGTGGTCTAGTGACTAGTAGGAATTCTAACATTAATTCAATTTCGACTCATATTTTTTTCGTAATGTATCCTTCTAGAGGGGGAAGGTAAATATTTGGGAAAGTTCTCAATATTGTTAATTAATATGGCCCTTAAGGGGATAAGAACCCCTTATGGGATCAACTCAAAGATCAAGAAATCCTTAGAGGTGACAATTGTATTGTTAATGGAGATCTAAATATGACTCTCTCTAAGGAAGGTTTGGGGAGATATGGATAGATTTTGATTTTTGGTAGACTAGTACATATTTTTATTTTAAGTTGTTAAATTAATTGATATTTAGCCGAGTCAACTGGGTACAGTACCCACATGGAGGAATTATGGGAGAGGAAGAGCATGCATTTCTAAAAGGCTAGACAAATTTTTAATGGCATAAAAGATGGTAAAGGAAGTGGAAAAGTGTAAGTCTTGGGTAGGCTTTGGGGATTATAAAATCACCTTCTTATATATTGCTACAAATTGATAAGTTTGATAGAAATCCCCTAGCTCTCTTTAAATTCAATCATGCTTTGTTAAACAAGGAAGATTTTAGACTCTTCATTACAATTAATTGCAAATTATATGATCCATATTTTACCACTCTTCTACTGATTCAACTTATGTTTAACCTCAAATGGGTGAAGAAGGTAGTAGTTGATTAGGAAAAGAAGAAAAAATAAGATAATTAAGTAGACCTAAAGAGGTGGAAATAAACATAGCCTCCATCAGTGAAAAAAGTGTTTCATGGAATTTCAATAACGAATAATTGCAAACTTTAAAATACCTTAAAAAAATAAAAATAAAAATACTAGAAGGAATAGAATGGAGGCTCGAAAGCAAATCCGTTTGGTTGGAGGAGGGGATGATAATACTAAGTTTTTTAATAATTATACTAATTTTAGGAAAAGTGTAACTACAATATGGGAGATTGCTCTTCCTCAATACTACAAGGATAAGTGTTTCTAAGATATAGCTAAAGTAGGTAAGGATCACTTTCAAATTTTGTTTAAGGAACCTAGAGTTTCTCACATAATAGATCAATTGATGGTGTTAAAAAAATTTCCAAGAATTTTTGACATATTTTTTTATCAGAGGATAAATGAGGTCCTTGAAAAAATTTTAATGAAGGAGAAGTTGAAGGGAGTATTTCTTTCATTCAAGAAGGCAACGATACCTAGCCTAGATGGTTGGAATATGGATTTTTATCTTGGTTTCTATGAGATATTAGAAGAAGATATTTTAAGGGTGGTTGAATAATCTCAAACTTCAGGCAAAGTGTTAAGGCATTAAACTCTATATTCATTGCCTTGATTCCAAGAAAAAACGAGCCTAGTTCCTTCAAGGATTTTAGGCCCATTTCTATTTGTAATCTCATTTACAAAATCGTCATGAAGGTAATAGAAAATAGGCTAAAGTGGATGTGGTCTAAAGTGATCTCAAAGGAATTTTTTTTTTCTCTTCAATCGACATATTATGATGTTGTGGGTGTAGTGCACGAGGGTCTACATATTATCAAGTTAAACAAACCCAAAGCAACAATGATGAAGATAGATTTAGATAAGACTTATTATAAGGTTAATTAGTTGTATATAAGACTTATTCTATTACAAATCAGTATGAAGTTATAAACAGTTAAATAGACCCTAGGTTGTGTTTCATCAATCTTGTTTGCAGCCCTAATTAATGGTTCTACTTCAAGTTTCTTTGGTGCTTCAAGAGGACTTAGAAAAGGGTTCCCCTTATCGCTCTTTTTGTTTTAGTTTTTGTTGATTGCATAAGGCTTAAGTAGGTTAACTGAAGAAGCAGAAAGAAATGGAACAATTAGAGGTATTTGGGTGACAGATGCAGTTGTGCTTACACATTTATTGTTTGTAGATGATATATTACTATTTAGTCACGGAGAAATCGAGGAGTGGAGGTAGTTCAAGGGTATAATGAAAACCTTTTGTAATGCAATTGGAGTAGAGGTAAAATTTAGTAAACCTTCTATTTCTTTTAATGCCTTAGAACCCGAGCTGGAAAATCAAATTTCACATATCTTCCCTCTTTCATTTGGGCCCATTGATAACGGTGAGAAGTACCTAGGGTTCTACATGAAGCTACATGATTATAGGAATGCAAGTTTTTTATGGTTATATAACAAAATTGAAGCTAAAGTCTCTTGTTTGTGTCACAAATGGTTATGTCATGGACGAAGACTAATTCTTGTAAAGTCAATTATAGAAATCATTCCAATTTATTGGTTGTCTATTACACATGTTCATAATGGAATTTTGGACAATATTAGGAGAAATGATTTAGTTTTCTTTGGATTGGGAGGAAGCAAACATAAGGTATTCCACTTGTTAAATGGGGAAAAATAGCAAGAAGAAGAGGCTGGAGGTTAAGGAATTAATAACATCTATGTCTTTAGTCACTTTGGTAGACAAAAAATTATGGATGCTTTTATTGAACAAGTGCTTATGGGGCAAAGTATTTAGTTCTAAATATATCAAAGAACACCAATTGGAGGAACTGATTAGCTCTAACAAAAAAATTGTCTTAGGGATTCCATTGTTTCGAACTCGGGTTTGGTATGGGATTGCCCAGTCATAAGAAGACGGGTTGCATGGAAATTAGGGAGAGTTGATAGACTTAGACTAGGGAGTTGGTTGTAGTGAGAAATTCAATCTCTTTGAAAAGTTGAAAAAAGGGATACAATCGGACAATGACTCAAAATTTTAATATATGTATATATACAACGCGATCTTGGGGGTTAGTTTTAGTCCTAGAAATCAATTGAAGTCTTGAACTTGCAAGGTAACTTAGAAGATGAATGGTCGTATTACATCTCTCTATTAAAGGTCATAGTGCATTACATCTACAAGATCAAGAGGATGAATTTATATAGACATGGAATAAAGCTATAGGTGATCTTACTGCAAAATTAGCCTCTGAATCCTTGATGGAAAATGTTTACCTAAGGACAAGATTTGGTAGTGGAAAGAGATATGGAAGCTCTCTTGTCACTGAAAATAAGAATCTTTATCTAATTAGCCTTCTCCAATAAGCTTCTTACCCGGGGTAATGGAAAAAATGTCATGGACAAAATAAATGTGTTCTTTGCAAATTAGAGGGAGAATCTGTTGATCGTCTCTTTATATTTTGTCACTTTTCCAAATCGGTATGGAATGAATTCCTTCAGGCGTTTAATGGCTCTATTTAGTGAAATAGGGTTTATCTCCTATAATGTTTTGAATCATGGATGACAAATGCTGTTGTAAAGGCCAATATAGATTTTGTGGCTTTTGAGAAACACCATCTCATTTACTGGAAGAAATTTGGCACCTGATATAGTGTCTCATAATATCAAACCTTCCTTCAGAGAAAGGTGGAAGCCCCCAAAACTAAAGATATCGAGGGTCTTCAAAGAACCACTCATAGACTACACAAAAGATTGTGGATTCTTTGATGGAGATTTTGTTAATAAACACTACGTTTGTGTCGATTTGGGGCACTACTTTCTTTTAGCCATCATCATTTCTTATCCCTCAAATATAGTGTAGGGAAACACAATAATAACATAACTGAATTCTTTGCACTTTTGATACTATTGAAATATGTTATAAGGTACTTGCAAGTGCTAGGGAATTAGAAGTTGTTGATAAAATGGTGTAATGGAAAGTGCCATATTATGAATTTGATTCTAGGCCCTCTTATGCACATACAAATGGAGGTAAAATTCCAATTATATTTTATCTCCTTCTCACACATCTATAGAGGTATTAACACAAAAGCATATTCATTCTCCAATGATGATTTTTCCTTGTAGGAATGTACTATGGTCATTCAAGAATTTCATGGGTGAAGTGACCTCACTTGAATCTATTTTTCCTCTCATGTGAACATTGAGAAGTCTTGCTAGAGGTTGGCTAGAAATCTTGAAAATATACGTATAAGTGATGTGAAGGACATTATTGAACATATTTACTTTGATATATGGACAAATATAATAAATAATGGAGGAGTTTCTCAAACTTTGGAAGAATTTATACAGTTGGATGGTGTATATTCTGATTTCATTTTTTAAATAATAAATATTATTATAATTTTCATAAAAATAATAAATTTTAAATATTTATTGGAAATATCTATAAGCTAAATATATGATTAAAAATCATTATTAATGTGATATATATAGAGAGAGTTGTTATTAATAGACAATAATGCTAACTCAAATTTAGTCATACTAAGGGTTGATGTGGACTACCTTAAATTCTCTATCAAACAAACAAAAAATAACCAATACAAACTTTCGATAATTAATATATAAAATTACATATTAAAAAAAATTACCAAACTTTGTGTATAAATTTTTTATCTCATAGTTAACTAATTTTCTATTTTCCTTTGTAATGGAGTAGGTTTAACCTATTTTTTTTCAATAAAAGATATGTATTAAATCCTGATTTCCTTGATTGTGATTTTGTTGTTTTAAGTTGTATTTTTTAATAAAAAGATAAATAGTATTTGTTAAAGTGAAGTTTAGCTTTTAAGAAAGAAAACTTCTAAAATAAGTATTCATATAGAAATAATTTCAAAATAAAGAATGGTATTTATGTTGATGAAATAGCACGGTTGATTTTAATACTTATTTAAAAGTGTATAAACTTTGATCAAACTTATCACTTCTTAAAATATTAACTCTATAATATTTGACAATATTTTTCTAAAAATATTTCAATTTCTAAAAATTTTATATACTTTATATAATAATTTGATTAATTTGACTGACTATTTTTAATTGAAAATGTAACCAGAAAAATAACAAAATGTAACAGAAGTTTTATGGTATTTCCACAGAAAATACTGTGAGGCTTAACCAATCAAAGAAAACTGCCAAACATAAATAACTCGTAAAGATTGGTCGCAAGCTCGGTGCTGGATAACTGGTCTCTTGTTTGGAGTCTCAAGTAAAGAAGGCAATTAACAGAAAATTCACAAAGAACTCGATGACAGACAGAAATGCAAGCTTCTAAATCTACATGAAACGAACCAAAATAAGATCAGTCTCGATGTATCTTAATGCTCGGTTTCCAAGAATTAATTCTGGATAGCTCCTTTAATTACACTTGATCCATGGAAGATAGAGCTCATAAAAATTAGATGGATCATACATAGATGTTCATGCAAAATTCAAATATTGTAAAGGGAATACTGCAGGCGCACCTGGTTGTAAACACAATCCGATGAGATCCACAAGATGAGGATGCCGTGGAAGTCTGAGAAGCACAGATAGTTCTTGTTTGAATAAATTCAGATCTAAATCCGTCGCTCTCTTGACAGCACCGATTATATTGCCTGTTAGATTGGCACGATAAACAAATCCAGAGGCGCCATGTCCCACTTTAGTTGTGAAATTATTAGTACCCTTCGCCAGTTCCTCCATTGTGTACGTACGTATATCTATGCCGGCCACCTCCAAAGAGTTCAGTTCCTCTACTGTGTGCGTGCTTATGTCTTTAATTTCCACCTCCAAAGAGTCGCCGCTAGGGTTGGCGAGTTGCCCGGTTGAGTACGCGCGTATGTCTGTGCGCGTCCCAAAGGCGCTGTTGCCATTATCATTGTGGGAGGCATACTTGAATGCCTTAAACACAGCTATCAAAATAACTAGCGACACCACAATCATAGATATTGCGATTCCCATGTCCTTTAAGAGGTGGATGCCATGCGAAACATGGGTGGATGCCACATTGGGATGGACGGAGGCGAATGTCACATTGGTAATTTGGAAAGGGGAGGAAGAGGGAGAGAGGGCTTGTCCGAATGTCTTATGGAGGGAGGCCGTTACGTCGGAAGCGTGGGAGGGTTGTCCGATCGGTATGTAATCGAAGAGGGAGGGCGAGAATTTCCGTTGTAAGCGGGCAGTAAGAGTGCAAGGCGCGAAAGAAAGCAGCCAGACAATGCTCAGCAGCAACCGTAACAACACATGACGATCCATTCAATAATAATGTGAGAGAGCAAAGAACAATAATTTCTTCGAAGTAGATTGGGGTTTTAATCCATTACCCTGACAAATGCATTGCTATAATATATTATAAATTGCCGTGTGGCTTAAGGGGTTGATCTCACCACAGCGAAATTCACCATAAGAATGCAGTTCACTATCACACACATCTCATTATTATAAATTCACATTTGGCATTGAATTGATATGATAAAATAACTAAGAGACTGAAGACCCTGGATTCTCCCTACGCTCTTATTTTTCTACTTTTCTAGGAACAAACGGATATGATAAAGATAAAGTAAAGCCTGAGAGATTTCTACTTTTCTAGGAACAAACGACTGAGAGATTGAAGACCCGGTATTTTCGTTATGTGCACATTTTTCTTCTTGTAAGACTTATATAATATTGTTAAATATAAAATTTAATATTATATCATATTGGGGTTTTAATCCATTACCCTGACAAATGCATTGCTATAATATATTATAAATTGCCGTATGGCTTAAGGGGTTGATCTCACCACAGCGAAATTCACCATAAGAATGCAGTTCACTATGACACACATCTCATTATTATAAATTCACATTTGGCATTGAATTGATATGATAAAATAACTAAGAGACTGAAGACCCTGGATTCTCCCTACGTTCTTATTTTTCTACTTTTCTAGGAACAAACGGATATGATAAAGATAAAGTAAAGCCTGAGAGATTTCTACTTTTCTAGGAACAAACGCATATAAAATTTAATATTATATCATATTCTTTCAAGTTATCAATAGTGTATTTTTGTTTTTTCACACTTGTGAGAGATACGGGGGGAATTGAACCCCCACCCCCGTATGCCGATCGCCTTCACTACAACCGAGCTACTTATTCGCCATGTCCTATATTTGGAACCAGTTACATGTTTTTGGGTCCGTGATTTGACAACAACAATGATGCAGAGCATCCGAGGTATGTCAACTTGATGGTTCAAGCCAACGTCGATGAATGATAGTGTCGACCCATAAGATACGATAAGAGGTTGAAAAGAAAATGGTTGAACAAATTTTGATCGTCAGAACCAATTACATGTTTTTGGGTCCGTGATTTGACAACAACAATGATGCAGAGCATCCGAGGGATGTCAACTTGATGGTTCAAGCCAACGTGGATGAATGATAGTGTCGACCCATATGATACGATAAGAGGTTGAAAAGAAAATGGTTGAACAAATTTTGATCGTCAGAACCAATTACATGTTTTTGGGTCCGTGATTTGACAACAACAATGATGCAGAGCATCCGAGGGATGTCAACTTGATGGTTCAAGCCAACGTGGATGAGTGATAGTGTCGGCCCATAAGATACGATAAGAGGTTGAAAAGAAAATGGTTGAACAAATTTTGATCGTGACATCAGTTTTCAATCAACAATCATTTCGTTTTCAAATTCCTACCTGTTGGAGGTATTTTGTTTTTTTCATTAGTTTTAATGATCAGCCATAGTTTCACTAAATGCACCGGCATGTCGATAAAAGCAACAAATAAAAAGTGTTAGTTTATCAACTTATAGCTTACACAATCTTTAATTAAGTTCGGTAATAAGTACAAAATATACTAGCAATTGCTCCCAAAAGGTGCAATAGTACGTCAAAGGGAAAAAAATAGGAAATCGTGTAGATGTGATGAAGTGAAAATGGTAGTAAAATAATGTCATGAAGAGCTTGTTGTGTGGTTTCTTTTAAATAGTCTAAGGATGTTTGAATTATAGTTTTTATGACCTATGTTGTTAATTCATTTGTAATCTCTTGGTTTGATGCTAAAATTTTCTTTCAAAGGAAGGGAGTTTTATTACAATTCTAATTTTCATGGTTGTCTTGAAAAATTAATTTGTATTTTGATCCCCTTTGTATAGCCATCATATGTGGAAATTTTGACTCGAGAAAAATATCCTTTTTCCTCCAAACCATCTGTTACATTTCTTAACTCTACAATTACATTTGGATTTGTTACATTGCTTAACTCTACAGAGATATTGGTGTCAAAAGAGCTTCTTAGCATGTGTTAAGAAGAATCCACCAAAATGTTGTTCATTTTCCATCTAGTGCTACCACTGCATCATGGAGACCTCAAGCGACGACATCCCTGCCTGCTTGTACTTTTCCTCCAACAGGGGCGAGTGGATCAAATGGATTAAAATAGCTCGTAATTTACTACAGGCCAGAATGCAAATGCAGTGGAAAGGAAAAAAGAACCACAACAATCATACATGTGACAAAATTTTATTGGAATCTACATGGCTGGCGTGGGTTGGCCAGAGGGACTGATCTCTATACAAATAATCTCTTTTATTCATGACACTTGTTGGATTTATATTGGTTGGAGGGACGATGAATGACCAGAAACCCGCCCTCATAAAATAACGTCTTCGACGTAAATATGGAAGTGAGTTTCATGTTTTCTGTGCGACAAACGGCCCCATCACATTATTCTAACGTGAAATTAAGGGTTCTACTATAATAATATCTATCTCGAGTCCATCGAGCTATGGTTTATCCACGAGTGGGAGAGATTGTTGTGAGAGTTACTCAGATTCAATTCTAGGCGAGTAGGCCCTAAAAACTACTTGTGCTTGTTTGAAGATAACCCAGTCTTAAATCCCGGGTAGACAACAAAAAATTGCATCTGAGATTAGGTGCAAATCTCAGCTGAGCATGAAGTACAAACCACATCCAAGATAGAGTGATAGTTCCAAGGACCTTGACGGCCCACATTTGAGGAGAAAGTAAGGGTTTGTTTGCGGACAAAGCCCAAATGTTCCATTTTTGTAAACCCAAAACAAATACCTAGCTTACCTTGGCCAACTGAGCACGACTATTAAACAATTCACATAGAAATATTATCATAAATCCTTGAAAGTCTAGATTTGTACATTCCAGAGCCTAAATGTAACCACTTCAAAAAACAGTACAATAACATCACATTAAATATCAGGTAGGCAAATGAAGATCAAAACGATTGGCTGTATTAAAAGATACGCAGATTTAAAAGGTCAGACATACCTTGGAAAAGTCCTGAGGAGCAATCCCTGGAAGATAAAACGAATTTACTGGGGAAGCCAGCAGAAGGTGAAGAAGCAGCAAGGGCCATACAAGGGCTTGCAGGAACCCGATGGACGCCATTACTGCTTCTGGCCAATGGAGATCTGTCTCTGCTCTGATATGCTTTGGAATGCATAATCAAAGTGTTTACGCTGCAAAATAATAAGTAGAAGCCATGTACTCAAGGAAAATTATAATTTCGTCCCCCGAAAAAACAACTTGCAGATAAGAAACATGAGATAGAAGTTGGCAGATAAGAAATAGGAGACAGCAGCTAGCAGAAGGACTAACGATCAATGTCATATTTCCATGAATACTTAGCTTCTGTTGGAAGCTATTTGTAGAATACACATCAGAGGGAATAGAAGCAGACGGACAAGTTACACGATAGAGGGAACCGATGCGAACTTCCTGAACACGCAACCGTGACAAACGAGAAAATGGAAACTTCCAGCAGAACTTCAACAACACAAGAGGCACATGTACGAATTTGATATGCCATAAAAGATGAAACGTGTGGCAGTTCCTGATTTGCGGGAGGGACGACGAAGGTTGTACATTGTTTTTCAAACTTCCCTTCAGAATAAATGTCTATCGACGTAAATATTACATGTGATGATTGATGACTGAAACCAACCAGTAAGAAAATATGAGAAAAATGACTGATTGGAAACCAAGTAATGAGAAAATACGAGCAAAAGGACACTGAGTAACTCCAGAAATACCTTCTAAGGGCCATTCATCTTTAGTCGAGTATATAAAAAATCCAAAGCAAGGTAGCAAATATACATTGCCGCCATTATTCCGTAGCATTCGCATACCCAATATCAACATTGTTATAACTTGATACATTGCCATCATTGTTAATCCCAGGACCAGCTTGGCACAGTAATTCCCTTTGGCTAAATCCCCTATAGACATCTTAAGTTGCATTAAATGTTGAAGTAATTTGAGAAATACAGGAAGCCCATAGAAAACAAAAAAGGAAATGTCACACAAAATAGACAAAATTTTTGTTGAACACACCATGCTCATAGATACTATGTTCCTTCTGTATGTACATCCATTGAATTCCCCTCTCTAATAAAGCCGGTTCCCATTTGGTGAACTTTGCCTTGCAATACTCTAGTGCCGCGAGCATCCGAGATTACAAATATGTGCCCCAGATGTCTACCAAATAGCTCGTTGCATAGCTCAATGGTTTATCTAGAGGCAACCAAGTCAATAAAAAACTATAAAAAATTATATACAAACTTTATAAAAATCAAAGTCTATAAACTTTGATTTTTGTAGAGGCTCAAGATAATGAAAAAAATGGAATATATATAATCACTTGTAATAGTTTTTGTAGAGGCTCAAGATAATGAAAAAAATGGAATATATATAATCACTTGTAATAGCAAGGGTTGATAAAAGAATTATATTTTTCTTTTTAGAAATGAATTCATGTTCAATAAAAAAAATGTAAAAATTACTTATAAAACTTTATACATATAAAAAAATATAAAACTTTGATTTTTATACTAATTTAAAATAATAATAAAATAGAACACAGATAGAGAGATTAATAAAAAAACTACAAGAACAAAGAAAATACAAAATACCATTGAATTATAATAAATCTAGAAACAAACTAATGTTCACTAAAACAATCGATCTATATTAATAATTAATTGTCAAATGTTTGATAATGGATTTTGTACCACATAATCTTCTTTTAAAAGTAGACAATCAATTTTTGTCCATAGTTAATTTCGAAAGTCCACAAACCCATCTCTTTATGAAATCAACTACTTCAACATTGTAGTTTCACTGAGAAGAGCCAAAAACAGATATTAAATAAATCGATAAACATGAAAAATTTTAAACCTAGGTTAAACTATATACAACCAAAATTTTGGTAATTGTCCGTTGTAAAAGCTATCTCCCCATCGTTATAATTCTAGAACAACTCTCTCATTTAATGGTTCTCAATGCATCTAGAACAACTCTTCAATTCAGTATTGGAAAAAGATAAGGCAAACGAGGGACTTCAGATTCGTTCAAAGATCAACGATGCGAAGACACTTCCGGTCAAATGAAGACGGCTGCTATTGTTTCTTTAAAACCAATAAATAATAAAATACTTCATGAGGCAGCCAACACATAATACCAAAGGAACACGCCACGCCCCATTCGTAAAACGAGAAAAATAAATAAAAATGGAAACTTCCAGCAGAACTTCAACAGCACATGAGGCACGTGTACGAATTTGATATGCCAGAAAAGATAAAACAGGCGGCAGTTTCTGATTTGCGGAAGGAACGACGAAGGTTGAACAGTGTTTTTCAAACTCCCCTTCAGAATATTCTTCGTTCTTTCCACATATCAATGGAGGAGACTTGCCCTGTTAACATCCCTCCACTTTTTAATGTGTTAATGAGTGTTACAGCATCTGTTAATCAATGTTACATCGATTTTAATCCATAATTAATCAAAATTTTGCAGTTGTGGGAATGTTGCAGCTACTCCGTTTAACATGCTACTGTTGGGGATAACCTGCATTTTATAACGTCCAAGCATTTTATAATCTATGCGTTACTGCTTCCACAACGTGATTAAGGAGTTAATCGAGAAGGGGATGTTAAATGACTGCATGTTCCTCTGCCAGACCAGTGGTTTCTAATCCTAGCATGCACCTTTTTATCGACTTTTTAACCTTCCATGCCATTTCGTTTCTTGCTCCATCTAGAGAAGTTAAGAATGGTTGCGTCCATTGTGTTTACAATATCATACGTCCAGTATTGATCCGAGCATAATGCAATGCCATTAGGGTAAGATCAATGTTCAAACCAAAGCATATTTATTATTAAAAAGATATCAAATATGTTGTTCAAAATAAATTCCCTTCTAATAAATCTACAATATGTGCAATAGGAGTTTGCACAGACAAATACAGGGGACTTAGGCCAATGGCCCACCAAAGAGAAGCCTGTGTTATAAAATACCGTGAAGAAAAACTTCAAACCAGATCCATGTGTGCGTGACTATTGATGTATGAATTATGTTGGATCCTTTTTTTTCTGATTTTATTCTTCACGTGAATATTGATGTATAAATTATTCGAGATCCATTTCTCTGATTTTACTGCTGGAATATTGATGTCTAAATTGTTTCTGATCATTCTTTATGATTTTATCCTTTGTGTGAAAACTTCACTAACTGAAAAAACAAAAAATATAAAATTAGTACATCTACATATGAAAAAAGCACTCTCTTGAAGTGATCCCCATAAAATTAGTACATCTACATATGAAAAAAGCACTCTCTTGAAGTGATCCCATGTGCGTTTTTCATCTGCTAGTAATGCAGATGTGCTAGTCTTAACTATATTGAATTTACAATTGCTATGTAATTTTTCATTTTCCCATAAAATATAGCATTAAAATGTTTTAAAAATATTTATTTTTTAAAAATTTGATTTAGTCTGAATAAAGGAAATCCAAACAAGTATTACTAAATTGTTAAACTGAAGTTTTAGTGAAACTTTGCAGTTTGTATAGAACCTTTATTTCTAGGTATTGTATTGAACATAAAACAATAATTTAAAAATCTTATAAGATGAATATTAACAATACAAGTGAAGGGAAGGAGCAGTAGAATGTCCTCCATTGATTAAAAAAAAAACATATTGAAAAATCAATAATATATTTAAATATAATTATGATATTCCTTATCTATATTTACATCTAACACAACTACAACTTTTAAATATATTTACTGATTTTTTTCACTTTATTTTAATAACTACCTATATAAACAATAGGAAAATAAATTAAAAAAACAAGTAAAATTGTATAAACCCTCAAACACATCCACCTAATCCTCTTCACTTTATTATAACAAATCATTGTTGAGAAGTTAAGATTTAATAACAATCTAAGTGAACCAAAAAAAATAAAAATAAGAAAACAAGTAAAATTGTGTAAAACCATTAATAGTAGAGGAAATCAAAGGATTATCATACAATTCTTCTACAAAGAGGAAATAAATGGAAATCAAATAATTATAATACAATTCTTTTATAAAGAGGAAATCAATATTATTATTTTTCAATTTTGTAATTATTTACATTTCATTTAACTTGATTAAAAAATATCTAAATAATGAAATCTACTAAAATTTATTGCTAAAACTCTCTACTTATTTTGGATGGTTGTACTTCCAATATATCTAAAATAGAACTCATCTATTTGAAATTCAATGGAAAATAAACTTCCCATCATAGTGTTAGCAATGCCATGCTACAATTTGAATCTTTATATATTTATGTCAAAAGGAAAGTAGAAGAACCTCAACCAATGTACATCGTTCTTGCAGTGTGGCATCAAATATTTGGTCTTTCGATCACTAATTCTTACTTTGACAAATTTGAACAACTACAAAGAAGTTTACCATAAAAATAAATGAATAAATGACTCTTATAACTTAGTGCATAAGTTAGTTATTCCAATCTTTATTATTTATTTATTAAAACTAAAAATTATAAAATAATAAAAATCATAATCCTAAATTATGAGACATGGTAGCATAGAAATAATGTTGGTGTTGGTGTTTTTCAATATAGCTAGTTTATGTGATTTGTAAGCTTATGTAGGCCTTTTTCATTATTATAAATAAAAAAAACTTCTCATGTAATTTAAAAGTGAGATCAATAGAATTTGTTTTATTCTTAGAAGGCTCATTCACAATCCAGAGGAGGCGTTTCCTACCCTCCTTTTTCCTAAATATTTGTTTAAATTGGATTCTTAATTCACATATCTAAGCAAGGTTTAGCTCGTGGCCTTCACAGCGATCTACTGAGTGTACATTGTTATCAGGGGAATAAACTGGGCGCTCATATGTTTCTCTATTACTCAACTAGTAGGCGCATCCTCCATTCCAGCAGTTGCCAAATATAACGTTCACAATGCATTTCCTGCAGGAGAAGCAGGGGTTCGTTTGGAGTGGTGGAGAAGGAGTGGGGTTTTGTTGCTGCTAGGATTCCACTTTCTAAGTGCTCGTGCTACAAGAAGGACCGTACCCTTCGATGGCCAGGTATTCAAATCATTTTAATCCCTTATCAGCTTCGTGTTCGTGAGAGTCGTGCTGCTTTGGTCCCTAAATCTTGTGTCCAATAATTTCCCCAAGTTCTGACACGTGCATAACCATTGGTTGATGTATTTGCTCTGGGTTCTTTCACGTCAAGACAGATCCATGACCGTATCAAAGATCCCTGCATGTGGTATTTACATTGTGTCTGTTTCAGTCATTAGTACGTAGAACCACAAGTTTTTACAGCTCTAGATTGCAGCCCTCTAATCCCAAGTGCCGACGTTAGCCTGGTTGAGGGATTGAAAGCACGAGAGACAAGAGATTCCATGAATCTTAGGGTTAACCGGATCTCTACATTTGCCTCAATATCCCAACCAATATTTCGAGCGATCCGCCAATCAGGGTATCGGAGGACACTTCACACATTAAATTCACACACCACAATGCTCCCCGTTCTACAATTCGACTTGCCCGGATCGTGTTGAAGACTTAGAGAAATGATCTATCACAGTTTGGCCTCCATTCAACACAAATCAAATTTGGATGGGCTTATTCATATGGTGGACCCTATTCCACTACAACATGAGGGGGTAGTTTAAGACATTTATTTGAGACACAAATATGCTTTCATCTGAAACTTCCCATACCAGGCCATCTCACAAGGACTCTTTCTTCAGCTCGACTCTGTTTTAGCGCTTCTCCAAGATTCAGATCATTCCTAAACTTTTCTAAACTTTGGATTAGGATTCTCATTGAACCTGGACAGGTTCGATATGATTACCATAATTGATTTTGTCATTTTAAGGCTCGGATTAGGCTTCCTCCATCCTAGTTATATTCGTTCTGATATGCTTATCCAAACAGCTGTAGTTCCACTTCTGAATGTGATAGGTCTTGCTGAGTGAGGTCTCTATATTTGTCTTTATATGGACTCGTGTGGGTATTCACAACACATCTTCAGGCTGCCACTTATGCTATAGGTAGAAAGCTTATGTCTTGGATAGACTTGGCTGATCTAAAGGTATTTGCCATAAAGCTTGCTTACTGTAGCTTGTCATTTTTAATATACTTCTTCAAAATGGCTCAGTTCAAATATGATCAGACTAGTTGGGTGACATCTATGACAACACAAGTTTTAGGTTCATCACTTATTTTTTGGGGTTAAGTGTGACATTTATGAGTATCACTTATGTCCATGAGTTAGTTGTTTCACTTATGTGAGTAGAATTTTAGGTGTGTTGTTTAGGTACATATTCCCTACATAACAAATATTTGGAATCTAAGCAAGATATGGTGGCTGTTTTTAGGTTTGGCATACTAGGGATGGTTTTGATTACTCCTCTCATGAGATTTAATCTTGATAGAATGCAACCAAGCTATATTCGTTTACCACATGCCATAGAAATTGTTCGGCCCTGGATCAAATTTTGAACAATATTGACTAGAGTTATGCCAGAAAATTTGTTTCAAAACTTAAAACTTAGATGAATAGATCACAAGGGGGTTATTATATCTTATATGCTCTTTAGTATATTTTACATCTTAATCAATCCCATTTTTTCAGAAGTAATACAACTTTATTGTTTTCAGTTAGATAGGTATCACAAGAGCTAGATAAGTTATTTGATTCTAATTATCAATATCCTATCTGTTGTATACTTCTTGTTGACATATTTTTCACACCTGCAGTTTTATGAGTTAATGTTTGTACAATTGCATTGCACCCTCTTATGCATTTGTAGTTAGACTTGACCTGGGATCAACTCCATAAATGATGACATTATCAATTCCAGGTCCCTAAATAACTTTAGTTGGGATTAATGAGATCAACTACCTATACAATAAAATAATCTAAACTCCACCTAAAAATCTTAAAACAAGGGGGGTGGACATCCTCCAATAAGCAAGAACAAAAGAATGTACATGGTCCACTCCAATACATCAAATAATCCCAAAGAAACCCTATCAAGAAGGGTGCTCTATCTACATGAGAAAGAAACATCAAATAGATGAGTTTTATGATGTCACCTATGGCCTCCAAATATGTGTAAGAGTCCACGTGTTAACAGTAGAAGGAATCATGTCGATTAAAATGTTAACAATGATGCCACAAGTGTGCCCCTTCAAGTATTCAAGCTGGGTGCTAGTCCCTTGGAAGGTGAAGAGTCAAATAAAAATAATTGAAGCATGGTGTAGTAGCTTACTAGGTCAAGGAACATCCAACATCTAGAATAAAAGGGTCTCAAGTCATATGGGTAAATGATCAATGTCCCTTTGTATGTGAGTGGACCAAGCTTCAAAAAATATCTCATGCAAGCCACCTCCAACATATCTCCAAACATAAAGCCTATGTGTCACATCACCTTCAACATGGGAAACCTCATGCAATGGGATACCATCAATACAAAGAGGCCATTCCTCCAAATGAATTTTGTTAAAATTCAATATGCTAAGACAGAAAATATCAGCATTACATTCCATTTCACAACAATAGCATATACAGGATCACTGAAAGAACAACAAGTACAACATAAACACAAGAGACACAGATTTATTCTGGGAAACCCTCATGGCGTAGAAAACCCAGCAAAGCTTCCTCAATATAGATGACCAGCAAATACAAAGATGTAATCCCCAAACATGAGCTCCTTCTCCTACATAGAAGATCTCTCTCTCACCTATGCGCCAATCACAAGAGAGTGTGTTAAATCAGGACCACACCTCCTCTATTTATACACAACTTCACTTGTCTTTTAATCTTAGCTAGGTCGACCCCAACTTAACCACTTAACATAATGATGACTGGGCCGACCCCTATAGGGTGGTCTAATAACCCTTTAACCCACATAACACATACAGGTCCAACCCCACTAGGGAATTCTAATAACCCAAGTTACCACAATCTCTCGGAGGAATAAACATCATTGCTGGCATAAACATCTCCAGATACATGACAAAGTCTCGTCGGAGGAATGAAACATTTCCAGAATAATAAAATACAAATATAATATTCTTAGAAGTTACAATATTTCAACACTCCCCCTTAACGAGAAGGATATTATAACATCTGCAGGAGCAAGGAGTCATCAACTACATGATACATGATACATCTATAAATCATTGGAAGCTTTCTTCATACATCATCATTAACTCAAACGGTGACTGGAACATCTTCAAGATCTTCAATACTGGAACATCAACATCTTCAGTACTGAGTCTTCATCTTCTGCAGCACTCGAAAAGCTACAGTAACATCATCATCTGGATCCCTCAATCAACATCATCAACATCTAAATCCTCTTGATCAACAACATAACATCTGGATCCTCTCGATCAACAACATCAATATCTTTATCCTCTCGATCAACAGCATTAACTGGATCTCTAGATCAACAGCATCATCTGGATCTCTCTATCAACAACATCATCTGGATCTCTAGATCAACAACATCATCTGGATCTCTCTATCAACAACATCATCTGGATCTCTAGATCAACAACATCATCTGGATCTCTAGATCAACAACATCATTTGGATCTCTCTATGAATAGCATCATCTAGATCTCTGTATCAACAACATCATAACAGCATACCCTGCAACACACATGATCCAATTACAGGATGATCAATCCCTCTCACTTTAAGACATCTCTCATGTCTATGGACGATACAATCTAGATCTACTTCCAGGATGATCAATCCTTATCAATTTAAGACAAGTCTCATGTCTATGGACGATGCAATCCAGATCTACTTCCAGGATGATCAATCCTTATCAATTTAAGACAAGTCTCATGTCTATGGATGATGCAATCCAGATCTAATTCCAGGAGGATCAATCCTTATCAATTTAAGACAAGTCTCATGTCTATGGACGATGCAGTCCAGATCTACTTCCAGGATGATCAATCCTTATCAATTTAAGACAAGCCTCATGTCTATGGACGATGCAAGCCAGATCTACTTCCACGATGATCAATCCTCATCAATTTAAGATAAGTCTCATGTCTATGGACGATGCAATCCGTGATCCTTTTAAGACAAGTCTCATGTCTAGGGACGATACAATCCGTGATCCTTTTAAGACAAGTCTCATGTGTAGGGACGATACAATCCATGATCCTTTTAAGACAAGTCTCATGTCTAGGGACGATACAATCCGTGATCCTTTTAAGACAAGTCTCATGTCTAGGGATGATACAATCCGTGATCCTTTTAAGACAAGTCTCATGTCTAGGGACGATACAATCCTATCACGTACATTTTGAACCAAATGTTCAGGGACGATGCAGTCCTATCACGTACATTTTCAACTAAATGTTCAGGGACGATGCAGTCCTATCACATACATTTTGAACCAAATGTTCAAGGACGATGCAGTCCTAGTACGTACATTTTGAACCAACTATTCAGGGACGTTGCAGTCCTATCACGTACATTTTGAACTAAATGTTCAGAGACGATGCAGTCCTATCACGTACATTTTGAACCAACTATTCACGGATGATGCAATCCTATCACGTACATTTTGAACTAAATATTCAGGGACGATGCAGTCCTATCACGTACATTTTGAACCAACTATTCAGGGACGATGCATTCCTATCACGTCTACTTAGACAAAGTCTAAGGACCACTTCTCGGAGACATATGTCTACAAATCAATTCAGGGACCAAAGTTCGGGGATGATACAATCCCTCTCATCCACTAGGGACCACTTCTCGGAGACATATGTCTACGAATCAATTCAGGGATCGAAGTCCAGGGATGATACAATCCCCTCTCGTCGAGATAGGTAAACTCATCATCGACCTCATTGTTGGAATAGGTAAACTCATCATCGATACAAGTATCCACATCATCAAGTACAAGTATCCTCATCATCGACCTTACCGTCGATACAGGAAATCTCATCATCAACAACCATATCACTCCCCCTTTCGAGGAGGGTCCTTCTGAACTACACCAAGCTTGTCTCAGAAATACTCAAACTTTACTCGAGACAGAGGTTTGGTCAATACATCAGCAACTTGCTCATCAATGCTCACATACTTGAGCTTGATATCTCCTTTCTGCACCATATCCCGTATATACAAATATCGGATCTCTATGTGCTTTGACATATCATGGAACACTGGCTTCTCTGTCATCTTGATACAACTCTAGTTGTCACATCTCTAAGCAAACGGTCCTGATAACAACTTTTGAAGCCATATCGCTTCACAACTAGCAAAGCAAGTAACTATATATTCTGCTTCGGCTGTGCTAAGAGCCACACTAGACTGCTTCCTACTAAACCACGAGATCATGGCAGATCCCAGACAATAACATCCGCCCAATATTCTTTTCATGTCTGATACACTTCCTGCCCAATTAGCATTTGTGTAGCCATACAATCTGAAGTCATGATCTCCAAGACAACATAGACCAAAGTCTATCATACCCTTTAGGTACCTCGTCACATGCTTTGCAGCTATCAGGTGAACTCACCTAGGTTCCACTAGATACTGACTCAAGGAGTTCACAGCAAAGCATATATCTGGCCTGGTATTCGTCAAATACATCAATGACCCAATAATCTGTCTTTACAGAGTCATATCCACTAACTCTGATGTGTCATCAGCTAATAGCTTCAAGTTGGAATCCATGGATGTGGCCATGGCTTTGCATTCCAACATATCATACCTTTTCAAGATTTCTACAGCATACTTTCCCTTGTTGAGAAAGATTCCTTCTGAGCATTGCCATACTTCCAGACCTAGGAAGTAATGCATCAATTCGAGATCTTTCATCTCAAATTCTGTAGCTAGCTTCTTCTTGCTTTCCATGATCTGTTTCTCATTCCCTGTCGGAAAGAGATCATCCACATACAATAATAGTATGACAGGTTCGTCATCCATAACCTTAAGGTAAAGGTTAGGATCATCTTTACTCGTCAAGAAGCTATCAATTCTCCCTCTGTGATTGAACATTATTCACACTCTGCATTGAGTGATCTTCTGCATATCTATCCGTGCCATCTCTCGTTAGATAGGTCTACTGATATGAGCCTCAAGATCATTCGAACTCTATGGTGAGTTCCTTCTTGCATCCATCTAAGAGAAGAATTTCATCTGTATATAGACACCATCCTCAACCTTGTAGCAAAGGTTGAAATCTACATCACCCATGCTGATCATTAAGCTCATCAAATGACTATCGATCCTAGGTGTCTGTACAGAGATTTCTTCAATTACACCATTAAGAGAATGGTATTATCTAGCCACTTGGAGCAAACAGCTCATCATGATCCTCTTCTTCTTTCTAAGAGAATCTTCTAGCCGCGAGCCTTCTATAGTATGTTTGATTTGTAAGTCTTCTTGTTGAACATCCATCACTTGTTCGTTGTTCATCATTCTTCATGATCTTTCCTACAAATCAAAGTTAATTACATGATTAGTAATACTTCATAATCATCAAATCATGTTGACATGATAACCTATTATGCATACATATATGATTCACATAGTTATGCAACTATCTTGACCAATACTTTGGCACAAAACTTTTCCATATCTTGTATGCATACAGTGGTTATCTAGATGCCTTCCATCTCTACCAGAACATACTATCAAGAGCATGCACAGCTCTCAGCATGTCAACAAAGAGGTTTCATTCTAGATAAACAACAATGGAATGTTTGTCCAACTTACCCATCATATGCATATTAGTAGTATACTGTTCAATGCTATATGAATGCTCACACTATGCATGCTATATTCTAGGAATACAAATATGCATGCAATTATTACGAGCAATATCATTAACTATTCAGAGATTCAAATAACAACTCAAATACTTATCTTTTATGTTTGTGTGGTTGTCTCCCGCTTGATCTCTATGATAACATCATTATTTGTCTTTGAACTTTTATCCATCCTGGACCACTATGCATGCTCAAGTGTGCACTAGTGTCATCCTCGTGATCTCATACATAAACCTACATTCATTAGCATAATCTCAATACTATCAAAACATTATGATTCTAAACAATCTTAAGTATGTATGTTCATGATCATTTCATACACAGGTATACTTACCTAAGATCCTCACACAAAGTAGGATTCTAAAAACATACCTGGATTATCATGCTTGCTAGTTTTGTCTAACATACCCAAACAATGTCTTCTTTGTTCTCTTTAATGATTTAGAGACCTTGTGCTAGAACCTGCATATCTCATAAGTTAAACATGGTAGAACAAAGTCATACATACCTCGTAAGTAGAGATTCTATGTGGTCAAATACTATGGATGAGTCTTTGTCTTCATGTCATCATGGTCATAGAACTTGATTTGTCTTTCTTGATGTACCTGTATCTTATTAGTAGACAACATCATCCTCATACAACACCACAGGTGCATTAGAACAATCATATAACCCTAATCAATGTATGTCTTCTATCATTCACATGCATTCATACTTTTACTAGGGTGATAAAACAATTCTAAGATTAATCAAGATTGTACTAACCTCAATAATATGAAGACAAACATATCATAAACTTAATCATGAATAGATTTCAACACATACCTGTATCTCCTCAAGTCATACCTATCGATATTTCTTGTAGTCTTCTTATGTAAGGCCTTAGCCTGATCTCCCCCTGAAACTGGAACTTCTTCACTTATTTAGGGGTCCAATTCTCTTCTATTATTAACCCAATCCACTTTGATTTGCTGAGACTGTATCTGGAGCGGGATTAGGGTTTGTCAGAGAAACCCTCAAAAATTCAAATTTTGAATTTCAAACTTCTGAATGGATGGAAAGATGTTGCTTACTGAGATGATCAAGCTGGTATACTTCAATTTTGAAAACTGCAAAATTTGACCCCTCAAAATTGCCTTTGAAACTTCCAGATCTTCTAGACAGGATCCTGAACTAGGGTTTGATAAAGCTTGGTCTTCTGCCCATCGAAAAGGTTCAATATTTTGTTCTAAACTTTGATTTTTCTGAGGATCTTCCAACTGTGGTCACAGATTTAAAAAATTCCAACTTTTGTAGAAGCCCTAATTTTCCACCTTGCCGATCAAAATATCGAACTAGGGTTTGATCAAGCCCGACCTTTTTCCCAATCAAAAAATTTGATCTTGGTCTCTAAATTTCTATTTTGATGAGGAGCATTCATCCGCGGACTCCAATTCCAAAAATTCCAACTTTTTTCGAAGCCCTAAATTCCCGCAGCATTAACAAGCCAAGAATGAAGGTGCTCAGAATCCAATTATGTTTTGATAGAAATATGCACCTGATTGTTTATGGTGCATCTCTGAAATTAAGAATCCACGGGGTCTTAAACTTTGGCCTATGCTAGCATGACTTGTCATCTTTCCAAACCCACAGGTTTGACCTCAATTGGGTTCTCTGAGAGAGATTTATGCCAAGTGTTGCAACGTGACCTGTTTATGGAATAAAACAGGAGATCGAACTTGTACGGCGTTCCACGTGTCACTGGTTCAGCTTCAGCCTCTGAAAAGTGGATCTGTGAAAGTACAGTCCGTGCCCTACCTGTCACTTTTTACGAAATTTCATTTGGAGCTTCCTAGCCCGAGATATGACCTTTTTTCCTAGGTCACCTGTTTATGACTGAGATCTAGAAGAGGCAGAAACCCTAAATTGTACGGATCATAAATCACAAAGTACAATGAATCAGAGGATTTCCTTTGGACACAAGTTATAGGGGGATGTTATCTACGATCTGTAGAAGTTTTATATCCTGAAACTTCGCCAAAATGGATTTATAGTGAAAGTGCCACGATGACTGGTTTTTTCTATACAAAACCCTAACTTGCAAATTATCGCAAGTGAGACAAGTGTCGTAAGTGCCATACATTGATTTCCTTCAGGCAAGATCTGATACCATGTTAAAATTCAATATTCTAAGACATAAAATATCGACATTACATTCCATTTCACAAAAATAGCATATACAGGATCACTAAAAGAACAACAAGTACAACATAAACACAAGAGATACAGATTTATCCTGGGAAACCCTCATGGGGTAGAAAACCCAGCAAAGCTTCCTCAATATAGATGACCAGCAAATACAAAGATGTAATCCCCAATCATGAGCTCCTTTTCCTCCGTAGAAGATCTCTCTCTCACCTATGCGCCAATCACAAGAGAGTGTGTGTTAAATGACGAACACACCTCCTCTATTTATACACAACTTCACTTGTCTTTTAATCTTAGCTAGGTCGGACCCAACTTAACCACTTAACATAATGCTGACTGGGCCAACCCCTCTAGGGTGGTCTAATAACCCTTTAACCCACATAACACATACAGGGCCGACCCCACTAGGGAAGTCTAACAACCCAAGTTACCACAATCTCTCGGAGGAATAAACATCTCTGAATACATGACAAAGTCTCGTCGGAGGAATGAAACATTTCCGGAATAATAAAATACAAATATACTATTCTTAGAAGTTACAATATTTCAACAACTTCTTCTTTTATACTAGCACCGAGGTTAGGTCTAGTATTAGGATCGACCCCTTTTCTCTTCATATACTTCTATAAGAAGTGGATTGCCACAGTAGGCTTGTGGAAACCCTAAAACCGATTGACTATTGCTACAAGAATCCTCATGGTACATCATAACATTAATGAATGCATCCATTCTTTGTCTTGTAAATCAATGGCTGCCTCAATACTTTTCTAGGAGACTGTACTGCTATTAGTCCCTTTTCTGTATGTTTCACTTATATTCATAGTAGTTTCCATTGTCTAGTATGCACTAGCTGGTCCAATGCCCTTAAATACTAGTTATGTCTACAAATGCTTACTAACCATTGTAAATTTATTCCATAGGGATGCTACAAGACTGTTTCTCCTGAGGTAACCCTAGTTCATAATTTTATATGCTCTACATTCAAGCTTCTTTTAAATTCATACATAGTTACAAGCTTTCATAACACATAGTTCAAAGGATGACATGTGGGTGAGTGCTAGGTCTGAAAATGTATCGTTTCCATATTCATGGTATGAAATATCTATAAATGACACCTTGTATGTTATCCTTCCTATTCCATTATTATTGTTTCCTTGTAACTACATAATACTTCTCGAAATTCCCTCAAATTGGTTCAGATACCTACTGTAATAGCCATATAGAGACCAATTTTCATGTTGCTATAGACATACCACATTTTGGATTATTTCAATCCCACAAATAACATCAAATACATGCTAACAAATTGGTGGACTGGTCTTCAAAAGGAAACTTATTTTCATGTTGGTATAGACAGACCACATTTTGATTATTGCAATCCCACAAATAGTGTCAAATACATGCTAACAAATTGGTGGAATGGTCTTCAAAAGGAAACTTATTTTCTTGCTAAATACTCAACAATATGCACTTTCATTGTGAAATACAGGGAGGAATAATTCCATTGGTTATAGTACAATCCAAAATCCCTTTGTCATTTCTAGTATATTGCCAAATGAATGATGCCTACGATGCTAGAAGATACTTTCCTCTGTTTATAATATCAAAATTTAGGGTATGAAACTAAAACACTAGCTCAAAATGGCTTACTCTCCTTGTTGCCAAAAGTTCAAAAATTCTCTTCATTTTGGTGGTAACAAGGAGCATAGCTATCTCTTAACCGCCATATTTTAGCTAAGCGACGTCCACCATCCCCAACATGCTAATTTTAAATGCGGTTGTAGTTTTCTAGATGTGATGGAATTTTTTTAAACCATTTACATTACACATTTCTCTCTATTGCACGAGTACTTCTCTTAGGAGTTGGGAACCCATGCCCATTGTTTCCTTACAACTAGGAGGTTTTTAGTCGGTACAAAACACTCCAAAATTGGTGGGAGTAGTTTTAGGAGTGTGGGAATTTCTTGGAAGCTTGTCATGTGGGGTTTGAGGAGCCCGAGAGTGTTTCAGGGAGTGTAGTAATGGTTGTGAGTGCTCAAAATATCCCTATTTGCTGAGGAGCATTTGGAATATCCTCGATATATAGGAAGCTTTTGTGAGCTCTCCAACATCTCAAACCTGAAATCCTATGAAAAAGTGACAAAAAGTTTCCAACTTGCCTAAATCAACCCAACCCCGAATTCCAACTAGACTCAATTTAGAAATAAAATAAAGCAAAACAATCATATTTTTAACTTAGTAAAACAATTTTTGACTTTGGGAATTGAAAATTTTCAAAGTAGAGCACCTTTTCCACTAATCCTCAAATTTGAACAAAGTCACATGGGCCCAATCCATGCAAATACACCCAAAGGGATCACATCATGTCGGCTTTATCAGAAGAATCCTGACCCTAGCAGACCTAGAGAATCGAACTCACGACCTCATTACAGAGGGACAAAGGATTTGCAGTGGGGGATTCAACCATCTGGTCTACCCGTCGAGGCTTAATCCTCATCAAAAGATAAAGAACCAAGAAAGGGGCCACCTCTACATGAACAACCCATCATCCAAATGGTATTAACAATTTCAAAGATTATATATTTCCCAAATAGGGCTCCACCAATGTTGGATGATTCTGCAAAATGATATGAAAAATACTTCAAAAAATGGAGCATCCTGATCCAAGCATCTTCATAAAGGGACGACACCATCAAAAATCTTGAAACCGTTCATAAACCAGACATTTTAAAGTTTGAATGCTTTTATATCAGGGATTTCTCCAAGTGAAATGTTTATCGTTTCCTATGCCATGGATATAAGAATTGTTGCATGGAAATTATGAGAACTGATAGGCTGGGTGTTTCTAGGAAGATCCCCCTAAACTGACGACATAAAACACACCTCAAGATCTTGAAAAATGATCCTTCTTACTATTGCAAATTATCATCTCACAAAAAACCAATTGTGGAGGATCTAATGGTACACTCTCAATTGACTTGTGCAATTGTATAGGTTATTGATTTCTTTCTTCCACTGTTTAAATATGAACTGATTGAAAATTTTCTCCCAAGGTTTCATTGATCCATCCTTTAAGGCATAAATCCTTCCTAATTGTGGAAGAAAAATGATGTAGGATAATGTCACGAGTTCAAACAACCATCCAAATGAAGAGGTCTAACCCAAAAATGACATGGAATCCTCCAAATGAAGTGGAAGTTCCAACACATCTCTGTTCACTGGTCTGAAAAATGGAGATCCCTCTGCAACTAGGGCTATTTCATAAAATGGCATAGTAAGCCTGAACACTAGCCCATAAAGGCCGATCCCTGCTATTCAAGTCTTTTCTTCAGCCATAGATTGTCTGAGACAAGGTGTTTTTACTCCATACTATGCAAGTCTCTCATCCCAAACTCGGGCACATCTCTGTTCTCCCCTTCTATGAGACACATGTTGAATATTACAAGTTTGATCTTATTTCCATTGATCAAAAATCATACAACTTGATGATTTCCTTATATACTAGGACTGTTGAATGCTACCATAGGCTGAAAGACTTAAAACCGTGCCTTAACTTCTAGGAATTAGATCTTCTTATCCTTGCCATATATCTAGTAAAGTAAGCTTGCTTGAGCTATGAAAGTAGAACGATGAAGACAATCTTTGAGCTATGCATCAGCCAATGGTTTTAGATGCACCAAAAATATTATATAAATATGCATTGTGATCAAAATTACTTGAGTCAGCCCCATATTTTATAGGCACAAGTCTCCCCTGCCATTCTTTGCTCAGAACAAAGTGGCTCCTAGAAAAATTTGTGAACAGGTCAGCCAATAAAAAATCACTCTTTTTCCTAGTGTTTTGAATGCCAAAGGTTTGTAAGCACATTGGAGATAATTCTTCAAAAAAAGGGCGTCATTTCTTCCAAGTAGAAGTCCCAGTCAAGCCAAATGTAATTGTTATCTTAGTGCTTGAAATTGTTCCTTTGCACTGACATTTGGTTTTACTGATTTAATTGGTGTCCATTATTTGTATCCAGGAAGCTTTGAATGTGGTCTAGATTAGTAAATATGATCAAGAAAATGTATTTGGAATACTTTCAGTTGTATTATGGCTTGGAAACCTCATATTTCTTGTGTTTGATAGTGAAAATCACGTGGACGTTATGTTTGTTATAGTTTCAGTTTTCAATTTAGTAGTTTTGCAAGTTTAGTTTAGTTTAGCATTTTTGTTGTTTGCAACGTCACCGGCATGAGGAAATAGTTATGATATATGGAAGCACTGTTACTATTTCTTTCAACCCCTCTGAAGCAGGAGATTAATGTCTGTTACATTCTTGGATGTAAATTCTGATTATGAATAGAGGTGTTTCTAATCTTATTACCATGGACACAAAATATGTGGGTGTTACAGAACAAATATATTATCTATGTATCACCAAGTAATGAAGACGTTATGACATTTTGGATATTTATTATGGAACATATTTTCCCATTGTTGTATTAACCATTATTCTGATTTAGTAAAGGGTTAGGTGATAGTCTTAATAAGTTTCCATTTGATCTGAGAATTGATGATGGAATAATATGTCAACTTTTATGTAATTGTTGGGAATCTATAGAGCAGTGTCCAAGAATGTGGGAGATGGGGTATATGGTTATTAAATTTTCTAGAAATGAATTTTGATTGTGTCACTTTATTTAATAATATTCTTATGGATAATGGAAGCAAACATTTTTTGTTTTCAAAATGGAAAAAGAAATAGGATAGTAGGGAAACTTTTCCAGCAACTTGAGCTTATTAACTTCTTTCTACTATAAAATTGTTGCTATAACAGCTGGAGCTACATTTTGGTTGATCCTCTTGATTTATGTTGTCCTTTCTCTTGTGGTGTGCTTTTTTTCAATGTTGTATGGTTCCTTGATTGTTACATTCCTCGAGTGAAGCTTAGGAGGGTAGTGCTTCGATATTTGATTCAACAGGTTACAAACTTTGTTTCCATGGTAAGATTGGGAATCATGCTCAGCATCAAACTCCATTGGTTGAGTACCTTCTTCCTTAGGTGTTAAAAAATACATCATTCTACATTGTTACCTTCTTTATCAATTCATTATTGAACAAGAATGGAGTGCACTAACTTGGATACTATAGAATTTTATTTCTTGGAAATATTATTTGCTGGGGAATGAAGATGAACTGATTTGTATCGCTAGTATTTGTGATGGATATATAGGTAAGTAAATTTGTAAGCATGTTTGCATGCATGAAACAACACACATCCACACACACTTATAGAGTTTTAAAACTTAGGTTTCCACATTTCAATATTAAATTGCTAAAAAATTACTGATTGATATGTTCCATTGGTTTTGATTGGACTTTAATGTACAAATTGACTTCATTCTCTTGTTTTCCACAGGAAGGCCCCCAAATTAGGGTTGCATTAGTGACATTTAACTCGACTATTCATTTCTACAAGTTGAACCGTGTTTTCTAGTAGGTAAATCCCTTTGGTAAATATGGTTGTGATATCTTCTTTGCATTTCATTAGCTCTTTTTCTCTGATTGGCTCATGGCATTGTTACTGCATCAATAAGAGAGGATGTTTAGAATAACTATTAGAGTTTGTTCTGTGTTTTTCATGCATTATATGTGAATCTCAATGGAAAATTGTTGTAATTTTTAATCATTGGTTATCATATTATGTAGAAATGCTATTATTTATATAGTGTCTAATTGGTGTAGCGTTTGGGCATCTACAACTTTCCAGCTTATTTCAGAGTTAGAACATTTAATAAATGAAACATTTATATCGGGTAATTTTTAAAGGAAGAATAAGTCTTTTATTTATCATACAATATGGTACTACATTGTCCTAGGCAGCTTCAGAATTTCCAATATCGTAAAACTTGGAAAAGTGAAATTTACGACTTGAGGGGAAATGTTATATTCCCATGGACTACAACTTCATACCCTAGTTGACAATAAATATAAATAAAAATTGTTATCTTAGGAGAAAATTAAAATCCAATGACATAAAGTGCTTCTCCAGTTGAGATGCTATAGATTGTATGTAGCATACCTACCTCTGATCTCTCATTGGCAGTTGGGTACCCACTTCACTGAATTATAGAATCTATTATATTTATGAACACTAAATGTGATTCACATTCGAGGCCCTAATTACTCAGACCAATGATCTGACTTCTAAATGCAATACTATATGTAGAATAATCTTAGCTAGACACAGTTCTTTATCGTTTTGTCTTATATTTTCCTGTTTTTAGGATTGATGTAGGAGTTATTTTCACATTCCCACTTTGTAGCTACACTGGTTGTAGTCAGAAATTGAAAAAAAAATATAGAAGAAAAATCAAACTATGCACATGGAATTCAACTTTGTATGGGTGATTTCCCCCCAAATTATAAGCATAATCTATGGATACCACCCTGATCCAAGTTGAGAAATAAGGGGAAAAAATGCCTACATATAGTTTATACCAAACCCAACCTATCTACATTGATGTAAGCCTCAAGGAAATCAAACATCTTCCCCATAGTGTCCTCATGCAACAATTTATCACCCCCTGTGCATCTTTCTTTATCAGGCTAATTTTCTAGTAAAGGATCCTAGGTTGTTGATATCCTTTAGGTGTAAGGATCCTGTAGGTGACCTTACACAGTGGTGCAGTGTTCAAAATATAGCCCCAACAACCACTACCAAATTCAGGCAATGATTGGCTCATTTATAGTCTAAGACCAGCACATGCCACAAGTTTACTCTTTGGAAGTCATTATTCCTATGTGTCCAGCTCTCTACATCACATTCACTTCTGTCCTCGCAACAACATATTGGTCTCCCTTCATGAAAATACCAAACCGAAATTTAGGGTGATGGGAGAGAAAAAAATAGTGAAAGGAAAGAACAATGATAATGAAAGGAAGGATTTTATGGCCTCCTCCTAGGGCCTAAAGCTCCCTCAGTTCTACAAGTTTTTGATTGATTAACTGAAAATCTCTTGTGCCTTGGAGAATCATGAATTGTCAATGTAAGGAAATGTTGGATGGATCCCATTGAAGTGTCCACATCATAACATACTACTTGCATAGAATCCTTAGTTGTTGATTCCCCCCTCTCTCCCTCTCTAAATCGCCACAATGAGCAAAATGTTCTCCAATTCCTCTAGTGAACCAATGTATCCATTTATGATAATTCCAAAGCCTTGTTATAAAATGTAATAGATTATAGTGAAGAAAAACAAGAAGGATTCACCCATTAAGACTATTAAGGGGATGTTCTATTTAGTACTGATCTTAGAAGAATGTTTTTTAGTTCACAATGCCTCAAACTTTGGTGCAACTACAGGATAAATTTAGGGATGCAATATATTATTCAGTTTAGACATCTCTATAGATTGATAAATAGAACAGTCTAATCCCCAAATATGAAAGGGTTGGTAGCTCAAACATTCATTTATGTAGTTAGTAGGATTTAGTAAGAGCAGTTGAGATGATAATGATAGAAGAACTAGAGCCTGTTGTCTATCAGAGAACATGATTTAGTCTCTACTTCTTCAGATCAATGTGAATAAATATATTTAATATAATATTCAACATGTATAATTTTTTTTAATATTCTATCAAGCTTACAAAAGAATAAGTCAAGCCAAAAAAACACTCAACCTTCTTAAATGGTTGATGTATCTACATGGAATTGTATCACCTAGTCCCAGGCACATTAGTTTGTAGAAGAGTAAAATGGTTAGAATTTAACTCACCCCTACAAACATGTTGAGAAATAGAGTACATGTCATGTAGCATACCAATTATGAGAAATAAAATAAATGTCATGTAGCAGCCCAAGTATGAATCACTAACGAATGCCCCAAGAAGAGAAAACATATAAATGGTTCCAGTCCATTTGCTCACATTATTTGTTGCCAATGAATTTCTCTAATGAATTGTACTCTCAGGAATAGAACTAGGTTTATGGCCACCCCAAAGAATGCAAGCGTTCCTAGTCCTTGGTTTACTATTCAACATCAATATTCATGACAAGCATTAGAACTATTCTACCTTGTAACATTTTTCTTTACAACATCTATTTTTTGTACAGGATTTAGTGGTAACAAAACTGCTATGCCTCCAACTAAAAAAAAACAACTATCTAATGTAATGGATTGCAATGAGTTTAATCTTTATGGCTATGTGCAATAAAATCTTGCAATCTTGTGCACCAATGTGTTTTTGTGCCACATTAAATTCATCTTGTACTTCTAGGGAACATGTTTAGAATTCATCTATACTGTTTGTTTCATATTTATCATATCCCATCTGATGTTCTACATCCTCATGTTTCTTGCTTCATTCTTTCAAATCTTTTAGCATCTTTACCACATGATGTTCTAGATCATCAATTTTCTCACTGCAGATTTAGTTTCTTCTTGAACAAATTGTAAGCGATCCTAATGTAATTAATCAATATATGAGGGCTAGAAAGAGAACACGATCAGCTTATGAATATTACTGGAGATATTTTTTGTCAGCACATACTTGCAATCCATAAAGTCTCTATTAGTACCCAATATTTCTCAAAAGAAAAGGATCAGTCATGCAATCCATGAGGCCATAAGAGCTAGGAAAATTTATCCCTGAAGGATGAAAAGAGCTTAGTAAAGGATCAATAGGATGAAAATGGGACCTAGGGATGAGGACCACAGGGCAACATTTTAGAGATAATATAGAGGGGCGGTCAGCTGTCAGATCTGGAGCAAAATCAACGGCCTGGCGATTAAGCGCGCTCATAAAAAGCAAGGAAATTAATCCAGGATATCACGTGTGAAGGTTCCCTTTCCATTGATCAATATCAACGGCTCATATTGATTGTGCGTCGACAAGTTGTTCCCACCAGAAAAGGAGCTCGGGCACACGGTGTACTTGAAACATCCCAAGACATGTTCCTAGCAGTTACTGGTCATGCCTCCTTGAAGGCAGTTTCTCTAAACATATTAGCATCGACGCGTTACCACTCTGGGAAACCAGTGTGGTATCTTCTCAAGCCTCAAAAGTTAGTGCTTTACAGCTCATCATATCCTGACAATCTGTCACTTCATTGTCAAATCTATGCCAGCATCTATCCAATATGGCCAGTTACGTCTCTAGTCCATTCATCCACTCCATGCCTGCCATCTGTCCAAGATGTCCCATCACCTCTCCGGTCCATTCATCCACTGCAAGCCTGCCACCTGTCATGTGGGTCCCGCTCATCTGTTCTACACTTCACCCCGACATCCAACATGTAAAGCACATCTTTTCTTACGGTGTAAATGGGTTTTAACCCAGCTTCAATATTTTATTATTATTTTTAATCCAAGAAGCATGCTCCCTTGAAAACTAGTTTACCAGGTCAACATTGCACAAGTTGTACTAGTCTAGATCAGCATCCTTCAGTCTGATTCATCCTCTAGGTGTCAAACGGGTATTCATCCGCCACTCTTGATAATTTCTACTACTGTAATCTTGGTTTTTTTTATCAGTTTGCTTGAGCCCTAGTTTTCATAAATCCCTAATTTAAGCATGATTTTACCACCCATTTTTTCCCTAGTACTGTGAACCCACGTAAACAATGGCGCCCAAGTCTAAGGTGACTCTTATGAACCCCCACTTCTTAGGAGAGGATCATGTGTACGACCGTGAAGCTGAAATTTTTGACACCATTATCTATAATTCGGACCTGATTGAGACCCTCAAAGAAGCCAAAAACCTTTCTTTCAGTGACCAAGATAAACTCAACCTGTGGAGCTCAAATTTGGCCCATTCGACTTCCCCTAGATCCATTGTGTTCCCTGAATTTGTGACCAGGTTCTCAAAGCACTATTCCCCCATGAAAAGGGTAGTCCTTCCAGCCGACTCGTCCAAAAGCCTATTTTTCATTACCCCAGAATCCCTGAGAACAATGTTTTGCATACCTGATTCACTATCCCCTTATAGTTTTAACGAAAAATCCCTAGCCATTGCTTTTAATGGCCTCAGTTCATTTGATCATCACCTTTTCCTATCCAAGTATATAGAGCCTGGAATGGCTATACCAACCTCCCCCCCCTTATGCTACAATCGTATTCTCTGAAGACTCTAAGAAGACAATATCAATTATTTGCACTATTGTTGGCCTGGAGGATGACAAAAGAGTGGATGAAGTCATTTTGGGAGTCTTGATGAAGTTAACCACAGAACCTGCTAGAAACCCACCACATTTTGATCTCTATGCTTTCCTAGCTGACAATATCCATGAGTATCTTGAATAATTCCGTGCAATTGATTACTTCAGGTTCCCTTCCTACTTGTTTTTCCTTTTCTTCTATCAAAACTCTGAGAATTTCAAGCATTTAGGGGTGAAGATCACAGATGATCAAGGCATGCAGAGACTAGTTTATGAATGGACTGACCTGGTTTTAAGAAGGGAATACAACTCAAAATTCTTTGAATTCACAGACAAAGTGATGAGTGTCGCTTACATCTTGTTACACGACATTTCCCCCCCTAGGATGTTACTTGATCTTAAGAAACACTTGTAGTTTAGTTCAACAATTCAAGTTGGAGACTGGTTTTTATTTGAAGATCACACTTTCATCAGAGTATATGGTTTTTGAAGAGGAGCCATACAGGCTACCTACTTTTCTTACACCCATGATATTTTCCATGGAGTTTGTAAGGAAAAAGATAGCTTCAGATGAGTTACACTTCGAGCATTTTAGGCAGCATAAGTCTTTCCTTTTTTCCACAAGAGGTAGGACCTCTCATTATCAGAGGACTGAATGCCCCTTAATATGTATAATAATATCTCAGTCAACTTAACCTTCTGAAGACAACGAAATATCCATATGACCCTCACCCAGTGATATCTAAGAAAATGCTAGAGAAAAAGAATTTTTCCTATATATGCACACCCAGAACACTATGGGAAAGAATAACAAACAAGGATAATTGGGAAGAGGTCCAAGAGGTCATGAAAAGCTTTGGAGAAGAAGAGACATAACAACAGTTAATTGGGAAGAAAAGGACAGTTAAAGAGGCCTAGGATATGGACATTGACCAAGATCAACAAGGCCCAGACCCTAAAAGAGCTAAAGTATCCACAAAATATGACGAGCAATATTTAGTGGAGGTTGGAGCAGAGTCAATGGAAATTCCCAGTGATATTACTGAGCTGACAAACAAACCAGATCTCCCAAACAAGCCTCCAGTTCAATACGAAAGCTAACCTTCCTTAAAATTCACTATTCCTCAGAAGATACAGGGCTCTTCATCTGCATGAATATGATGAAGGAGATAAGACAATACCTCTCAACATCAAGAAAAAGGTTGATAGCAGTAGCATATCACTAGCATGATGCCTTAAGGTTTGAGTTTTTAGAACCCAAGGTAGCCAAACCAATGAAGCTCAGTGATTGGAGGGAAGAAGAACATATAGTAAATTTCAAAGAGTTCAGCAAGCTGGATAAAATGAACTTCTACAAGCAAACAAGTGACATGATGTGTACATATATTGTTAAATCTGAGAAAGAAGAAAGAAAACTGAGATTGGCATTGGAGAAATTTGAGAAGTTATATAAGATGGAAAATTGGACTACCAGAGCCAAATAGATTACTATTAATTCTTTAGAGTCAAAGCTGGTAGTACCTGGTAATGCAGAAAAGCAGGACAAAACAGAAAAGAAGGATAAGGTAGAAAAGCAGGAAAAATCAGGGTAGAAAAGAAAAAGTAGGATAAAGTTAAAGGAAAATAAAAAGCAAAAGCAAAATCAGAAAGAAAATCAAATTAGAGATCAAGGAAAAAGCAAAAGAAAAAAGCAAAGCAAAGCAAAAAGCAAGGAAAAAGCTAAGGAAGAAAGAAAAGAAATATTATCCACTCCATGAGGGTACCTTAGGCTATCTTACTTGCTCAACAAGTCACCTCAATCTATAAAAGAAGGATTACAACTCCATTTCATATCTTTTGATCATTTGTGATTTGAATTGAGCACAATTTTGCCTCATTAACCTGGGATATGTGCCCCTAGTCCTAGCTGGGAGATGTGCTCCATGATTCTATTGAAAGGATGATGACATCCATTCTTCATCATTGAGTCTATTGCAGGTCCTGGATTCTGATCCATTGGTTGATGTTCTCATTGTGCGGTTCAACTCCTTCATTTAGTAGGAACAATGTTGGAGGACCGAAATGGAGGTTCTGGTTTCTACCTTTTTGAGACTTTATGGAAGTTGAGACCTATTCCAGTGCGTCCTTATCATCTTTTCTAGTAGGAAACACTTTTTTTCTCATAAAAAAAGGTGTATGGGTGAACACGTTATGGCCATTTTACTAGATCTGGGGATTCCAGCTGTGAAAAATGTGCCCTTGCTTTTCTATCTAGTCTGGTGAATGCACCCTGTGAGCATCCATTAATATTGGTACGCCTTCCATGAGCATCCATCTAATCCATATCCATCATCATAGCATATCTAGTGGAGGATCCTTCTCTCCTTTCTGTTTAGAAGACATCCAGATTCATGTACTGTGAGATTTACTGTATTTGAGGTTCAGTGAGAAAACTGAGGTTGTAATGCTAATATGTTGATGTATAAAAATATTGAACCTGGTTATTATTACTCTTATATTTCATATTAATTCATACTGTGCTTCAAATGATAAATTCAAAATCATTGGAGCTTGTTTGCATCTAGATCTCTCAAGACTAGCTCATTGAGCCAATTTAATTGACTAGTTCTTTAGGAATTGTGATATTTAGAGATCCGTGAACCAATTTTACTTCCTGAAGGTTGATGTAGGTTTTTAATGGTCTTTAGAATCCATCCCAATTCCAGAATAAGATATTTGATATCCTTATAGGTTGATTGTGTTTGTATATTTTAAGCCTAGCTCGTTGGGCATGAATTCATGACTAGTTTTGCAGTAACTTTAATGAAATGACCTATGGTTATCTATTTTCTATTCTGAAAGTCATTACATGTCCTTAATACATTAATGAAGCCAAACCAATCCCCATATTGATTTTTTGTGACCCTCTCATCCTGTTTGGAATATCCTGTAAATTAACTAGTTGAGTAGTCCATCCTAGCTCTATTTCTCCGCTTGACTCCAAACATTGCCAGAACTTCAAAAAACCTCTATGAAACTTTTCCAATAGTATATTAGGGGTTTATGACCTATTATCCACCTCTGGTTGATTTCAAGTGTAAGTGAAAGAGTTTAGTAGGCATATGCTGGTGTGCCCAGGAAGCCTTGGAGTAGACTTCATCATGGATGATGTTCAAAACATAAATGGCCCTAGTACATTGTTCTTAGAAATCATAATCTAGAATTGATGTTGCATTCTCCCCAGTGCATTTTTTAGATCCAAAAGTGTCCATCATTCAAGCTTTCGGTGGGTTAATCAATTATCAATTCTAGCTCCTTCTTCACTAGTTTGGAGAACTAGTTACTGCTTGCAAAATTTCTGATTTGAAAATTGAACTTTGAGATAATATCATCTGATATCAGATCAGGGATATTACAGTGGTATCATAGCTATTTCATCTACTCCTGTGGAAAGAAGACTCTCAATTCGATGAATTTGCAGCCATGTCCATGTTTAGTGAAGAATATTCTTAGTCTAATGATGATTTTTATGAGCAGTATGATGATGACTATGATGAGCAATATGATGATGACTATGATGAGCAATATGAATAGTACTACAGACAATATGAGGAAGAAAATTTCCAAGAGGTACCTTCTACAAGTATCTCCCATCAGATCATACTTGGAAGGAGAAATTATGGTTATTCTTATAGCCACGTGTATGGAAATGTTGCAAGTTCCACAGTCAAACATCAACCTACTTGTGAAAAGAGCATAAAAATATCTAAAGCTTCGTTGGATATATGTGCTTCATACTTTATGAGAATTTTTGGATCTAATTCAAAAAGTGTCTGTAAGGATCCTAATCCTAAGGAAACTAAAGAGCAAGATACATCCATTCACTTGAAGGAGAAAAAACAAAGTACAAATCAACCATCTGAAGAAGATGAAGGTACAATCCTTACTAAGGAGGGTTGTAAGCATGAAGAAGCCACCACTGATTTTACTAAGGATCATCTAGTTCTTGATTAGAAAGTCACTACTGAACGGTGCCAAGAAGAAGCATTTATTGATGGATTCCATGAAGAGGTACCTACTGATGGGTGCCTAATTTTTTAGGAGACATCTATTTATGGATGTCCATTTCTCTATGTTGGTGACATAGAGATACCACTTGAGAAGGCTATTGCAAGTACAAAACCCACTGAAGTTGAAGAAGATCAAATACTTGCAGTCAAGATCCTAGAATCAATCTCATTTTCACTACAAGAGATTCATGGGGTTGATCCACCAATTGATGATGAGTAGGTTCTCTCTCAACCTTCTCCTTTTGAAAGGCCACTCAAGATGAGCGAAAGGAATATCAAGGAGGCCTTACACATTCTCCATGACACACATGTTTCAGTGTCACAGTCTTGTTGGAGAGTTACTCCATTGGAAGATTCATATTTCCTTGAATCCATGGAGAAGATCCAGAAAGAAATGACTACTATCCGAGGTAATTTTTCACATATGCTTTCTGACATAGATTATTTGTATGAACTTGTTCACATATTGCAGGGAGCATCCTTGAAGGATTATGAACAAATTTGCAAGCTCAATGATGAGTTAATGGCCACGCAAGATTCTTTGAGAAGCAATCAAAGTGCCCTCCAAGAATCCAAGATGGAGATATAGCAACTTACCAAAGGTTGCAAAGATCACTTATTCCAGTGAGCCTGTCTCTTATGGTTGGTTGTACTCAGAATTTCATGGAGGAACCTCATGATATGGCGGTTCACGAGGTGAAGGATGACATGCATGTGCTTGAGAAGTTTTAGGATGCAGATGGTGAGTTCCAAGCGCATACACTCTACAAGATCGAAGCTGAGCTTCTTTATGGAGTGAATCATTCCTCTATTAAGGAGTCAGAAGAGCCCATGTGTGATGGACTAGCCTTTAACGGAGTTGATGCATTCATTAGCTTTTGGCTCTGTGATTGAAAACAACAATGATGCAAAGCATCCAAGGGATGTCAAATTGATGGTTCAAGCCAACGTGGATGATTGATAGTGTCTACATATAAGATAAGAGGTTGAGAAGAAAATGGTCGAACAAATTTTGATCGTCACATAAGTTTTCAATCAACAATCATAGTTACTTATTTGAATTTTGAGATTTTAGGGAGAGGGTGATTAAATGTAGGTTGTCCATATTTTTCCACGAACAACCATAGTTACTTATTTGCATTTTGAGATTTTAGGGAGAGGCTGATTAAATGTAGGTTGTCCATATTTTTCCACGAATGCTCTAAGTTGTCCGATGGGACTTAAAGTTCGTACACATTGGCGATGAACTAACGTGTCTGGATGCATTGTGAGCTATGGTGCCCTTTTAATGGACATAGCGCAATGAGTATTGACGTTTTGGAAACGCCCTAGACGCGCTAGCCCTCATATATTCGGTTGATATGGAATATGGAATTTGACGGGAAAATTGCCTGTCTTGAGGTGAATTGCCCATCACATCAGGTCAAAATTTCAACTGATTGTTATAAATTTTTCATAAAACCGTTAAAACAGGTTAAATAATTATCAAAATCATTAAATTTGATTGATTGTTTCGTTTTCAAATCCCTACTCTGTTGGAGGTATTTTTTTTTCATTAGTTATAATGATTAGCCATAGTTTCACTAAATGCATCGGAATGTCGATAAAAGCAATAAAAAATGTTAGTTTATCAACTTATAACTATGTGTATTACACAATCTTTAATTAAGTTATGTAATAAGTACAAAAATATAAAATTATTTTATCTTACCTATATGGAATTTATAATTGCTATGTAATTTTTCATTTTCCCATAAAATATAGCATTAAACTGTTTTAAGAATATTTATTTAAAAAAATTGATTTAGTCTAAATAAAAAATATCCAAATAAACATTGCTAAATGGTTAAACTAAAGTTTTAGTGAAATTTTGCAATTTGCATAGAACCTTTATTTCTATATATTATACTGAACCAGGAACAATAATTTAAAAATGTTATAAAATGAATGCTAACAATACAAGTGAAACAATGAAGCAATAGAATGTTCTCCATTGATTTAAAAAAAGTTAGGAAACATTTTTTTATTATATTATAAAGGAAAAATGAATGGTGTATCTAGATATGATCATGATATTCCTTATCCATATCCATATTTGGATTCAACACAATCACAACTTGCATAATTGCAAACCCCTCAAACACACCCACGGAAACCTCTTCACTTTATTATAACAAATCATTCTTTAAAAGTTGAGATTTAATAATCACCTAAAAACATTAATAGTATAAGAAATCAAAGGATTTATGATACAATCCCGGTACAGGAGGAAATCAATGGCTACTAGAGATGGCAATTATGTATTGTTATTTTTAATTTTTTAATTATTTGCAATTCATTTAAGTTGTTTAAAAAATATTCAAATAATGAAGTCTACTAAATTTTATTAGTATAACTTTCTACTTATTTTGGATGGTTATGTTTCCAACGTACCTAATCTACAACTCGCTATATTGAAATTTAATGGAAAATAAACTTCCCAACACACTGGTAACAATGTCATGCTATTGTTTTGAATCTTTCTATATTTATGTCACAAGGCAACTATAAGAAACCCAACCATAACAAAAAAAAAAAAACATTTGGAAAATGTACATCGTTCCTGCACTATGGCTTCAAATGTTGGGCCTTTTGATCACTTATTCATACCTTGACAAATTCGAACTACAAATAAGTTTACTATAAAAGTAAATGACTCTTTTAACTTATGCTTTAACTTATTGCATAGTTAATCCAATTTTTATTATTTATTTATTAAAATTAAAAATTAAAAAATAATAAAAACAAATCATAATTATATGAATAGGTATTTATATCTTAGAATTTGGGGTGGATTTGTATTTATGTTTTTTCTAGATTGCACGAGAATGAGACAACTGTATTGTCCAAGTTGATTTTATGGTAGTCACTAAAAATTTGAAATAAACAATTATAAAAGAAAAAATAATTGGTTGTTGATACATGGATAACTCGTAGCTAATGCATGGATAATTCTCAGCTGATGCATGAAGTAAACAATTATAAAAGAAAAAAATAATTGGTTGTTGATACATGGATAAGTCTTAGCTGAGGCATGGATAACTCGTAGCTAATGCATGGATAACTCTCAGCTGATGCATGGATAAGAGGTTTCGTGGCCGCCCATAAGTTAAGTGGTTGTGCTAGTCATAAATTATGAGACATGGTAACATGGAAATAATGTTAGTGTTGGTGTTTTCTAATGCAACCAACCTATTGGAGTTGTAAGCTTATGTAGGCATTCTTATCTGCTTAGCTATTCTTAGCTATAAATGGGCCTCTTCTGTTACTATAAATGGAAGAACTTCTCATGTAATTTAATCATATCAAGTGAGATCAATAAAATTGTTTTGTTTTGTTCTTATGAGGCCCATTCATAATTCTGATTGATCCCAAATTTCTACATGGTATCAGAGCCGGCATTTCTTACTCTTTCTTTTCATAATCCAGGTTGATCCCAAATTTCTATATGGTATTAGAGCCGGCATTTCCTACTCTTTTTTGCATAATGTTTATTTAGGTTGATTTCTTAATTCACATATCTAAGAATGGTTTATTGTTTAGCTCGTGGCCTTCACACAGATCTACTAAGTGTACATTGTTATCAAGGAATAAACCGGGCGCTCATCTGTTTCTCTATTCCTCAACTAGTGGGTGCATCCTCCATTCCAACAGCTTCCAATTGTAATCTTCACAATCCTGCAGGAGAAGCAGGGGTTCGTCTAGAGTGGTGGAGGAGGAGTGGGGTTTTGTTGCTTCTAGGATTCCAGTTGCTGAGTGGTGTGCTACAAGAAGCACTGTACCCGTCAATGGCCAGGAAACCAAATCATTTTAATCCCTCATTAGCTTCGTTTTTGTGATCGTGGTATTTGTGGTGCTTCGATCCCTAGATCTCGTGTACAAGAATTTCCCCAAGGTTCGACACGTGCATAACCATTGGTCGATGTATTTGTCCTGGGAAATTTCACGTCAATACAGATCCATGACTGTATCAAAGATCCATGCATGTGGTATTTGCATTGTGTCTTTTTCAGTCATTAGTACATAGAACCACAAGTTTGCAACCCTCTAATCCCAAGTTCCAGCGTTGGCCTGGTTGAGGGCTTGAAGGCGTGAGAGACAAGAGATTCCACGAATCTTAAGGTTAACCGAATCTCTACTATTGGTTCAATCTCCTAACCAATATTTGGGTATCGGAGGACACTTCACACATTAAATTCACACACCCCAATGCTCCCCTTTCTACAATTCGACTTGCCTAGATTTTGTTGGAGACTTGGACAAATGATATATCACAGTTTGGCCTCCATTCAACACAAATCAAATTTTGACGGGCCTATTTATATAGTGGACCCTCTTCTATGGTAACCCATGGTAGCTTTATTTGCCTCTAGTTTTATTTATCATGCTATATTAATGCATGACATCTTGAAGCGGGTGTTTGACTGACTCCTACATGGAATTTCTAGAGCTCGATGGAGGAATGGTAGATGTGCATAATTTCATAGGTTTTTACAGATTTCAATTTTCTTCCTGCTTGTGACATCCTACCGATGTATCGTAGAAATTGGTCGACGATTCTCTGCATGGATAGGGAGTGGGAAAAAGAGACCCAGATCGCGTGAAAATGGCCCCAAGAAATGATGATGACAAGTTGAGCATTGATGCATTCATGCGTGAGGGATTGAAGTCCCTCTGCATTGTACAAGCAACTTTAGATCAATGTAACATACCCCTCGAGAGAATCCCTTTCCTCTCCTCATGTGATTTGTGTAAGGAAGTTGCACTAGCTGCTCTGCACAATCTCCTTTGGAATATCCATTTTAACTATTGCTGGTCCGGCTTAATTCACGAGCTGGGATTTTCAGATCTATTTTTTAATCACCATAATTGGTTGTTGGGGCTTTATTGGCAGTCTTTTTGTCAATCTATTGTATTTTATAGGCTATTGGCCATTTGTTTTCCATGTCTCTTTACATAAGTCTCCAATTTCCATACCGTTTTAAGTGTTGTGAAGAGCTCGTTCCTTTGAGTGGTTGCACACATTTCTAATTTGCCCGTTTTAAGTGTTGTGAAGAGCTCGTTCCATTGAGTGATTGCACACATTTCTAATTTGCTTCTTTGAGATCGTTATTTTTCTCATGAGATTAATGAATATGTGTTGATTCCTCTATTGTAAATGGGTACCTAACATGGTCTATATCAAGGGTTGTTTTCCATGATGGTTTCTATTAATAATACCTGCACCTTTTGAGTTGTAGATTGTATGCCACTTGTGGAGATAGTCTTAAGAGTATCACTAGGCATTTGTACTACAATGTTTTAGAGTCTCTTCAAGCTCACTACTTCAGAGTTTTTCTTACTTAGGGTGTTTGGCATATTTTCCACCTTTAGCTCGTACCTCCATACTTTTTCCATCATATGTGACATGCATTGCCATCATATTTTACACCTAGATGAGCATTGTGGGGGGGGTGGTATGCAATGATTCCTAGAGTGATTCTTTACTCACCACTTTGATCAAGATCAAAGTTCTTTGGAGTTAAATTTTTATGCAACACCAATTCTTATATTGACTCAATGGTTTTAGTGCCCAGGGACCCATAGGGACACTCAATATATGATATTTTCTTGAATGTAAATGAGTACCTAATCAAGGCTTTTGTGTCAGGACTCAATTCTACGGGAATAATTTTTTTTGGGGGGTGTGAATTCATATCCATTTATGAGATTTTATATAGAGGTAGCTCAGTAGGACTCATTGTTGAGACTTATATTGGTTTTCTTTGGTTTCCTCACTACTTTTCTCCAATAGGGGGGTGTTAGTGTTGTTGTTTCCCAATGCGGCCAGCCTGTGTGAGTTGTAATATCAGGTAGGAATTCTTATATGCCTAGATATTCTTAGCCATAGATGGGCCTCTTCCATTTGTATAAACAGGAAGACCTCAAGTAATTTAATCATATCAAATGAGATCAATAGAATTTCATTGTTGTGTTCTTATGAGGCATTCATGATCCTGGTTGATCCCATATTTCTACAGACAATACACAACATTTATTTTGCTATGTTATCTTTTCAACAAAATGGGCAACATAGATTCACTTATTTAACATGTAGTGTTTTTTAATAAAATAATTAATAGTAATGGGTGGGTGCACAAAGTTTCTCCCCAAAACCATTGCAATGGGGCTGTGCTAGTGGGAAAAAATGAGGACGCACATGCACATAAGGAAGCGTACATGCACCTTCAGGTTCAGTACCGAACTGGGGCACGTGCACGTTGTTAGCGTGTACATGTGCAAGGCAGCACATGCGCTCATGTTAAACTAAATAAAAAAAGGGGGGCAGAGGCATGGTCTATTTCATTTCCAATTGGACAAGAGTCATTCACCCAGCACGTACGCAGAGTAAGAGACCACCCCACTCAACCATTGCACTCAAAAAATCCATCAATCCATCTACTAAGTGATCATCCATTGCATTGGATAGGTAAGATCATTTTTTTGTCATTTTATTGATTTTTTATTGTTTATTAAATTTTTACTAATTCCCAAATTAGTAAAATAATAGATTTTTTTTCAATTGCAGAGTCTAAACCTATACAATGAAGAAACACAATGTTAACATGGATTCTATGTCACGTCCCCTCCCATCATACTAGCGATATGGAGAGAACGTGATGCTAAAACTAGGCATCTAGCCCCATGTCCATTAAGTAAAACTCATTGATAATGAAAATACATTTACATATGTATATTGTAAGAAACACAACGGAAGTCAATTCTATTACACCTCTAGCATACATTCAAGATATTCATGATAGTCATCACATAAATACATTACATAATTAACACAAGAGAGTACTTATCTTAAAACAAAGTAATCTCGAGCAACTAGCTATGTCGCTGCAACATTCCACTTAGCCATAGGCCAATTGCGCTAATCGGTCTCTCAACACAACTACCACCCCCGAGTTGGGCATGATTTCTACAAGGAAAAAGGGAACAACAGACTCACACATAACCAAATATACACCAAAATCATCCAAGCTAATCCACAGTTAGGTTTATCAGGCTGCTAAGGCAAAGGGGAGGGAATGAATTGCTAAGCTAGTGAGCTCAAACACATAGCCATGGATACCTCTACAAGATCTATATAACTTAGCACCCATAATTCCTACACACCCCACACAAGGAAGTATTCCATTCACTAATACATAGTCCCTTAGGCCATACCTTCCATTCTAGTGTTGTTCAAGGTGTGCATAGAAGAGTAGCCAGCTGTTTTGATATTTCTAAGAGGTTACTCTCCTCACTAGGTTTATCAAGCCAATTCTGGTCCTCTTCCACTCCCAATTTCTTGCTCACCAATTCAAACTAAAATAGGGATGCACATAACAGCAAAATCACAAGTGTTTGGTATGAAGAAAAACGTGGACAACCAAAAACGAAATGATAAATGGGGAATCACCCCTGGGAAGGAAAATTAGTTTTCAGAAAACGTTTATGGACATTCCAAGAGAAAAAATGACCTCCATCACACCCCCAAATCGTGGTTCCCCTCTCCCAATCACTGTACCAACCAAAAACGAGTGCCCAAACATGGAAAAATGCAGGAAAATGATGGAAAAAGTGAAGGAGAAAGCCCCAGCTAGCTCAGACTGTGTGAGAGAGCAAGTCCATGGGTGAAGGATGGCTTTGGACACAATTTCGTGGGTGTTTTCTTGCCCAAGAAGCAAAAATACAATTTCCCATATTGATGGCTTGCCCATACACGAAATTGGCTTCCATACCTCTCCAATCCCAAGGCATTAACTACCTCAACCAACTCTTGGAAGAATTAAATGATTGGGTGCATAAGTCAAAATGGGTAGTTGATGGTTTATGGTTTCTCTCAATGACATTTGGCTTAACACTATTGGCTCAAGGGTTTGAATAATTTTCCTCCCTATTCCTTATAAAAATCATGCCCCCATCTCTTTGTTGCATTGCATAGCTAGTTGTGAGTATTTCATTAAAATTCATATTTACATGATGTCTTAATTTACATTGTGCCTGTCGAGCACAAAAACCATAGGCATCTATTTTAATTGCCGATACATAAAACGATAAATCGATGGCAGGGCCTTGGCCTTGAGCTCCTCACCATGAATTAATAACGATATTTACATCATGTACAATTTTAATGCAATAGGGTCAAAATCGGGATATTACATTCCGATGGAACACATGAAAACACAAATCTTGGAACTAATGAAAACCCTCAACAAAAGCAAAATGCCCAACAAAATCAAAACCCCCAACAAAATTTGTACCAATATGACTTGAACCATTACCTAAATGAAATGAGAGTGCACACTCGAGAATTAAGAAACATAGGGGAACCATCTCGAGTGTCCCTTTATACCTCAATTGAGATCTCAACTGACTCCCTCATCCATGAACATCACCAGTTGATTGACGGGCTGG